>MU224790.1:5023101-5036820 GCA_018584345.1 Thuja plicata
AGTCTCCATGTCCCATCTTTCTTTTTAGCAAGGACAATTGGACTGCCACAAGGTGAAGCACTTGGACGAATATGTCCTTTCTGAATCAACTCTTGAATTTGTCTCTTGATTTCATCATTTTCCAAAAATGACCTTCTATATATTGGCTCGTGTGGTAGTGGTGTGCCTGGGATTAAATCAATAGAGTGCTTGACTTGACAGTGTGTTGGAACTCCCACCGGTGATTTAAACACACTATGATATTCTTTCAAAATTTTATCCATCGGATTTTGTTGATTTGTTGTTATGGTTACCTTAGCATGTGGATTAAGAACAACTGACTTTGTTTGTTCATGACAAACCATGAGTAGAACAAAAGCTCCAGTTTGAGAAATCAAACGTTTACATTGTTTAGCACTAATCAAAGAAGTAGTTTGTTTTGGACATACCTCTAGTATTCGATACCTCTTCCCTCCGAGATTGATTGTAACACTACGTGGCCTGGATTCATACAATCCATGCATCTGATACGTGTAAGGTTTCTCTAGTAAGACATCACATACATCCACTGGTGCTACATCACATATCACTTCATCCTTTAAAGACTTGATTGAATATGGCAGATGACACTGTTGATTAATTTGAATATCCTGTCCCTCATTTACCCATCCCATAGAGTATGGTTGTGGGTTTCTTGTCACTTTCAAATTCAATATTTTGACTGTCTCCCTAGATATAAAATCCTTTTGGCTCCCACAATCAACAATAAAATGTAAAGGCTTTTCATCAACCCACATCTGTGAATGAAAAAGTCTCTCTTCATCTTTACGATGCATTACTTTAGCTGTTGCAACTATGGAATATGGGTCTCCTACTATGATAGAATCATTCTCCTTTTGCTCAGAAGTATCTATTGGTGATGATTCAGATTCAGCTTCCTCTCCTCGTATTTCTGTCATGAGATTTTTAATACTTCGACAATCCTTTGTATTATGGGTTGGGGACTTATGCATCTCACAACACATTCTTGTATTTGTCTGTGTCTTTTTTGCATCCCACCATGTGTTCTTAGGTGAGTTTGAGTGAGGTTCCTTGGTCACCTATTTTCCTGTAGATTTATCGTCACCTTCAACCCTTGGCCTATTATTTGCAAAGTAGTCCCTCTTCCCTTTCTGCTTGGATTTCTCTTTAATTTTGGTAGCATACTTATAGGCAGTTGCCAATGTCTCAATATTCAAAAATTCCATCTCTGTTTGAATATACCTGAAAGTCCACTACGATATTTTAGAATTAGATGCTTCTCCGAATCCTCATTACCAAGTTTTGTTGAAAGTGAATGGAATGTGTTGGTGTAATCTTGCACAGACTAATCCCTTTTCTATCGAAGCAACTGCCATTCTATGTATTTCTGTTCATAGACATCCTCAGGAAGGTATGCTTCTTTTATGTATTCCACAAATTCTCCCCATGAGGGCTTCTTATCAAGAGATATTTCCAAGCCATTTTCATCAGATAATTCTCATTCTTTATTTGCTAATTTGGCTTCCCAGGCTAATTTCACATGGATTTCAGCTTTGAGGAGATAAAACGTTATTTTTTTTGCATTTGAGAATTTGTTTACAGAAAAATATCTATCCAATTTTGATAACCAGTTATCAACAACTTCAGCATCAACTTTTCCTTCAAAATTTGGGATGTCAAATTTTACGTGCACTTTGAAAGGGGTATTTCCATGAAATGTTATTCTTGATTCAGAGGGTTATTGATTATGTAGAAGGAGTGAAAATTGACTCATCATCTCCTCTTGTTGCTTATTTAAAGCCTCTTCCACCAACTGCTTAATTTTATCGTCTGAAATCTTCGATTGTGTGCGCCTCAAAGGTGGATATTGTGACAAATCTTGTGTATCTAGTCCTAATATTTGGTAGGAGGACCTTGTGTAAATTGGCATAAAGGATCGTTCCCGCTCTGATACCACTGATCTGAATTATGAATCAGATTATAATACCTGGTGTGATACCTGCAGTATTGTCAATTTCAATATAAAAACCAGAAGACTAACAACAGAATTGCAAGCCAAAAAGTGATCCATTCTATTCAAAATTGGAGTTTATACAAACATGAAGGATCCAAAGAGTCACTAGAATCTATTGGAAATGAAATGAAGAGTCATCATAATGTTTATTACAAATAAACTTATTAAAACTACCCAAAAAAATTTTAAAAAACTATATTAAAATTTAGGCCTACTTGGAGAAGGCATAACTTTCTAGTCCTAGGTCCGATTTGCGAACCGTTTACTTTGTTAGAAAGATAATAAAAAATTGTAGACACAATTATAGAAATTGAAACCGAGGTTACCCTTCCCTAGAGGATATCATCCCAGAAATGCCCTGAAGACCTTCAAAAATGTAGTTTACTGAGACATAGAAAATACTAAAAAATTAGATTTCAGTATTTCCCAATTCCATCATGATCATATCCTCCTCCTCCTCCTCCTCCTCCTTCTTCTGCTTCTTCTTCTTCTTCTTCTTCTTCTTCTTCTTCTTCTTCTTCTTCTTCTTGTCTTTACTAGGGTTATAGAGGAACCTATCTTCACTATAGGTGGGAGAGAAAAATTAAATCTTGTTTTCCTTCTTTGTACTTGTCTAGAACTTCCTTCTTCCAATGGGGGCAAACCAAAGGATTCTAACACCCAGAGTAGATTTGCCTTTTTAAATAGATTATCTATTCTTTTTCCATGATCTTTCTCTAACTTGTTTTAATTATTTTGTTTAGTATTTCTTTTGCAATTCTGAACCTTTCCTCATTTGGATCCACCAGTAATTACAAAAATACATTTATGTTCTTCTCTATGTCATTTCTAGTGACCTCATTAGGGAGCTACATTAACCAAGAAATTCTTGGTTCAACCACGTCAATGAAATAATGGTCCTTATCCACCAAGAAGGTTATCTCACTCTTATATTTCTAGATCAATTCATTAGGGAATATTTCATTTTCCTACATCTTTTCCTAAAAAAAATTAAAGAGCCCCCAATATAGGGTATTGTGTGCTTTTGTATCCTTCTTAAAACCTTTAACATGCTCCTTTATTTTCATCACAATAAAAGTAAATTTATTCCAAACTTTATTTCTTACTCTTAGAAGCTCATTCAAAAATATAAATACCAAGATGATAATCAAGAACCCAAACTGAATGGATACTTTATGTTCTTTGTCTAGTCAAGATTTTCTATCAGTTGTTTCCTTATGAGCGTAGGAAAATTTAAACTATCTCCTTAAACCACCATCTAATATGTTTTTTGTATGAGAGTAGCAGTAGAAAAACCCTCATGGTTCTGATAGTAAATTCTGTATGCAATTCCATAGTTGACACTCAGATTAATGATGTCATCTATTGTCATGTTGTATTTTCCTGGTTATGCATTGGTTAACCTATTAACCTATTATTCTTTACTAATTTCAAAACAAGAACCATTTTGAATGAACATATCCCTATCAATGCCCTAAATACATCCTTTGTGATCTTGTGTGGCTTATCTAAATACATTACATTTCTATGTATTCTACTCAAAATGATCCTTATCCAGACATGCTTGTAGGTAAAGTCAAGGAACTCCTTCCAAATGTTCAAAACCTTCTCAAGAATGTTCTTATATTGAAACTTGAGCATCTTAAAGTCATCTTCCACCAACTCCTTCCATAGATCATGAATTTTAAGTGGCAAACATTTTTTAGCGGCGCATGGATATATGTCCTAACATTTTCAATATTGATTACATCAATAAAAACCTTCAAAAAAACAACGTCCTTATCCTTTTCTATTGCCACAAATAGATATATATTGAACATGGGCTATGGTTTCATCAATACATCAAAAATAATAAGAGTAGTCATTTTATCAACAATAACATAGAAAAAATATCATAAAAATGAAAATGTCTCAAAAACCACACTCTCTAGGGTTTGTGCACTTCACACCAACAAAGATCTCCTTTGTAAAAATCAACTCTTAAATCCATGCACTCACAAGGTGATTGAAATGAATACAAAACTAGAATTCAACCTTTATGTCAATACCCCAAGTGCTTCACATTAAATGCATTTGATTCGGTATAGAAAAACTTCAAAAATTTGCTTCTTTGCATGCAAAGTGATCAGGGATATTATATCCCCAAAATATAATGTAATATATTGGGAATATAATAGGGACACTAGGGATTTATAAATTTGACAAAGGAATACAATATTCAGAGGTATTTTTTATTCACTAATATCCATAAGCACGTAAGAAGTAGCGGGAAGAATCACTGACAATCTGAAATTTGAAAACAAAATTCTCAGTAAATGGCTAAGCAACGAGTTGGAAAAACCTTTTTGATTTTCCATATTTTGAAAACACACAGAAACCAAAAACAAAGTGGAAGAACCTAAAAATTCATTCTATTTATAGTTTTCAGAGCCACACACAGATTTCAATCACATGTACACAACATTATATATGTTCCTTTTCCACTTCCAGTTTTTAATTTTTCGATTGTTTTAACAGTTATTTTTAGATTAAAGCTATAAACACGAGTTTTTCATATCATTCAACTCATTTTTATATGTATACCAGTATAGAGTCAGTAGCAGACTCATTTTCATATATAACTTATTCTCTTATGCAATATAAGATGACTCTTATGCTATACATTAACTTCTGCACATGGATCAGGGACTATTTTTATTATTTTCAATGCATTCAAAGGGGTTTTAGAAGGAATATTATCCACTATTGATGAGCATTTTGGTAATTTTTTATTTATTTATATAGATAAATACCAAAGGGGGTAGCTCCCTTACAAGATGGTCATCTAATACATCCATTTGGATATGGTAAGGTAACCACCAGCCAGTACATTGATCCTCTCAAGCTGAGAGGGAGAGAAAAGATCACCATTGTTTGCCACAAATTTGGCAAATGAGTAATGTCCAGATTGGCCAGCCCTTCACAAAATAGAGTTAGAGCTTGAGCAACTATCTTCTTCGTGGCCACAACTTCAGCATCAAAAACTCCAACAATAAAGTCTTTTTTATAGTCTATTTTCATTTACATCATAGCCACTGAAACAACATATTTATACTCATCACGCAATAATGCATCTACCATCCTTGATTCCTAGTAACATGCTCCAAAGGCTTCATCCACTGTTGTAAGGAATCTTTCTAATAAGACTCCACTATGTCAGTGACTTGATGAAATTATCCCAATGACCTTCTTGATCGGACGCAATAGGGATTCATATTGGAGCTTGAACAATATTCTCAACTGATTATCAATGTTGTTCTCCCCATAGATGCAATGTATATCGAAGTGAACTTGTCCTGCCATAATTATCCCTTAATAAAATCATAATAAATTGTTGCTATTCGATATAAAACTTTGCATTCTATGTTCCATTTATAGACAAAACCTCTCTCTTATCTCCTTTCTAATCAAGGAAATTTGAATCTCCTCCTTCCCAAAATATACAGAATAAATATTAGCATAATTTTTTGACTTTCCACTCATAACTAGAATATATGTATTATAAATATAATCTTAGGCTAAAAATAGATTTGAATCTATCTAGTTCAGATAACTATGCTATTCATTTCAAGAGCACGGTCTAGATATGTAGAGGGGAACCCACTATAGCATACGAGAGATTTCCCAAATTTTTAGAGAATAGTATTGTTTCCCTTCCCCAAATAGTCATTTATATCATTCTTTAACCAAAGACCTCATTTTCTCTATATGGGAGTACTTTTACATCTTCCTCGGTTATCTTCGCCAGTTTAGGCCATACTTTAGGCTTATTGTTGACCACTTCTTTATTAGCTTTATTTATTCTTGGTATGACCTGAATGTGTAAAAAATTTTCTTCTTTGTATTGGACCTGAATGTGTAAATTTGAGAAATGAATGTGATAGGTACATGTGGTTTGATTTCATTTATTATAATTTTATCCATTACTTAGCCAACTGATAGGTACATGTGGATTGAAATGCAGATGGATCCAATGGTGAATATGGAATATGTAATTGTCACTGGTGAAGAAAACTTTGTTGTTGGCATAGTCATTTGTCAAAAAGGTTGTACACTTGTTGACATTGACATCCGTCATGCAATTGTGGATGATGAGCTCATTGAATATTCATTCAATTTTATTAGTTGGCATCCTTTAAATATAAAGCAAGAACAGAAAGGGAAATCTACAACACAACTTATAGACATTAAGAGGAAACATGATAGAGTGAATGTTGGAACACTGGAATCAAATATGGTGTAAAGTATACCAAACCATCAAAATAATAGAGAGATTATGGAGGAAGGTATGCATAAACAACCAAGAGTTAGAGATGGATCTGAGTCAGTGGAACAAAGCATAGTTGTTGATCCTAATGTATTGGCATCTTGGAATCAAAGAGTGAATATTTTAATGGAAGAATTTGTCAAGGAGAAACTTACTATCAAAGTATATTTAGAAAATATAGAACCTAAAATAAATATCCATTATGAAAGTTGTCGCATTGATTACGGAATAGGGGAAGTATCCATGGTAGCGCAAACAATTCGTAACTTCAGAAACAATCATATGAAAAAAATGCCCCATAAACGTCACATTTTAAGGGAGGAAAATGGTGAACATCATTCAAGTGGCATGGAAAAGAAGAAAATAATGATTAGAGATTGATTTGAGATTGATCAAGCAATTAAACTTCTAGATTATTTCAACAAGACATAAGAGCCTAATTTGTTCAAGGTGGTAGAAGCAACACTTTCAGGCTATGAGGATAAGAAACAATTAAGAGTGGAATATACACGATGCAATAAATGGTTTTGTTTGGTGCTACCAAGTGGTAATATTGTCATTTCTCTAAATAAACACATGAAATCAAAGAAGAACACCACTACTACGGATGAGGATTCACATGATACAATTTGATTTAAGGAGTGGCACATCTAGGAGACCAAAGAATCCTACCAATGACAGGGCCCAACAAAGTTTGACAAGGTTCTTTGTCCCATCCTCACTATTGTACTTCATAGGGTTTCTACAAGTGCAAATCCTTCTAGTTCAGGTGTGTCAACTAGACAAGTTTAAATTTATTTTGAATATGATTTGTTGGAATGTGTACATTGTTTTTTTATTCACTCTTATTTAAGGTCATTCATCACCATTGATGTTGCAATGTTGGGGGTATTGGCATTACCATATAAATAGAAATGGGGAGAGATTAGACACAAAGGTCCTAATGGATTATCAACATGATGGAAAATTATGGGCGATAAAGAAGCATACCAAGATGATGCTATGTTATGAGAGTAATGAATATTGTATTGATGACACATATAGGCATATTCATTGCAAGAGGGCTTCTGAGATGGGGATCTTGTTTGAATCATTGACATGCAACTTTTGTAAGATGATTCTAGAATGTGATGACTTTAGGATGTGTTTATATAGTGAATCAGGATGTACCACTAAAAGAAATGAGAGGGATATAAAGAGAAGGAGAAGACTAGACTGTTTGACTCAAAATATACTCAGAATAGTTGCTAGGGTTTCAAATGCTAGCCAAAGATCAAAAATGTGTGCTCTTTGGTGGGAAAAACAAAGGTTTATATACTCTCTATTAGAATGAAACCCCTAAAGGAGAAGTTGTTTGAATCGATAGAAAGGAAGGATGTCTTTAGGTTTTGCAAGGATGTGTGTGAGGTGCATATACAAGGAAAATTTCAAGGTAAAGATGTAGTTTAGGATTTTATCAAGGATATCTTTCACAACCTAATGCATCCAAATGGAGGGAGAAGGTCCCTTTATGAGATGATCAAGTTATGGGGAGGTCCTAGATTACATAGCTTTATTATATTGAATCTAGATGGACCTTCAATTTCTAAAACTTCGAGGCAAGTTATAAAGTCATTGACATACATCTTGGGGGAGCACAAATACATTTTTGAGGAAGTAAGAAAAGTGTATTCTTCTTATAAAACCAAACATGGTATAGATGGCCCAATTTATGTGTACCTCTCTTAAGATAAAACTGTTGTGAAAAAGTATGCTAGGCAGGTAGAAAAAAGTGATGCATTGGTTGGTTTTTGTGTTAATAAAGAAGAACAACAATGCCAATCACATTTCTTGGTGACAATTAGTGAGGGAGTTGAAGGTTATGATACCATAGTAGATTCTTTCAAGAACAATGTTATTTTCCACTATGCATGTGTTATTATTTCAACCCCTTTGCATGAAAAGCTTCCTCATTTGGTTTTGGTTGCTCATCTAATATGCAATAGGTTCGATGCAAATTTGTCCATCGACAATGGGAAAAATAGAATTTTTGTGGAAGAGACACGTGGAAAATAATTTGTGACCTTTTGTTGGTAATTTATCAAATGGGGATAGTAGAAGAAGACAACTTATGTTGATGGAATATTATTCAGTAGAAGGTATTCTATATCAAATTCCTTGGGAAGGGTGGAGACTAAGTGGGTCGTACAATGGTTTCCATGTAACAAGATTGCATGACTAGGACTACATCCACAACGACAAAAGCTAGTGAATCCTTTATTTAGAGATCAATGAGATTTGATTTTAGGAGAAGAGTTGATGAGTTTTAATCATGTTAGGATTCTTTATAACACTTTTATAGTGGATTATCACAATTTTAAAAGTGAAGATATGGAGAGGATAGATCGAAATAACTGGGATTCAACACAACACATTGCTTCAAGACATGTTTAGAGGTGTTTGAAAGAGATGAAAATTACATCTAGTGGAAGGGTAGAGAAGACACTAGGCACACACATATCTAATAATTGTTGTTGACTACATTGACATATTTATGTCTCAGAGTTTGACTCTTTGGGAAAGAATGTGAAATTCTTCACAAGTTCGTAATTTATTCACATTATGGTTATGTTGGCTACAAAAAGAATCTAATAATAATGTCAACATAAATTTCATCAATAGAGAGGCATATCCAGATGTCAAAATTTCTTGCCACTTTGTAGTTTTGTTGTTGAAATGGTTTCGAGATCAATACTCTCACCTATCATGTGTTTTGCACCTGACTAGGTCGGATGTAGGTGAGAACTTCTTTATAAAAGTTGGTGGGATGTATATTTATGTCTCAGAGTTTGAGTCTTTGGAAAAGAATGAAATTCTTCACAAGTTCATCATTTCTTCACATTATGGTTATGTTTGCTACAAAAAGAATCTAATAGTAATGTCAACTTAAATTTTATCAGTAGACAGGAATATCAAGAAGTCAAAATTTCTTGCCACTTTGTAGTTTTGTTGTTGAAATTGTTTCAAGATTAATACTCTCACCTGTCATGTGTTTTGCACCTGAATGGGTCAGATGTGGGTGAGAAATTCTTTAGCAAACTTGGTGGGATGGTTGGAGAAGAAAGGGCCAATAATTTCACTGACTTGCTTCACATTTTTGGAACCCTTAATAGAGTTGTAAAAGAAGAATCAAATCCCCAAGGGATTCATTTAATAAATCTCATAAGAAAAAGGAAAATATTTTGAATATAATGCACCAAGAAAGGATACAAAACGTTCACATATTATCAAAATATAATTCAATATCTACATATGATAAACTTATAGACGCCCTCAAGATAGGATTGAAGGATGCCATAGACATTTTATCAACTCTTTGCATGCGACTAGAGAATCTCACACAATCTTCTTGGTGGGATAAACCATGGATAGATGACCAAAATTATCCAAAATTCCAAGTTGTGGATGAAGTAGTTGATGACTCTCCACCAACTCATTCCACCTCTATATTCCAATATATGTCTTCAGTGGTACACAATCATGGCAAATTGCAAATAATGGAAAGTGAGTGGAGGCATGAGTTGGATGAAATTTTAGATTCTATTGATAAAAATGTAAATAAAAATATAAAACTAGTGGTAGACCTTGATGGTAAGGATATGTTCAAAGCTTGTTTGGTTACTCAGTTGAATGGAAATATGACATTTTCCAAAGATAGGTTGACTAAAGTGAGGAGTGGGGTCTACTTTAGGTGAGATTAGAGGGCCCCACAAAATGGTGTTTCAATTAGCTTTGGTATTAGATCAGATTATGAGGTGTTGCTAGAGATAAATTCAATACCTCCCACTGAATGTACTACAAGAAAAGGTCTTTTTTGAAGTACAAGACAAGGTGTTTCTTGAGGAACCTGGTACATGAGAAGGGATCAAAGAATACAAAGGAAGGATGGTAATAGGGTGTTTTATTACCATACTGACATTGACATTTTGGATAGGATAGAAGGCATCAAGATTCAATTATGCTGGTACAATAGAATAAAGGGGTGATCCTTAAACAAGTATGTTTTGACAGATAATGCTTTTTAAGAACTTGAATCTGTCATAGCAACAACCAACTTATCTTATAATGCTAGCAACTATACATGCAAATTAGAAGAAAGAGATAACAAATTTTCTTCAGATTTTGTTAAAAATTTGAACAAGGTGTATTTTCAAAATATTCTACTTTGATCTTCCTTGTGTATTCCCATATTTTACATTGTTTAAATTTTTTTTTATTTATCAAATGTAATATTGGTTTTATAATTTTTGGAATTAGGTGCAATGAATAGTCTACATGGTGAATTTTTCAGGATAACTCAACCAATTTGTTGCTACCTACTTCTTAGTGTAAGTTTATTTCACCGACCATTCATATTTTGTAGTGAAATGAAGTTGGAGAAAAGATAATAATATGTTCTAAACAAAATTTTGATACATATTTGGGTCTCACATGATGATCCAAATGTGCAGGTACATGGGTTGAGGAAAAAACATTGATGATGTCAATGGGATAAAAACCAAATCTAAATGTGCTAGAAGGTCATTTATCAAACAACTTGGCACCGTGGAAGATGGATGACTTTCCCTCAACACTATTGATGCTATTGCATAAAAGTTAATGGTGCACTCTATATACTTTATATTTTCATGCATTTAAAATCAGGGTAATTCCCTCTATGAACTTGAACAAGACTCTATATTTGCATGTATATAAAATCAGGGCAATGCCCTCTATGCATTCAAAATTAGGGCAATGACCATTACAAGTTGATTGTTGGTTTCAAATGATTCTTGATATTTAAATTACCATGACAGTTAATAATTTGTTATATATTCATTATTTCATCGATGAACCCCCAATTCAGTAAAACTTAGACCTTATCTTATTTTGAATTCATCTTTGAAATTTTTGGTTGCAATATGTATTGTCTGTTTTGCTGGATTAAGTAATGCTGAGAGGGGGGTAAATCACTATTACAACACTTTAAACATGAACTTATTAATTTCCAACTTAACCATATAATTACTGAAATGAAAATAACATAAGCACACAACATAACTCATAACACCATGAATTATTATCGAGGAAACCCTGGACAAGGGAAAACCCCGGTGGGGATGGTACCCACAAATATGCACTAAAATTATAGTGTCCATGTTAGGAGACCTAGCCCTATTAGGACCTGAATATTACATTAGTACATTTCCTGTCAGGGGAATACAAAACCCTGTTAAAGATATATTAAGCACACTGCTCTTACAATAAGGAATAGCTCTGTTACAATCAATTCTTAGTAGTGACCATTACAAGCATCAGCGATGCTTAGATAGTTCCATTTGTAGCTCACTTCTATCTTATATCACAATGCATCCATGCATTCCATCTACTTCATATCATCTCATCACTCACACACTTCGCTTTACAAAAAGCTCTTCATATATATATATATATATATATATATATATATATATATATATATATATATATATATATTACATCATTCAGTCGGCTCTCTAATACATTACAAAATAAATTTAATATATACTCAAAGAGTAAATACAAAATTGACGACCTTATGCTACCAAATAATAGGTAATCCACAATCACAATCCAACTTAGCATGCTAGGAGTCTATGACATACTCCCTCAATCATCGTGATTGTTCACCAGCTCTATACCTCTGCTCTTCTGTCTTCACATGAATTCAAAACACTGTAACTCATTGCGGTCAACACCAAAACTCAAGCAAACTTACTAGAAGATCACACATACTCCAAAATGTCTTCCTCTAAGCTTGCATGTCCCCATGCATCATATATTATCTTCACTTTCCAAACCTATACCACTATACTTTGTATTTCCGATTACTGTACTTAGTCATTTTTCTATCTGTATACCCAAAACTGTAAGAAACTTCACGCGATCATCATTCCAAATGTGCTTCCATAAATGACAACCCTCAAGTGTGTCATATCACTCCATAAATGCATCACTTGCCAACAATCTCTCCCTTTGGAATTGATGACAACACTTAGTAGAAAATGACTAAGTGTCAATACCAAAAATATATATGTACATTTTCTTCTTTTCTTCATTTCTTCTCTTTACATATATACATTTTGTTAGAATTCATAGAATTCAACCACCAAGATCCACTACATGCAAAATAACATGTTACAAAAGAAAAGCTTGGATCTAAGAATGTTCTGAAAGACAAAATGTTCATTCAGAGAGAGAATAATAAAATACAAAGAGATCAATCCTTATAAAGGAGATCGAACACCAAGAAGGTTGAGAAACCTAGGTTGCATGAATAATTAATAGAGAATTAATTATTGCATGCCTAAAGTTTATCTTAAGTGAACAAGAGATAAAAAGGTGACTTAAACAATTAAATCAATAATGATTTAATTAATAAGTGAACATAGAAATACCTTTTTACTCTAACACCCCCCCCCCCCCTTAAGANAACCCCCCCCCCCCCCCTTAAGATAAACTTAGGGAGAAGCTAAAACCTACAAGAAACTACTAAAAGCAGTAAGTTTGGGTCCCGACAACAAGGCCTGATTAGGTACCCAATCACAACCAAATCTCTGTAAAGTGGAGAAATAGAGAAAACCACATGGGAAAAAACTCTACTCCAAAAAGAGATGGAAAAAATCATGCTGGAAAATAATGGCTCAAGAGACTCTCTCAAAACCATAGGTACAACCAACCCCCCCATGAGAGAGGATCGAGGCATCAAACCCCCCCAAATTGATAGAACCCCTGTGTCGATGATCGTACCAATGTGGTTCCACTGTGGAAGAAACAAAGACACTGGATGAAGAAGAGGAAACCCATGAATCTGAGGAGAAACTGGAAGGCCTAGATGACGCTCAAAAGAGAACGCATGAGACTCCTAGAATGGAATCTCTAATGAAGTTGGGCCAATAGATGTGTTGAATCTATCATTTAAGAGGAGATGAATATCCTCGAATATGTCCTCAACAACTGTAGTAGGTGGCTCGATGCATGGAGCGATAATGTCTGGAAAATCTGAAGAGGAGTCCTGATGAACATATGTAAACTCAACATGAGGGGGAGGTGTAGAAGTTAGAACACCGATCTCAGGAACTACACATAAGTTCAAGTGACCCGACTTCTCCTCAATAGGCTCTCGTGAAAAAGGGGAGGTATTCTCTAGCAGTGGAGATGGTGGACCAAAATGTGAGGAGTACAAGCGGGAAGATGATCAACTATCCCTGTAGAAATAATATTGCTTGTCTCACTATCTCTGATGTGTACTGAATCTGGAGTAAACTCAACTGTCTTTCCTGTCCCACTGTGAGTAATCTGATAGATAGAGAGAAGGTTAGTGGACAAAGATGGAACACAT
>MU224790.1:5036980-5048752 GCA_018584345.1 Thuja plicata
GCATGACCCTTTCCTAAGTCCTTTCTATCTGTCTAAAGTGATGATGAAGAAGAAGACCCATGAGAAGTAGAAGAAGAAGGAATATCAATGTGGCTCTTCTGAAGAAGAGCTTGCAAACTAGAAATTTTATTTTCATATCCATCTATCTTCTTCTCGTAACAACAAGAGTCATCATGACTACTCTTTTTACAATAAGCACACCTAGGTCTTTCTGTATTCAATTTGTCCCCCTTAGGAGAAGGTGAGACAAAGGAGTGCTGAGAACTAGAATCCTTCTTAGACTCTGTGGTTGATGACTTTTTTTTTTTGCTCCTGCTTCCCTGAAGATGGGTGAGCTACCAATGCATGGTTTGGTGATCTAGTGAGAGAATCAAGTTGAAATAGCTTTGCCTGTTCACAAGTCAACCGATCACAAAACATATCAAAAGTGGGCATGGACCCAAAGCATCCATGGTGGAATGGAATGTAGAAGAGAATATATGAAAAGAACCACGAAGCTTGGAAAGTATTAGATAAATACACTCGGTATCTGTTTTATTCTTTCCACAACTATGTAAGAGGGACCTCGTAGATTTGAATTTTGTTAAGAAATCTTGAATAGAGGAATGTATCAGGAGCCATGGATGTAAATTCAGCTTCAATCTGAAGTACCCAGAAGTCATTTACTGTGCCAAAGAGAGTTTGAAACTTCTCCCACATCTCAATAGGAGTATCACAACTATTAAGGTGAAAAAGCAAACTATCTGAAACATGTAAAGAAAGAACACCCATGGCCTCATCCATTTTGTTTCTGTGTTGCATGACCTCATAAGGATGAGTCAAAACTATCTGAATAAGATCCAAACAAGACCAGAGCCGGCGTGACCGGAGAAGCCTAGTCATACGATATTTCCACAAATGATAATTATGTGGAGTGAGAAGCTTGACTAATGTTGAATCTACCATGTCGTACCTTTGTCTGCTTTATATGTTTTCTTTTAGAACTAGACAGAAGATGTAGAAGGGTTTGTGTTTTTTTTTTTGATTTGGAGTGTTCTGATTTGCTGAGATAAATTACAGAAAATGAGAAAGGAAGCACCCCCCCACAAAGAGAGAAACCAAACCCCAGTTCAACTGAAAAGCTAGAAGAAGAAACACTGAAATAAGGCTACATAATAATTGGATGAATACTTGGTAAAAGTACCCCAAAAAGAATCTAAGATCTAAAGTGTTCTTATCAAGATCTTTTTGACGCTTGTTTGTGAGCCAAAAACGGAGTCCGTATGCTCAATATAGAGGCTGGGAAGTGCTAAAAAGAAGTCCCCTCTTTGACTGGAAAAAGGATAGACAGATAGAAAAATGAGATAATCCAACCTTCACTAGAATGTCTGGGTTGGAAAGAGCTTTTCAACGGTATATGGAAGTCGAAAATCGGCCTCCGTTTGCTCCAGATAGAGCCAAACAATGAAGGGAAGGTCAAAAAAGGTGCTGAAATTTTTTTTTAGCCCCTAGGGCTTTAAAAAAATGGGCCCCTGGGCATATGGTGCGCATAGGGGGCTGATGAGGGGGCCTCTGGTCACCGATATGATTGCAGGGCTTAAGGCCCACTGGGTGGAGGTGGTGACAGAGGCGCTGGCGGGGCGGAGCGCCCGGAGCGGAGCAGAGTGGAGCGCCCGAGGCAGCGGAGGTCACAATGTTGACTGCGGCCACTAGTGGAGTGAATAGGGGGTGGTCCTGCAGTGGCCACATGGTGGCACGGTGATGGCCCTTCCTTTTATACTAGCTGTGTTATTTTTAACGCCAAAATCAATAAAAATATTGATTTTTTTTATTTTTTAAAATATTTTTTTCTCGATTTTCAATCCAGGGCAGAGTAGGCAAAATTTTTGCCACAGAATGTAACTTTGAGAGAAATGGTCATGCCTTATATGGAATTTAGGGGATTTGGGCCTTTCAGACTCAACCGTGATGTCAGTTTTTTCCCAAAGTGCTCCAAGAAATAAATTCCCTTTAAATCCACATAAGAATCGCTGAAAAATGCTTGAAACCCTCGACGCTCCAAAACTTTAATACTCAAGAACGGGCTGTAGCAGCAAGACTCTGATACCATGTTAGAATTCATAGAATTCAACCACCAAGATCCACTGCATGCAAAATAACCTGTTACAAAAGCAAAGCTTGGAGCCAAGAATATTCTGAAAGACAAATATTAATTCAGAGAGAGAATAATAAAATACAAAGAGATCAATCCTTATAAAGGAGATCGAACACCAAGAAGGTGGATAAACCTAGGTTGCATGAATAATTAATAGAGAATTAATTATTGCATGCCTAAAGTTTAGCTTAAGTGAACAAGAGATAAAAAAGGTGACTTAAACAATTAAATCAATAATGATTTAATTAATAAGTGAACATAGAAATACCTTTTTACTATAACACATTTTTCTTCTCTTCTCTCCCTTTGACATCAATGGAAACAGTATACAAAAATGTAGGATGCATCAAAATTGTACAACTTCTTACCAGAGGATTAAACTATCTTTAATACATCTCGGAAAGATTCTTCCGAGATCTTCACTTCCTTCATCTAGGTCTTCACAAAAATTTGACTTACATGAATTAGTCTGTTCAATGCAAATGAAGATGTCTCTGTTGCCTTCAAGTTAGTAGGCATATTTTTTGTAAGGGCTTGTGTTGTCTTCTCCATGTCATATATATGAGCCTCAAGAAATGATAGGTTGGGAGTGATTAGACTCTTCAACAAACCAAATCTTGCCATAACTCTCCCTCTTTGAGTATCAAGAACACTCAGTTTATCCCAAATATTGGACACCACTCTATCTAACTCCAATACAGATTGTGAGGAGGTCTCACAAGTGTCCATCAATTTATCCAAAGTAGATATGTCCTTTGCTACTATGTCCTCAATGTTTTTGACATGTCTGATAGGGTTGATACAATAACTGTATAACTTCCTGCCTTGTGCAACACAAACTTTTGCCTCTGATGTGGCTTTGTTTAGTATGCCCAGGTCCCAAGAAATAGACTCGCATACTTCCTCCAATTTCTTTGCGAGATATTTCTTTTCAGCCTTTTCTTCTGCAATCTTCTCTAAAGACTCATAGTGACAGTCAAATTCATCTAGTGCCATGTTCAAGTTCTTTGTATCATCTTTTCCCTGAAAAACAATAGGTGTTGGAAGTAGTTTGTTCAAAGTGTCAACTGCTCTTGTCTTTACCTTTTTCTTCTTCTTTCCTTTATGTTCAGATATTTCTTTAGCTTTACTAAATGTGATGAAGGACAACTTCATCAACTCATCCTCATCCATTTTCTCAACATCAGTACTCAAAGACTTGTCTCCACTTGCCAACAATAAAGGTGAAGATTCTTCAACCTTAATCGCTGAAACTTCCACTGTTGCATCAATATTTTCCTTCTCAATTTATTTCTCTTTCATATCCTTGTCACTGATTCCACCAATGTCTATATTCTCCAAAAAGGGGTCATTCACATCTTGCAAAGTGTCCAATGACATAGGTACACCAGAAAGAAAAAAACCCGGTTGCTTCATAGTACTTACAAACTGACTAGCATCTTCACTCATTGGTTTATCAAGATTTATCTCAGCTTTCTTTGATGTTTCTCCTTTCTCAATGGATTTGGGCTTAGGAGCCTTAGGTGGTGAGATATCCTCAGTTTGAGTTCCCATTAAGAATTTTTATATAGCATGTTGTGTCTCCTTAGTAACTTCATCATATATTTATCCCATTATCTTCACTAGTCTTGTATTAGTTCTCAATAGGGGCTTAATTTCATTCAATAACCTCTACTTTTATTTAACAGATACAATAGGAAACATGCCTTCAATTGCTTGTTCTCTAATTACTTCATCTTTCTTCTATGCCAATTTCTTCCTTATCTCCAATTTCTCATACAATTCCTTAGGTATACTACCTTCTATCTCTAACAAGTTCTTCTTAAAGACAAGTAAATGCTTAATAACTATGTCTTCAATCAGAAGTTTGTCAGAAGCCTCATACATGTCATAGTATTTTGTCAAGGAAAAAAGCTTCCCTTGCTCAATAACTCTCTTCTCTAGCATTTTTATATAAGGCTTCCAAAGCTATCTCATAGTAGTAGTATTTTCTTTAAAATTATTGTCTTCTCTTTCTGTCCTCTATTCCTTAGGAGGTGAGTCCAATTTAGTGGACCTTGTGTTTCTTCTAGGTGCTATCTTTTTTGTCTATTCTTGTGATGTCTTCAGAGGCAGTGAGGGTGTAGTTACATCTATCAGAGTAGAAATTTGGCTAACTATCTACACAACTTCTGGAGGTGGGAGGGCTGCAGTAGCAGTGCTTTCCAATCCATAATCTCTCTATGTCATCTTCTTCCTCACTTATTTCATTTCCTCTTTGGATATTCCTGCCTTGGCTGCTAAATCATCTACTAAATTTTCTTTTTTCCTCTTCCTTAATCCTCTAGTATGTTCCTCTCTAATATTTTCTGACTTTTCCTCATAATTTCCCCATCTCTCCTCTAGTGAATCAAATTTTTAATCCAAAATGTGTTCTACATGCATGAGGAGCCATCAAAGAACATTTTCCAGGATCTATGAGTGATGTGCAAAATGGATCCATCTAGGAACTCAACATTGATAGGTGCATTGTCCTACAGTGGAGCATCATCCAGTTGATCTTCAATTTCTTTCCCTTTGATTGCTTTATGCTCAATATACTCCATGTCAAATTCACTGAGAAGCATAACCCATTTAGCCAATCTACCAGTGAGTGTAGCTTTACTTAGGAGATACTTCAAAGGGTGAATTTTAGCCACTAGTTTGACTGAGTGAGCCAACATGTAGTGTCACAGTTTCTGAGATGAAAATACTACTGTCAAGCACACTTTCTTGATCATAGGGTAGTTCATCTCATAGGACACCAATGTTCTATTGATATAGTAGATAACACGTTCTTTCTTGTTTTCATCTTCCTGCACTAGAAGTGCCCCCAGTGATGTTGAGGCAACTGAAATGTACAAAATCAATGGTTTGCCTTGTTGAGGTGGCATGAGTACTGGCGGGTTTGCTACATACGTTTTGATTTGAGTGAAACTTTTGTCACATTCTTCACTCCATTGATAAGTAATGCCCTTGCACATAGTCTTGGTAAACGGTTGTGCTCTATCATCTAACTGTGAGATGAACCTTCTAATAGACTGGATTCTCCCTTAGAGTGTTCTCATCTAATTGATGTTCTTAGGATGTGGCATTTCCAGTATCACTTGTACCTTTTCAAGATTGACCTCTATGCCTTTAGCTGAGATAATGTAACCCAACAACTTGCCAGATGTAACGCCGAATGCACATTTCTTGGGATTCAACCTTAACTTGAAATTTTCCATTATGTCCATGATTGGGCCTAAGTCTTGTAGGTGCATAGATCATTTCATTTTTTTAGCAAGAGTATCATCCACATAGTCCTCCACGGTTTTGTGCATCATATCGTGGAAGATAGTTGTTACTGCACTTTCATAGGTAGCTCCTACATTTTTCAAACCAAAAGGCATAACATTCCAGCAGAATGCTCCCCAGGCACATGTGAAGGCAGTCTTTTCTTGATCCTCTAGAGCAATCTTGATTTGGTTATACCCAGAGAAACCATCCATGAGAGAATAAATTGTATGCCTAGCTATTATATCTACAATCATGTCAATGTTAGGAAAATGAAAGTCATCCTTTGGATATGCTTTGTTGAGGTACCTAAAATCAGTGTAGACTCTGATGGATTTGTTTGCCTTTGATACTGGTATGATGTTGGAAATCCATTCTACATAATTAATAGCTTAGATGAATCCATCTTTGAGTAGTTTTTCTAGTTCACCCTTGATAGGTAATGCAAGATGAGGGTGCATTTTTCTAAGTTTTTGTTTTACTAGTTTTACTCCAAGAGATATTGAGAGATGTTGCATGATAATATATGGATCTAAACTGGGCATATCTAAGTATGTCCATGCAAATTTTATCTTATTATCTTTAAAGAAGTCTCTAAATTCATTAAGATCTTCTGCAGACAAAGATTTAGCCACATGAATGATGTGCGGGTGCTCCTTTGTACCAATATTCACTGGTTCGGTTGGCCCTATGAGAACTGATGATCATTCCTATAAATGACTAGGTAATACATCAAGCATCCCATCCTTAGGCACCTCGAAGAGGTTTTCACCTTTGGATGCATTCTTTTTACTGTTTTGGGTTCTAAAACCGCCACAATGTGGTTTTCTCCTTCAGACCCTTTTCTTTCATGCTCACACTAGGTTCACTGGTGGAAGCAGTGACAGGTTTAGCGATGTTAAGATAGTAGGCTAAAGCCTAGTCATTGGGGAATGTGGGCATTTTATCAGGTTTCCCCTATAAGGACCAATCAATGAGTTCAGGATGCTTTAGTGGTAAAGGTTTGATGGGTTCGAGGGCATTTACGGTATGTTCATCGTAGACGTTGACTATTAAGTAGAGTCCTGGACCTGAACCTTGTATAGACATGTTTAAATCAAAAAGAGTTCTAACAACATCATCGAAGCCCATGTCAAAAACAAGAGGTCCTAATTCATTAGACCTAACCTCTAAGCCTTCACCTACTTCAAGTGTGGGTACATATCATTGAACTGTATCCACCTCTTTGTCTAAAGTGGCTTCTGAAAGACTGTTGAACTTATATTCATGGGAGTATGTTTCATCATTCATTTTCATATCAAGGACATGAATAAAAAATACTCTTTGCCCCTATTTTGGATGAGTTCTGTCTAAAAAGTCTGTTACGGTTAGATTCCTTTCTTCTATGACTGGATCTTGTTCAGATGTAGTTGTCTCTGACTAATCATAAGTCATTACTGATTCCTCTAGAACATGCTCTTCAGTAGCATTGAACTGGGGTGTTTCTTCTTCATAAAGAAGAGCCATAATATTGGGAGGAATAGGATAATGATACCCATCCTCCTCATCAAAATTATCAGAGTCATCCCACTTGCAAGTGGGTATGTCAGTGCTCTATTCTATTGTGTTTTGTTCTGCTTTGTCTAGATAAATATGATGTCTCTTTCCTTTATCTAGACAATTATTTTCTCTTTGTGCTTTCCTGGATAAGATCCCTAGACCAGTTGTGTCTCTAGGTTGTCTAAATTCAACATAGATTGGTTCTTTAAGTCCATTCTGATTACATCCAATGGGTCCTTTAGCTAAATAACCTATTTTTAAAGTTAGTTCATACCCCACTCCATATGTTTCTAGGGATATTTCACATTGTTTGATCTCAATGTTTTCAGGCTCCTTATATAGCCAATCCAAAATGGCATGTTCTTCTTTTTCATCTTCTAATGGTATGTTGGCTTTAAGAAGGTTATCATCATAGATTTCTTGGGATGTTGTTGGTTTTATCTCTTCCGAAGGTCTACCATAAGACCTAGGTGATGTAGGAAGAGATGTGATTGATAGTACGGGTTACACTGTGTAGCCACCCATACCAGTGTCCTTTATCTTCAACTTCTTTTCCATTTTTTCAGTAAATTAGTGGTTGATTCAGAGTTGGACACCTCACTGTTATGCAAGACTAGAGTTTCCACTACTTTTCTTAAAGCGTTATAGGCATAGCTAGTGACTGCAGGAATAGTGACCTCTACACCATTAAATGGGAACTTGACATATTGATGGTACATTGATGGCACTGCCTACATCTCATGGGTCCAAGGTCTTCCCAATAGGATATTGTAGGCCAGAGGGAGATCCAGAATTTGGAAGGTAACATCCCTCTCAACAGGACCCACTCGGATTGGTAAAGTTACAAGACCTTTAGAAGATCTCTCTTGTTCATCATATGACTTGATAGTGATTTTCTTTTTATGATCAATGACATTCTCTAAAAATCCTAGTTTCTCAATTAACTTGTATGTGTAGATGTTCAACCCTGTGTCTCCATCTATCGAGACCCATTTGACATGATGTTTTTGGATCATGACTTCGATATGCAAGGGGAGATTGTGTGGACGACTTAAAGAGTTGTCATCTTCTTTTGAGAATGATAGGTAATGTGGCGAGGTCAAGTGACCCACCATAGATTGAAATCGATCCAAATCCAAGTCCTTAGGGACATTGGTAGGTGATAGTGCTTTATCCAGGACCTCTCGGTGAGATGGAGATATTTTGAGCAATTCAAAGCTTGAAATTTGGGCAGATGTTCTCTGTAATTGCTCGACAATGCTATAGTCTACAGTGTTGGATGAAGTTGGTTGTTTGGATTGTGAGACTTAAGAGGTACTCACAACAAATTGTTTGCTAGGAGGTATCCAAGGTTTGGATATTGATGGTTTATTGGAAGATGATGAAGGGTTAGAAGATCCAAATCTCCCCCTAGGGTGACCTTTGCTTGCGCTCGGGTCATTGCTTTGGCCGATCGAGACTTTTTCTCTTTCTTTTTTACAATGATGACATTGCAATATTCAGAATGATATGGCTCAAGCATGTTAATATTTTTGTTGTCATCATTAGAATACGTGTGATTTATTTGAGCACCTTTTAAAATTTTTTCCCTCTTTTGATGTTCTAGGATCTTTGAATTCCTTATGATCAACATTCTTGTTGTGATTATCAACCGCAATTATTTCGTTATCAATGAGATCTTGGATCTCATGTTTGCGCCTCATGTAATTTTTTGTTGTATGTCCTTTATTTCTATGATATTGATAGAAATAATTGTCTCTCCACCATTTAGGTTTGACCTCTAGTTCATATAGTTTGGAGTTATCTGGCAATGTGAGAAACTTGTTTTCTAGTAGAGTCTTAAGTGCAGATTCGTAGGACTCTCCTAAAGAGTCAAAGTCTCATTTGTGTTTAATCCATGGTTTATATTTCAAAAAATTTCTAACCCCTTTAGAAGAAGAATATTTAGTGGTACTTTCAACAACTTTTAGGGCCTATGATCCACTTTTCAAATTGAAGACTGCTGGTTTTGACTAGGGAGCAGAGTGATCGACTACTCCGTCATTTACCACATGCCTATTTTTTTTCTAATATTTAGTCTTGTCTTTGGAGTTGGAACCAAAATTGTTTTCCTTATAGAGGGTAATGTCACCCTTTTTAACAAGCACATCTACTATTTTTATCACATTTTCCACCATTTTATCAAAAGAGGGTGGAAACTGCATCTGAAGGGGGTAGTTTAGTTCTCGAATCAGAACACTAGCAAAAATATCCATCTTTTCAGACTTAGGAATGAGTCATGGATATCTAGAAAAAATCTTTCTCCATCACTGAAGAAAGGTCAGAAAGGGTTCTCCTATGTTTTGCTTCGTGTTGCATAAATACAACATTGTCATAGGATGTTGGAAATTGTAAGAATATTATTGCATGAACAGATTCATCAGCTCATCGAAGGTTTTGATACCGATGGGTAACTTTGAGAACCACTCCATAGCTTGGCCACTCAAACTTTGAGGAAAGAGATGCATAAGATATGTCTCATCATTCAAAAATTATGTACAAAGAGAACATAATTCATAGATGTGATCTTGTGGATCAGAGTGACCATTGTACTTATCAAATCATGGGATTATAACTCCGCGTGGGAACAGAGGTAAGTAAAAATATTTATTAAAAGGAAAAGGACAAATTGTATTCAAATAAAATTTTGTGTTGGGTTTTTCCTTTTCCTTTTTGAGTTCTTTTATTTCCATTTGCAAAGTTTTCATTTTTTTAGCCATGAGTGTCATGGGAGTTTCTTCTTCTCTAGAAATGATATCCTCAGCTTTGAAGCGAGGTGGAAGTTGAGCACCTTTCTCTGCTAGGTCGAGGAAATATTGTTCCTTATCCTAATTTAGGATTTTTTTCATGAGTTTTAGGAACTAATGCAGAGGGTTTATGGTTTTAGTGGAAAATCTAGTAAAGAAGCCTAGGTGATTGAAGATCTAGTTGGACTAGTTGAGCCTAGGAGTATTAGAGTCTTCAACAAATAAACTATACCTTGGAGGAGAAGTTGATAGTGAGGGTCTTGGAGATCCACATTGGAGAAGAACACAAGGAGAGGTAACCATTAGATAGTTAGAAGAGCTTAGGAGCACTTTGGGGAAAGAAATCACTAGAACCCTAAACCCTCTGCATTAGAGTGGTATCAGAGCCATAAATTATTGAATTTTGTGTATGTCTGAAGGGGAGGAGAGTCAAGAGGTTGAAATCATTCCTCCTAAGGAAATGAGTAGAGATGCCATTGTGGAATAGGTTGAGGGCCTCTTGGACAAGGATATTGTGTCAGAAACAAGGAGTAAGAAGAAAGTAACTGAATGGGGAGATGAGAGTGATGATGAAGAGACTGAGAATCGGTTAGGAGAATCTAAAGGAAAAGAAGTGGAGATGGATAAAGACCAAAACATATTCTTGGATGCCTTTAAGTCCATCAACAAAGACAAGATGGAACACATACCCTACTATTGTGGTAGCTTGAATGGTGAAGAGTTGTTGGATTGGCTAGAGGCCATAGACAATCAGTTTGACTATAAAGAAGTGGCAGCGGAGAAGAGGGTCAACTATGCCAAGGCTAGACTCAAAGGATCTACATTGGTGTGGTGGAACATGATGCAGGATGATAGGGTAAAAAATGGAAAGAATAAGATAGTTTCTTGGGAGAGGATGAAGATCAGATTGAGGGCACAATTCTTTCCTACTGAATATGAGATTCAGATGTATCAAAAGTTGTAGAACTTGAGACAAAATGAGATGACAGTAAGTGCCTACACTGAGGAGTTCCACAAATTGAGCCTAAGGGCTAGATGACAAGAAGAAGAGATGGAGAAGGTAGAAAGGTATCTTAATGGGTTGAGACAAGGGATACAAGATGAAATTAGTATGATGGCTCCTAACAGTATGCACAAGTGTTTTTAGTTAGATTTGAGAGCAGAGGATAAGGCTAGAAGGAGGAATGACTTCCATCAAAGAGGAAGGGGTGGTAAAAAAAACATAGGATTCAGAGGTAGGAGTAACTTTGGTAGAGGAAAAAGCCCAAATAGACCAGAGGAGAATAAATCTATGGATAACAGTGCGGGTAATCAGTTCAAAGGATCATTTCAAAGAGGAGGATACAGAGGAAGAGGACCACCAAGAGGTAGATTCCAGTCACAAGGAAGATATAATTCAGTCTTTACTGGAAAATTTTATAACTGCAATCAAGTGGGTCATACAATGGGTAGGTGTCCTGAAAAGGCTACCTCATCTTCTATGGGAGATAGAAGAAATCAGTTGGTACAAGAAGATGATACACAAAGTGTCACTTCTCCTATTTCCAAGGAAGGGCCAATAATGGATGGAGAGAATCTAATGTTGAGAAGGAATTTGTTGAAAGTACCTAATACCATAGAGCCACCTCAAAGAAATATTTTGTTTAAGACAACTTGTAGATATCATGTGAAGATTTTCAAAGTGATAGTGGACTCTGGATCCACTGAGAATATAGTATCAACAAAGATGGTGGACAAACTGAAACTTAGAAGGATACCTTATACCACTCCCTATAAAGTTTCATGGTTAAACAAGGCACAACAAATAGTGGTAGATGAACAAACCATGGTGGAGTTTGAAATTGTTAATGTTTGTAGCTTCAGTCGTATGATCATTAGAATATACATAATAGATGTTGATTAATAATAATATATTATATATGTTATATTATTATTAATCATATGAAATTTAATATTTAATATTAAATTATTATATTATTCTTAATTAATAATTGATTGATGAAACATTATAAGATTGAT
>MU224790.1:5077376-5090082 GCA_018584345.1 Thuja plicata
TCAATAAATTATAGTTAAGATCATCAACCCAATATACATTGTCACATCTGATCTTGTCAATCAATTTAATTGATCCTTTCCCTTTAACAAGACATGGTGCATCATTACCAAATTTAACATAACCACCATTACACTGATCTAGGGTCTCAAATTTATCCTTATCACCAGTCATGTGATGTGAAAAACCACTCTCAATAATCCAATGGTCACCTTTACTCATATAAGAAATTAGTGCAATTTTCTCATCATCATCAGAATCATCTTTCATAGCAACATACACAACTACTATATCATTTTCATTAGAATTGTCAGAACCACTGTCAGAAGCTTCTTTAGTTATATAGCAAGATTTCTTACCTTTGTCTTTGTAATCCTTATACTTTCTGAATTCTTGGTCATCCTTTCTATCTTTGTACTTGATGTCTCTTCTTTCATCTTTGTCATTCTTATCAGGACATCTAGCAGGAATATGACCAAATTTGTTACATGAAAAACAAATGATAGGAAGTTTACCTTTGAATTTTCCTTTTCCTCTAGATAGTCTTCTTGCCATAAGTGCTTCAATTTCTTCTAGATCATCATCTATAGTGTCACTGTTACTGTTCACACATTTCTTTCCTTTCTTTGATTTGTTAAGGACCAACTGGGATCTGAATGCATAATCAATAGCTTGTGGAGTGTAGTTATCAAAATTTGACATCTCAAATGTAGTAAGTCTGCCTACTAGACCTTCTAAAGTTAAATTATTATTAGGAGTACATCTCAATTATTGAATTGCTGAGACTCTAATAGCATATACATGGAGAAGAGTACTTAGTACCTTTCTCATAATGGTGTTATCATCAATGGTTCCATTAGCTCCTCTAATAGAATTTACAACTTATTTTATCCTACCACAATATTGAACTATATTTTCTCCTTCTTGCATTTTCATTTCATCAAACTTACCTCTTAAAATTTCAGATTTGGCTCTCAGCACATTTGTTCTCCTCCATAGATGGTTTCTAGGGTATCCCACATTTTCTTTTCATTTGTACGGTTCTTTATGTCATCAAATTCAGGATAGCTCAAGGACGATGCAATCTCCAACATTGCTTGATTATGTTCCTTTTTTTCTCTTAACTGTACAATAGTGAGATGTGTAGTAGGGGCTACATAATCATTTTCAATAAGGCATATAATAGCATCACCAATACTAGCTAGATGCAATTTCATCAAACTCTAACATGCAGGGAAGTTATCTTTGTTCAACTTCGGTACTTCCTTTTTATACATCTTGATCTTTTCCTCCAAGTACCTTCAAACTATTTTAAAGAGACCAAAGCTCTGATACCAATTGTTAGAATGAATTTAGAATAACTGAGAGGGGGGTGAATCAGTTATAATCAAGTCTAGATGTACCAATTGAAACTTTACAACACTTTTAAACAACTCATATCTACTCGGAAGCAATAGCATAAGTCAACAACATAAACATGCAGTTCATTGTTTAAATGTAATAAGCTTGCAGAAACTTAACAATAAAACATAGCATAAATATTCACACAAGTTGACACCAATATTTAACGTGGAAAGCCAATTTGGGTAAAAACCACCAGTAACATGCTACCAAGTTTTCACTCTTCTGAAGTGAGCTATGCTAGGATCCAACCCTATTATTGGTTACAAAATACATTGCTAGATGTGACCTGGTTAAAGGATTTAATCACCCTTTCAGGAGTGGCCTTGTTAGAGGACTTAGAACATTCCACCTGAATTTCACCTTGCTCAAAGGATTTATACAATGACTGTAAGGTCAACTTGGTTAAAGGATTTTGACTGATACAATGGTTAGAAAGTAATCAACATGTGTGATCTGATACATACAAATTATTTTGAAAATCCAGATCCAATTCAACTCTAATGCCAATTCACTAAGTGGCCTCCATTCTCATTTCAATCTTTAGATCTTCTTGGAAATCCATCAAGCAATCACTTATGCAACTCTCTGCTTCTTTGCTCAGCCTTCTCTGCTAGATCATGCCAATTAGTCAATTAACTATGCAATTCCTCTGGCATTAACATCATCCATAACATGAATAACCCCTTTGAGGTTATCTTATACCTCTTCATCAAGGTCAAAATAAATCTTTTCTGCTTAATCAAGATCATAGATCTTAGGTTAGATCAGATCCAACGGATCTTTCCATCATTACATTTAATTTACTTCTTCAAAGTAATTACAAATTAAATATTTGATTCATGCATTAATTATGGTTACCTATGCATTTAAATAGTGTGGACCAATCGTGCTTATCCTTAATTAACTTTATATATCCCAAAAAATTAAACTATGTCAGCCAAAGATCTCAAATCTCAACAATTACCAAAATATTGTTGCTCGGCCAACACTGTTATCACTCGGCAATTTACTGGCGCTCGGTCGACACTAAACATTATGCTCGACATACACTGGTGCTTGGTCGACACAAACTTCGCTCGGGATAAACTGTTCCCAGTAAAATATCATTGTAACTTAGTGTTATAGATAAACAACACATTACTTTGCCAATGTGCCAACTGATCAAGTACCCTTGTAATTTCTCATAACTCAACCATTCACTTGGTCTTCTTGTTAAACCTTCTTCATCAATCAATAGATGTGGTACTCAAATAGATAGCATTAGTCTTAGCAGTTAAGGTTTGACATCAATGACAAAACAACAATTGTTTTCATTGTAGCTTTCCAACAATCTCCCTCTTTGGCATTGATGGCAACACTAAACAATAAAACAATAATTTTACAAACATAGTTACCATACAACCCAAAAAGTTTGCTTGTGTTCCTTGATATGAAAAAATATTCATTAATGTCTTTAGCTTCATTCTGATTTTTAACTTGTAAAACATTTATCCCTCTGTGTTTGTAATCACACTAAAATCTTTTTGTTTCTGTTCATCTCTAGACTCCCTCTTTCAATAAACTCTCCCTTTATCTCTAATTATAGTAAACTCTCCCTCTTTGAAAACAATGCCAAAGACGTTGACATCTTCATCATGAAGATTCTTCTGTTCTAACTCAGTATTATGTTGTTCCTGTCATCTTTCTTATGACTGATCCTCTTTTCTGTTCAAGTCTTACTTTCACAGCTTTAGGCAGCTTCCTAAAGTGTGACTGCATGTGCATCAATGTGTCAAATATTTTGAATATAACATTTGATGCAACAGTTTCATTCTGAACTATTTAGCCTTAGTAAGGGGAATCACCCCTAATTTACCTCGCAGATACTCATGAGAATCCTTGGGTAGCACCTTTGTAAATGTGTCTGCTAACTGTTCCGTAGTATTCATATATTCCAGTCTCACTTCCTTGATTTGAACTAGGTCCCTCAAGTAATGATGCTTGATAGCTATATGCTTTGTCTTAGAGTGCATCACAGGGTTCTTTGAAATATTAATTGCACTCGTGTTATCACAATATATGACAACTGGCTTTGTGATCTCCTTTTTCATACCTTTCAGTAGTATCTTCAACCACACAATATTAGAACAATTAACTGTTGCTGCCACATATTCGGCTTCAGCTATAAGTTGTGAGGTGCAATTCTATTTCTTGCTTTTCCATGAAACCAATCTCTTTCCCAAAAGAAATGCTCCACATGTGGTTCTTTTCCTATCATCCACATTTTCATCCCAATTAGAGTCACTGTAAACTCTAAGCTCAAACTTATCATTCTTTTTGTAATACAGACCATATTCATCTGTTCCTTTCAAATATATCAGAATTCTTTTTACTGCCATCATATGAGTTTCCTTGGGATTGGCATAAAATCTTGAAACAATTCCAACAGCTAGAGCAATATCAGGTATGCTATGTACAACATATTACATCTTTCCAATCATTGACATGTAAAGGGTTTTATTTACTTCTTTTGTATCATCATTTTTTGTTAACTTATGTTCAGTAGCCATGGGTGTAATTACTGGTTTTGAGTCTTCCATTCCAAAAAAATTTAGTATCTCCTTGACATATTTTGATTGAGTAATATAGATACCATTCTTCATCTGATATATTTGTAAGCCAACAAAGAATTTGATTTCTCCAAACATAGAAATCTCAAATTCAGTTTGCATCTCTTTTGCAAATGTTTGGCATAACACATCTTGTCCACCAAATATAATGTCATCAAAAAAAATTTCAGCTAATAAAGTACCTTTACTTTGCTCTATCTTCAAATACAGATTGGTGTTGTCATTTGTTCTTTCAAATCCAATCTTTATCAAGTAATTGTGCAATCTCTCATACCATGCTCTTGGTGCTTACTTCAATCCATATAGTGCCTTGTGTAGTCTGCAAACCATGTTCCTCTTACTTGGGTCAACAAATCCATTAGCTTGTTCAATGTATACTTCTTCTTCTAATATTCCATTCAGGAATGCTGACTTCACATCCATCTGATAAAATTTAAAACCTTTGTAGAATACATATGCAAGTAAGGTTATGACTCCTTCCAACCTTACAATTGGGGTGAATGTTTCTCCATAATCAATTCCTTCCTCTTGTGCATAACCCTTGCATACCAGTCTAGCTTTATTTCTTGTTACTTCTCCATGTTCATTCAGCTTATTTTTGAATACCCACTTAGTACCAATTACATTTTTTTCATTCGGCCTAGGTACAAGTGTCCAAGTCTTATTCTTCTGAATCTGTTCAATTTCTTCATTCATGGCTTGTATCCAATCTTCATTTTCTGAGGCATCTTTTATTGTTTTAGGCTCAAAATCACATAACAAGCATGTACCGTCTCTCAACTTACTTCTTGTCATAACTACAAAATCCTTCGATCCTATGATTTGATCAGGTTTGTGGTGCCTCCTCACATATTTTGCTAGAGCAGGTTCTTGTCTTACTTTAGATTCATTATTCTCATTCAATTCATGTTGATTCTATGACTCAGAATCTCCATTAGATAGCTCGACAATTACCTCATGTTGCCCGACAACCTCATTCTCAGGTTCAAGTAATACATTAGACTCTTCCTCATCCAGATAGACAAATGATTTGTAACTTTCAGGTTCCTGTGTGCTTTCAACTTCATTTCTTTCCGCATATTCATCAATTCTAACATTTGCACTTTCCACAATTTTATTAGTGTTAGAGTTCAAACACTTATATGCTTTAATTTTAGTTGAATAACCAAGGAATATGTCTTCCTCACCATTAGCATCAAGTTTTCCATTTCTGTTATCCTTCAGTATGAAACATTTACTTCCAAAAACTTTGAAATATCTTACATTAGGTGCATATCCATACCATAGCTCATAAGGTGTAGCATTAGTACCTTTTTTGACTTGTACTCCATTTAGGGTATAGACTGTTGTACTCACGACTTCTCTCCAATATTTATGTGCAACATTCTTCTCCATCATTAGTGTTCTTGCACAATCCATGATAGATCTTTTTCTTCTCTCAACAATACCATTCTGTGGTGGTGTCCTAGGCGTGGACATATGTCTTTTTATACCTCGGTCATTGTAGAACATGTTAAACTCATTGTAAATAAAATCACCTCGGTCAGATCTCAAACATTTCAGACTTTTACATGTCTCCTTTTCAAAATTTTCCAAGAACCACTTAAATAACTGGAATGCATCATATTTTTCTTTAAGAAACATTACAGTCATGATTCTAGAGTAATCATCAACAAATAGAATGAAATATCTAGCTCCACATTAACTTTTCTCTCCAATGGAACCACAAAGGTCAGTATGAACTAATTCCAAAATTTCCTCAGAAGTATGAGTCTTTCTCTTGAAACTAGATTTTGTCATTTTTCCTAATTGACATTGCTTACACATTTCATTTTCAGGTTTCTTTAACTTAGGCAGCCCTCTAACCTTTTTCAATTTGCTTATGCTTACCAAGTTATCAAAGTTTACATGACACAACCTTTTATGCCATAACCAAACATCATTATATTGTGCAAACAAGCATGTCTCATCAGTTAAATCCAGATAGAACAAGTTACCTTTTGTTTTTTCTCCACTTCCAACTAGTTCTCTAGTAGCATCATAGATCTTTGCCTTCTTGTGATGGAATTCAAATCTATAACCAGAATTATTCAGCTATGCAACACTCAATAAATTATAGTTAAGATCATCAACCCAATATACATTGTCACATCTGATCTTGTCAGTCAATTTAATTGATCCTTTCCCTTTAAAAAGACATGGTCCATCATTACCAAATTTAACATAACTGCCATTACACTAATCTAGGGTGTCAAATTTATCCTTATCACAAGTCATGTGATGTGAACAACCACTGTCAATAATCCAACGGTCACCTTTACTCATATAAGAAATTATTGCAGTTTTCTCATCATCATTAGAATCATCTTTCATAGCAACATACACAACTTCTATATCATTTTAATCATAATTGTCAGAACCACTGTCAAAAGCTTCTTCGGCTATATAGAAAGATTTTTTACCTTTGTCTTTTTAATCCTTATAATTTCTGAAGTCTCAGTCATCCTTTCTGTCTTTGTACTTGTAGTCTCTTCTTTCATCTTTATCATACTTATTAGGACATCTAGTAGCAATATGACCAACTTTGTTACATGAAAAACAAATGACAGGAAGTTTACCATTGAATTTTCCTTTTCCTCTAGACAGTCTTCTTGCCATAAGTGCTTCAAGTTCTTCCAGATCATCATTTGTAGTGTCGCTGTCACTATTCACACATTTCTTTCCTTTCTTTCATTTGTTAAGGACCAACTGGGATCTGAATGCAGAATCAATAGCTTTTGGAGTGTAGTTATCAAAATTTGACATCTCAAATGTAGTAAGTCTGCCTACCAGACCTTCTAAAGTCAAGTTATTATTAGGAGTACATCTCAATTCTTGAATTGCAGAGACTCTAATATCATATATAGGAAGAATATTCCTTAGTACCTTTCTCATAATGGTGTTATACAGGAAGAAGATCTCCTCTAATAGCATTTACAACTTCTTTTATCCTACCACAATATTGAACTATATTTTCTCCTTCTTGCATTTTCATTTCATCAAACTTACCTCTTAAACTTTCAGATTTGGCTCTCAGCACATTTGTATCTCCTCCATAGATGGTTGCTAGGGTGTCCCACATTTTCTTTGCATTTGTACAATTCTTTATGTCATCAAATTCAGGATAGCTCAAGGACGATGCAATCTCCAACATTTTCTTGATTGTGTTCCTGTTTTTCTCTTAACTATACAATAGTGAGAGGTGTAGTAGAGGCTACATAATCATTTTCAATAAGGCGTATAGCAGCATCACCAATACTAGCCAGATGCAATTGCATCAAACTCTGCCATGCAGGGAAGTTATCTTTGTTCAACTTCGGTACTTCCTTTTTATACATCTTGATCTTTTGCTCCAAGTACCTTCAAAATATTTTCAAGAGACCAAAGCTCTGATACCAATTGTTAGAATGAATTTTGAATAACTGATATGGGGGGTGAATCAGTTATCCTCAGGTCTAGATGTACCAATTGAAACTTTACAACACTTTTAAACAACTTAGATCTACTCAGCATCAATAGCATAAGTCAACAACATAAACATGCAGTTCACTGTTTAAATGTAATAAGCTTGTAGAAACTTAACAGTAAAACACTACATAAACATTCACACAAGTTGACACCGATATTTAACGTGGAAACCCAATTTGGGAAAAAACCACCAGTAACATGCTACCAAGTTTTCACTCTTCTAAAGTGAGCTCTGCTAGGAGCCAACCCTATTAAAGGTTACAAAACACATTGCTAGATGTGACCAGGTAAAAGGATTTAATCACCCTGCCAGGAGTGGCCTTGTTAGAGGACTTAGAACATTCCCCCTGAATGTCACCTTGCTCAAAGGATTTATATAATGACTGTTAGGTCAACCTGGTTAAAGGATTTTGACTGATACAATGGTTAGAAAGTAATCAACAGGTGTGATCTGATACATACAACTTACTTTGTAAATCCAGATCCAATTAAGCTCTAATGCTAATTTACTGAGTGGGCTTTATTCTCATTTTAATCTTCAGATCTTCTTGGAAATCCATCAAGCAATCACTTATGCAACTCTTTGCTTCTCTGCTCAGCCTTCTCTGCTAGATCATGTCAATCAATCAATTAACTATGCAATTACTCTTGCATATACATCATCCATAACATGAATAACCCCTTGAGGTTATCTTATACCTCTTCATCTAGGTCAAAATAAATATTTTCCGCTTAATCAAGATCGTAGATCTTAGGTTAGGTCAAATCCAACAGATCTTTCCATCATTACATTTAATTTACTTCTCCAAGGCAATCACAAATTAAATATTTGATCCATGAATTAATTATGGTTACTCATGCATTTAAATAGTGTGGACCAATCGTGCTTATCCTTAATTAACTTTACATATCCCAATAAAATCAACTATGTCGGCCAGAGATCTCAAATCTCAACAATTACCAAAATACTGCTGCTCGGCCAACACTATTTTCACTCGGCAATTTACTGGCGCTCGTTCGACACTAAAAATTATGCTCGACATACACTGGTGCTCAATCGACACAAAATTTTCTTGGCATAAACTATTCCCAGTAAACTATCATGGTAACTTTGTGTTATAGATAAACACCACATTACTTTGCCAATGTGCCAACTGATCAAGTGCCCTTGTAATTTATCATAACTCAACCATTTCACTTGGTCTTCTTGTTAAACCTTCTTCATCAATCAATAGATGTGGTACTCAAATAGATAACAATAGTATCACCAGTTAAGGCTTGACATCAATGACAAAACAACAATTGTTTCCATTGTAGCTTTCCAACATTTTTCACTCTTAAAGGCCTTTAATGTGACCTTACTTTTCAATGAACTTAGGGATAGACCAATGAGTAATTTCACATAGTCTTATAAGCTCATAATGTGAGGGTTTCCATATTTTAGCAAGATCCTCTAATAGTGGTCTGTATTTGTTGAATGTTTGTAGCATATCCAATAATATGTGATAACCATTATAAACCTCTTCACATTTACTCATTTCTAATTGAAACCTTTGGTTTAGCACTTGTTAAAGATTATTAAATACCTATTTTGGAATTTCCTGTGTGAGTGCATGATTGGCATCTTTTAGTCCCTTGATTTATTTTTCACATTCCTCTTTTTCTTCTCTCACGTTCTTATCATCTGTAGCAATATCAATAGGTTTGGAAGGAGCATCCTTCTGTTATACAATAACTTTGATGTAATCACCTTTTAATTCCCTAAATTCCTTTTGAATATTGGCCTATTCTATATACATCTTATTTAGAACTTTGTTTAGCTTTGTTTCCCTCGTGTGAGCCTGTTCAATTTGTGTTAGAATAAATTAGAAGGGGGGGGGGGGGGGGGGAANGGGTGAATCATTTAGCTCCCAATTATCCTACAGTCCCAAATTCCTCCAGATGTATACAAAAACAATTTCAAACATATAATTCAACTCGGTAAAATATATTATGTAATCTCAAAATTTAGTAATATAGTGTTTACGGAGTATCAGTAAATTAATGTTGTGATTACCGATCAATATCAATAAAGTAAAGTGTAAAGAAAAATAACAATCTACAACATTTATGAACATTGACACATAGATTTTTAACGTGGAAACCTTGCTAAGGGAAAAACCACTTGGGACTGGTAACCCAAAATATTTCACTCTTCTGAAGTGAGCTCGATTAAGAGCTAACATTGTTAAAGGTTACAATGCACACTATTAAATGTGACCTAGTTAGAGGATTTAAAACTAACAGTTCTCTTTTGTTCATGCATTCACTATGGGTTCAACAAGAAAACACTTAACATTCATTATAATGTCATAATAATACTTTCACGTCCTACTCGGTTAAGGGATTTATTTGTAACAATGGCTAAACTGATACAGTAATGATCTGATTCAAATACAACGTTGTTTTTCAGATTTTCATATCTATGGTAAGTACATAATACCTTTGATCAATTTGTTCACTTTAGTTCATCTCATTCTTCATACTCTATTCTGCTTGGTAATTCTCTTTCCTCTATCGCTCGGTGATGTCTGCAGAAAATGATTAGTTCTATCTATAACCAGTTTGATCAGTCATGCATAAAATTTGCATGTGCGCATTAGGTGTGACTCAAAATGAATCTCTTGTCTCTTATATAGACATCATAGCTCATTTAATTTCCATCCTTCATATTTTTCTACTTAATCTCCATCATTCATTTTTCCGCTTAAACCTCCCTCGACAATTGTGTTAAAAACATGTTTCGATCTTCATCGTCCGATCTTCCTTGAATTTTCATAACCATTTGATCAACATAACAAACCTTATCATTTACCTCGAAATCATCAATTTCCATCTCAACATTCTTGTTGACCTCAGTTTGATTAAATTGCTTGGTCAATACCGTGTTGTGTCAGCAATCCCTAGCTCGGTTATCACTGTGCTCGGTATACAATGTGTTTTTACTCAATGTTCACTGTCTCTCAGTGTATACAAAACTCTTTATTTTCTAACCACAAATTTTTTTTGTTCCAGATCTTCAATCCATAACAAATGTTTTCTACCATAATGACACTCAAACAAGTTGACATCAATGACAATACATCAGTTGATAATGTTTATCATCACATATGTAACTCGATTGACTATCAACAAATGACTTCAAACATACAATTGGTTATAGTTCATCAATCTCTCCCTTTGGCATTGATGGAAACACAATATGAAATATGCCATAAAAATGCCATAGAAATAACAAACTTCTATTCTACAATTGCAACAATCATGTAGCTCTTCCTAGCTTGAATATGTAAATTGTTTCAACATTAAAAACTCACTATGCAGACTCTCCCTACAAATTTGACTCTTATGTTCTTGAATCTCTCTGTAGATAGATATTTCTCTCCCTTTCTCTTTACTCCCTTTAGTGGATATATATTTCATTGATCATTCTCTCCCTTTAGATATTTCATCAAATCTCTATCCCTTTAACAACAATGCTAAAAAGAAATATATAGCTCTTCAGTAGCCAAAAAAAAAATCTTTGGTTTTCAGTGTAGTAAAATAGGTACCTTGCAGTGTACTGATATATCCATGTTAGTCCAATTAAGCTTTGCATCAACATGATTGATATTCTAATTTCATGTAGGTTGATGCAAACTCCTAGTCAACTTAGTGACCAATAGACAAGAGACGAACCCCTAGTGTACCTCTCAAGTACTCAAATGTATCCTTTGGTAAGGGTTTCATGAATATGTATGCAATTTTCTCTTTTGATTGTACATATTCTAGTATCACTTATCTATCTTGTACTTGTTCCCTCAAGTACTGATCTTTGATAGATATATGCTTTGTTTTTGCATGCATCACAAGATTCTTTGAAATATTTACTGCACTAGTATTATCACAATAAATTATCACTGGGTCAGTGATCTCCTCATTCATACCTTTCAAAAGTTGTTTTATCCATGCAATGTTTGAACAGTTTGCAACAACAACAACATATTCTGCTTCTACAATTAACTGAGATATGCATCCTTGCTTCTTACTTATCCAAGTAACTAATCTTTCTCCTATAAAGAATGCTTCACCAGTACTGCTCTTTCTATCATCAATGTTCCCAGCCCAATCAACATTAGTAGAAACTTTCAGTTTGAATTTTCCATCTCTCTTGTACCATAATCCATAGTCTTCAATGTGCTTCAGATATCTAAAAATTCTCTTTACAACAGTCATATGTGATTCTCTGGGATTAGCAGAAAATCTTGCAACAATTCCAAATGTGTGTGCTATGTTTGGTCTTGTGTGAATAACATACATCAACTTTCCATTCATATATTTGTACAAAGTTTGATTTACCTCAAGTGTCTTATCTTCTTTTATCAGTTTGCATCCTATCACCATATGTGTTCCAACTGGTTTTGATTCTTACACTCTGAATGTCTTCAATACTTCTTTGATGTATTTCGACTGTGTAATGTAGATACCTACAATCTGTAGTAAAATTTGCAAACCAAGAAAAAATTTAATCTCTTCAAACATCGACATTTCAAATTCCTTCCTCATTTCATCAGCAAATGAAGTGCATATGTTATCATTACCTCCAAATATAATATCATCAACAAAAATTTTAGCAATAAGGGTCTTATCATCATTTCCTCCTTTCAAAAACAAATTTTTGTTGTCACTTGTTCTAATACTTATTGTAGACACCCTAAAATGGACAGGCTTGCGACTTTACATTAAAAACACTAATTTTCATCTATTAATTAATGGTCTTTTAATCATTAATTAATCATCTATTTTCTTCTAAATTCATTCCCCAAATCATTTAATCAAATTCCCAAAATTAATTAAATAATTAATTTTATTTAATTAATTAGCTTTAATTGATTAATTATCATTAAATTAATTAATTAAACTCAATTTCCTATAGTTTAAATTCAAATATTTAAACTTACTAATTAAATTCTTCCAATTAAATTAATCTAATTTCATCAAATAAAGCAATTCTTAATAAAAAAGAAATCAATTATTTCACACGTTGAAAACAATTATTAAATAAATGAATTAAATATTCATTTATCTTCAAAGAGATAACTCCAATTACATCACATGGGTTACTCCACCCATCTCTCCAGTCCACATGGGTAACTTCACCCACCTCTTC
>MU224790.1:5094002-5113727 GCA_018584345.1 Thuja plicata
GGGGGGGGGGGGGGGGGGGGGGGGGGGGCGAGGTGAATTAGTTAGCTTCAAATCATCCTACAGTCCCCAATTCCTCCAGATGTATATAAAAATAATTTCAAATATATAATTCAACTCAGTGAAATGTATTCTATAATCTCAAACTTTAGTCATATAGTGTTTACCGAGTACCAGTAAATTAATAGTGTGATTACCAATCAATATCAATAAAGTAAAGGAAACCCTACTAAAGGAAAAACCACCTGGGACTGGTAACCCAAAATATTTCACTCTTCTAAAGTGAGCTCAGTTAAGAGCCAACCGTATTAAAGGTTACAATGCACACTGTTAAATGTGACCTGGTTAGAGGACTTAAAACTAACAATTCTCTCTTGACCATGCATTCACTATGGGGTCAACAAGAAAACACTCAACATTTATTAGAATTTCATAATAAATACTTTCATGACCTACCCGGTTAAGAGATTTATTTGTAACAATGGTTAAACTGATACAGTAATGATCTTATTCAAATACAACTCTGCTTTGCAGATTTTCATATCTATGCTAAGTACTTAATACCCCTGATCAATTTGTTGACTTCATTTCATCTCATTCTTCATACTTTGTTCTACTCGGTAATGCTCTTTCCTCTGTCGCTTTGTGATGTCTGCACAAAACGCTCGGTTCTGTCTTTAACCAGTTTGATCAGTCATGCATAAACTTCGCATGTGCACATCAGGTGTGATTCAAAATGTATCTCTTATCTCTTATAGACATCATAGCTCATTTAATTTCCACCCTTCATATCTTTCCACTTAATCTCCATCATTGATTTTTTTGCTTAAACCTTCCTCAACAGTTGTGTTAAAAACATGTTTCAATCTTCATTGTCTGATCTTCCTTAAATTTTTATAACTATTTGATCAACATAACAAACCTTATCATTTACCTCAAAATCATCAATTTCCAGCTCAACATTCTAGTCAGCCTCAGTTTGATTAAATTGCTCGATCAACACTTTGTTGTGTCGGTGATCCCTAGCTCGGTTATCACTGTGCTTGGTATACACTATGTTTTACTCGGTGTTCATTGTCTCTTGGTGTATACAAATCTCTTTATTTTCCTACCATATAAACTTTATTTTTTCCAGATCTTTAATCCATAACAAATGTTCTCTACCATTATGATACTCAAACAAGTTGACATCAACGAAAATACATCAATTGATAATGTTTACCATCACATCTATAACTAGGTTGACTATTAACAAATGACTTTAAACATACAATCATTTGTAGTTTATCAATTTGTTCCTACATGTGTTTTACTTGACCTTTGTTAAATATGGCTCTATGCATGAGCTTTTTTTGTACCAATGGGAAAGTGTCTTCTATAGTTTGAACCACAACCATTCCATTATTCTCTTCGACAATGTCAAGAATATTGGGTTTGTGGGGGCCCTTAAAGCTAACCCATGTAGCGAGAACCTCAGTTTTGGGATTGTATTCTAACCCACTTATTTTCTCGTCTGTATCAAATCTCGCCACAAATGTGGGGTCATCTTTATTTCTAACTTGATCAAGTAAAAAAAAATTCTTCAAAGATAAACCTGGAACAATTAACATGTTACTTTTCAAAATTATTTGCCTAGATTCATCAAGAATAATGTTGAATTCATCTACTTTCATGTCCTTGAGGGTTTCGTTGATAATTTATTCATCCTGGGACTTCTCAGCCCCCATTAAATTTAGTTGTTTCTTTTCCTCAAAACTCATCATTTTCATTTGAATTCAAAAGTCCTTAAATTCTTGAGATTCAATGAACTTTTTCATCCTCTAGGAACCTAGCTGATATAGCTTATCTTTCATCAAAAAATTCATTTGTTTGTTCCTTTTCCTGGAGTTGAGCTTTGTAACAATGCACTCATCTTGGAATACCATGGGAGATTTAGGATTATTTACTTCTTCATCATTTCCAAGTACCTTAAGTGCACTGGTAGCGTCTTATGTATCCCCTTCTTCCGACTCATCATAGGTTGCAAGAGGTATTACCTCATCCCTTTTCTACTTCTTAGTTGGAGGGGAACTAGGTGCAACTTTTAAATATGATGATTCATGAATAATAAATTTTTGATGATTTTTAGCATGAGGCTTAACCTTTAATGGTACATCACTTGCGACCTTTCCAAACAATTTTTCAAACTCTTTTAAACATAATTCCATCATCTTAATTTTATGGGTCTCTTCACTGTGAAAATGAGGCTCTTTTTTTTTCTTCCTATCCTCTTCAATTTTCCCAAGGATGTTCCACTTCTTTCCCCTTTGCATCACCTCATCGAAATTCATGAAATTTTAAGCAATATCCTCATTTATGTTCATCTTATGCTCAATTATTTTAATAATATAATTAATGTATCCCTCAGGGTCATATACCCTTTCATCTCCATCTTCTAGATGGTATCCCTCTTTCAAATATTTTTGGAGAGGTTCAAGAGCATCAAAACCAATAGAAAACCCCACATGACTGGATGTGTGAGGAAGAAAGGTCCCCTTCTTCCTTGGAGATATGGATTCCTTTTCCAACCAGAGCATCTGCTACATGAACTCTAAAAAGGTTATTCTTTCTGTAACACAGATTGGTAGCATATGAAGAGCTTGGTTGCACCCATACAACCTAATGAGAGTATGGTCCCTCTTTAAGAACCAATCTAAAATTTTATGATTGTGCCTCTTCTTGTGATCATAATCCAGTAGCCTTATAAATATCATTATCTTGAGAGGAAACCTCTCAAGTTGATGTCCCAATGCTCGAAATATCTATATAACAAATGAGTCCTGAAATATCCTGAAATTGTAGTCTCTACTATCTCAGTCCCATATGCGATACCATAGTTGGAAATGAAGCATATTTCCTTGATTTTCTATAGTAGTCAATGTCATAGTATGTTTGAAATCATTAATGTTCTGGAACAAGATCAAGTGACACAACAAAGAATAGTGTTTAAAACCCCTTTTTGTTTCCAGTTTACCAACTAGTTATGTATAATCCTTTCAAGTTCACTGACAATGTCGAACTCCAGGTTGACATTAGGGTTTTGGATCCTCATGAATATAAACATTAAATCAATAGACATTCTTGGTTTGGCATCATGACCACATACTTGGAACCAACCATTATAAGTTTTCTGGAAAGAAATCATGAATCCTTGAGTAGAAAATGGTGCAGTTCCTAAAATGGGCATTGACCTATTATTTACCCCCCTCTCTTTGAAGTATGTCACTTCCCTCAAGATGAAAGACTTTACCAACCATTTGTAATCAACTAGATACTTCTCTTTGTTAATCTTTGTCAAAGCCTACTTATTCAAACCAAAACACTCTACTATACATGACTTAGTAATAATCAGTATAGGGCTGCCATCAATCCCTCTCACTATTCTGGTTTCCTTTTTATGATTTTGTGTTAATACATCAATAAATTCAACGTCCACAAACACATTAGGAACTATGACTTTAGCTAAGTCCAATTTCCATTGGTTTTCCTTAGGAACACCCTCGTCCCTGTTATTATAGAAATATAATAACAAGGTCTGGCCTGGGATTGGTATTTTTGCATCCCTACACTCTCCCCATAAGTCATAAGATGAATTCTTAGAACTAGTATCCTTTGACCCTGACAACGCATCTAATGAAACTTTCCTCATAGGAACCTTGGGATCTTCTTCTTCTTTTTACCCTCATCTACAGTTTCTATGACTTCCTTCTTTTTAGGCATTACTGAATTGAAATATTTCAAGCTCAAAGAGAAGTTTAAACTTACTGGTTAACTCCTGCCCATGAAATTTCTAAACTTCTGCAACTAGTGTTCAAGCTCATCCAAGTTCAGAAATTTACTCTATGTACCATCTTTTATAATGTTGAGCTTACCAATAAGCTTACAAATTAAATTTCAGAAGCTTATCACAGATAATATCCATATCATCTATTACATAGCCTTCATCCTATTTAAACCCATCCCCCTTTCATACCTTTTTATCTTGGTCAAACTAGAGGTAAAAAAAAATAAAAAATGAAAAAAAATGCATGCATTATTTTCACACTACAAGCCTTCATTCCTATTTCATCCATTTTCCTTTACACTATCCTTTCATCTCACAAATCTTTATCCACCATCCTTTCATCTATAATTTCAATAACTCTTGTTTGAGGCATTTTACTCCTTTACAACATATTCCTTGTATTCTCATCCACCCATCAGTCATCCTTTAGTCCTCCACTATCCATCCACTCAATCCATCTATCTCCTATCCAAGTAATACCTTCATCCATCCATCATTTTACCAAGCCTTGATTCCCCCTTTCTATTTATCCTTTATCTACCATCTAATCCCATCATATCCAATTAGCTCTTCTTCATTTCTCAACCATCCAATCCCATCATATTTGATCTATTTGTCCGCCTACATTCCTATCAAACATATTTCTCATCCTCCCACCATATCCAATAATTTTCCTCCTCACATCCTATCTAATCAATTTATTAACCTCCCATCATATCCAATAATTTATCCTCCTTCCATCCTATCCAATCCTCTATGAAATCCTATCTTACCCAATGCATTCATCTCTATAATCCAAAAGCCCTAATCCAATCCAATCAAGTACGATAAATCCTAATCCATACAATCCAATCACACAATCTAGTCCACTATCTCTAATTGATCCAAATCAGTTGATAATCCATTGATCAAACTTTATTCCAATCATCATCATGGGTTGTATCCTTCCCAATCCTTGAGGTATGCATTGTTATTATCTTGAAAATTAATATCCTCTTTATCATCAAATCATCAATCAATCAATCAATTACTTTTAAGATTGACTAGGGTAAAAAATTTATCTTTCTTTTGGTTCATTGTGCATGCTTTCTTGTTTGTTGTATGCATTATTATTATTTGCATTTATCATGTTTTTTTGCATCCTATTTCCAAAATGGCATCATGGTCTTCCATATCATGGTGTTATAAGACATATGCTTGCACTTGACCTTTTTTATCGCATACTTTGTACAATGACATCTTGGTTCCTCATATCGCGTGATGAACAAAATATTGGATTAGAATTGAGGGTAAAATTTCTCTTGTGATTGACTTATATTGACCTTTGAGAAGCTTGTATTGGTTTCCTCAGTTTGTACTCAAGTGTTAATCAGGGGATAGTAAACTTTTGAAAGGTGTTGTGGTTGTTTTCTCAAGGGATTAATATAGTGAATTAAATAGGGATGAAATGCAACTCATGACACACCTTTAAAGTAAGGAACTAAATTAAATATTCTGGTTTTCATCTCACTACCACAATTGCACTAGGATCTTGACAATAACTGTTGCAGACTGGTAAGAATAACAATCTAATTATAAAATTTATATTTAACTCCAAAAAATAAAAAATGACTAAATGAATACAATTCATTCACTAAAAAAATCAATTAGTCATCACAAGCCGATTAAACTATAGAAGGTAAATTTAATTCTTGAAAATAATGCAACTGCTAAATTGCATAATTTAGATCACACATAACTGAAAGTAAAATAATTCAAACACATACCATACAAAAAAGATAAAATTCATCAGGTAACCTTAGAGTGGGCCCTACTTCTTTTCTTGCTTGGTGATAGTCTAATACACTTCACTCACTTCACACATGCATATAGAATACCTTCAAGAACTTTAAAAATTTGTATATTATCAAAAGATTAATAGTTGCATAACACACATTATGTCTCTACACATTCGTATATTTATACTGTACATTCTACTATAATCACAATGAGATTCAAACTAACATAATCTGTCATATTTGAACAAAATCACTAAAAAATAGTTTTAAGGTCGTAGGCCATTATTTCAAAACAACTTAAACTATCTTAAAACAAAATGATCGGTAACCCGATTTATTTTTAACAAGTTTACTTCATCGGTCTTCCATGGTCCATGTGCGCAACGATTGCAATCCCTCCTTTAACCATCCCATATTATTTTAGTCATAAAATAATCAACCTTAATCATGGTTTTTGGTATTTTTAACAACCTTAATTTTCTTTTCACAATTTGTTAAATGTCCAAGTTCTTTCAATAAATGGTGATAGGAAGATAGGAAGACATGACGGTAAAACAGATAATAATGGGTACAAATAATGGGAATCCCTATGCTCATCATTGTACATAACATCAACTACAACATCAAATCTAGGTCGCTTATTAAATTGCAATATATTTTTCCTCTATTCTTTTTCAATCATCCCTACCCTTTTCCATTTCATTTTCCACTCTATAGTCCTATCTATTTTGGGAGAATATCCATGTTCTTGGAACCCTAATGTCCTCTTGAGAGGGGGTATACCACTACCTCCTTTTCATCCTTCCTCATCCTACCTGTCACTGGGGCATCATGATACTAGTCCTTATGCCTTTCCATCCACTAGGTTTTATTCTTCTTTGATATAACATCACTTCATGATGTTATATAAAAGGGGGGAAAAATGTGGACATGCTAAATTCAACCATGCAAATTTATTAATTCCACTTGCTACATCGATAGGCATCCAGTATGGGGATGACATGCCAAAAATTTGCTAGCCATCCCGCAAAAACAATCTAGTTTCCTTTATGGTACCATTTTTCCCTTTCCGACACTTACGTGTCGCCCATGTCCACTGCTCAATATTGATGTGTAGCAGTCGTTGTTTCTCATTTTTTCGGTGATGAGATATCTACCGATGTGGTTGTCGAGGGTAAAATTTGTGTTTGTAATATGAGTCCAAACTACTATGAGTTAATATGCATTAAATGGGATGTAATCACTTTGTATTTCGTGGTTATGGCAAAATTTTTGCTTATGTTTTTCTATTGTTTGTCTTGCAAAGAATTGTGTTGGAGAGGATTTTGGGTTTGCAACAAAGAATTTTTTTCCTTAGTAGGACACGAAGTGGAGGCTTTGGGAGGTATTTTCTCATTATTTTGTAGGTTGTTGTTTCTTGCATTGTATATGTGGGTGTGCCATTCTATTTCTACGATTTGTTTGTGCATTTTTAAAACTTCAGCCACTTGGTGAAGGGCACGTCCAAGTTTTTGTTCGTCCTTTTCGAAGTGGTTATTCATTTTTTGTGCTATCGTTATTTCTATTTTTTTTGTGAAAGAAAATAATAAAATGATATATTTTATTGTTATTAGTTTATGTTAAAGTCATAGAGTTAAGAGAAACCAGTCGGTGAAAGGAGTTAGTCATATATTTGACTAGTCATAAATTAACACCGAGCCAGTAGGTGAAGTCATACATAAGAGAGAAGTCAGTATAAGTGCAAAAGAGTTAAATACCAAGTACTGAGCGTCTATAGTTACCGAGTGTTATAGGACACTAAGTGGATAATCACCGAGTATTGAAGTTCTTATAACCAAGCTGAAGGAGTTACTCAACTGAGTTATATAGTGATTCATAAACGCGATCAAATTACATTTCATGCTTTGTCACAACATTAATTACATTACTACAAGCATTTATAATATTTTGTTACATGATCAACGATTCAAATAAATCAAAGTGAAGATATATGGCATAGATCAAGAGGCAAAAGAAAGTTTGCTAGTACCAAGAAAAATAACAAGTACTGAGGTAAAAGTGACATGGTTACCGAGTGGAAAAGAAGATCTAATGGTTAAGAATGATTCACAAAAACCTAATGAATAATATTAAGAGGCATACACTCATATATATTGGATGATTTACAGATTAGAAATGATGATAAAGAGGAGGTTAAGTGTTATTGTTATTGCTGAGAAATTTAAAGGAGTTATTTGAAGAAAAAAGAGCAGAGCAGAGAGCACCAAGCAGAAATTCAGCTACAATAGAGCAGAAAAGAACAATGTTACAGTTTGAGATTGAGGTAACACATATCAGAGCACATAAAGTCTGAACAACATTTTTATTTGATGTATTTTTAGAGACATTATTGAGTAATTTATACTATTGTATTGAGAACTTTAAATCCCAATATTGGGTAGATCTTAACCGATCTTATATTTGTAAAACCTTTAACATGGTACATCTCTAAGTGTAGAGTTTTTAAACATCCTCTAACTAGGTATAAATAACAAGTATTTTTATAATATTGACCAGGTAAGCTATCAAAATGGCTAAACATTGTAAGCTCTAACCGAGCACCCTTTATACTGTTGTTAGTGAAGGTTGTGGGTGTCATCCCCACCACAGTTTTGTCCTTTAATCAAGGAGTTCTGCGTAAAAAAAATCATGGAATTATGATTTCTATTGTTTATTGTTTTGATGTTATTTTTTATAAGCTTTATATTACTTTCATTTCAAAGTTATGAACTCGAAAAAAATCAAGCAATAATATATGGTTTTAGGCAGTTTCAGTTATAAAGTTTTTAGTGGTACTGATTCACCCCTCCCCTCTCAGTCCCAACTCGTTCCAACAATTGGTATCAAAGATAATACTCTTGAGCTAAGAGGTTTGACCACCTGATAGTTAAAGATCTTAGTCATGGAAAGCTTTAGGAAATTCAAAAGGATTGATGGTCTTGAATCTGAGTTGGAAAGTGCAAGAGAGTTAATCATTGATCTGAAAAAGAAACTTGAGAAGTCTATAAGGATTAGAAGGAAAATATATGATGAACTGAAGGTTACATAAGAACAAGTTGATACACTTGAGAAAACATTTGAAGGAAGTGTTATTGATGAGTCAGAATCAGCTATAAGAGAACTACTGGAAAAGAATGCAGTTGGACCTAATGAAGATAGATATTGAAACTAGCATGATGAGAATGACAGAGTTGATTGAAGGAAAACACTGTTGAAGATGAAAAGACAAATGGCAGAAGATGAAAAAAGACAGGTTGAAATCATGTTAACAGAGAAAGACAATGAGATTATGAGAATGACCCAAGTTCACTATGATATGACCGACCAACTTCTGAATGAAAATCAAGATAACACAAGGAAGGAATTTGAGAAGCAAGCACTGAAAGCTGAAATTGAAAGAATGGATCAAAGACTGAAAGATGATAAAGATGCAAATGAAATACTAAAAAATAAATGAAGAAGAATTGAAATCTTTGGATAAAAAATTCAAGAATCATAAGAAAATGAATGAAAAAATAGGAATTGGATTCAAAGATAACAACACTACCGAGAAAGGAGAATCATTGAATGCATAGAAAGATGAATGTACTGCACCCCCATCGAAACAAAAGAAGCCAAGTTGCAATTATTATGGGAAGCCTGGACATACTGCTAATGTATGTAGAAGTGGGAAAGGTAAAGCACCGAGTGCACCTAAATTTGATGGTTATTGCTTTAGATGCAATAGGTATGGACATCAAGCTTTTGAATGCATAACTAATCTTGCCAACACCACAAGGAACCTAAGTTTGATGGTTACTGCAAGAACTACAATAAATATGGACACAAAGATGAAGAGTGTAGAACAAAGAAAAGAAATGAAAAGTGGAAGCCTAACAGAGAGAATGCTAATACTAACCAAGAAGGAACATCTATACCTTGGGACTATAATACAATAATTTCATTTTTATCCTGTGGAAGGTATGGACACATTGCTTCAAATTGCATGTTTATGCACGAAAGAAATAACTAAACAGCATGGAGGAACCCCGACATGGAATGTTTTCATTATCATAAGGTAGGACACCTAGCTAGAAATTGTATATACTGAAGAGATGCACCAACCGAAGATGAATCTACAGTAAAAGATCCAACTACTTTTGATGAAATCAAAGAACAAATGAACAAAACCTAGAGGAGAAAGACACAGGATGAGGGAACATCATTCGAAACCATAGACAACACCATCTCTACCGAGTTGGTTGCACTGAGCTCCACCTAATTGGTGTGAGGTATGTAGGAACTGCATGCTTATTATAAATCTTACTTTAGTTCCTAAGAATTAGAGTTAAGATCCATGTCAACATATTAAGATGTATTTGGATAAGTTGTGAAATTTTTGGATGAACGTTGTTACATATGGTTATTTTGTTTTACTCGGTAAAGCAGAGTAACTGTGCAGTCGATATAAAGGTAAAAAGGGACTTGACAAGCACATTTATTACAAATTAATTGAGCCATTGGAAACCCTAATCATGGGAAAGCTATAAATAGGTTAGCTTATTATTTATTTTGAACCTAACATTTTTGAAAGAACATTGAGCATATTGCAGAGCGATTATTCCATGGTGAATTCAAGCAATTTCAAGATAATTATGAATCTTTGCAAGAACATTGTGTTACATTTCTGAGATAACTATTATATACCGAGTTTTGTTTGTGAAGTCAAGTTATTACCAAGCGTGCCCTAGTTTGTTCAAGTGTTACATTTCAAAGTGATCATGGCACCTAAGATGCAAACACCAGTTCTAGTGAAGAATGTCAAACTAGTGAAGCCGAAATATAAGTTTCCCCCATCTGTAGCCGCAAAAATTGACATGATGGGAGAATTGTCTTTAATACCACCGTGAGTTCTTTTGATTGAAGATTTACACACATTCATACATTGTAAAATTGAAGATATGTGTGAAACCAAGATTGATGCTTCATTCAACAAGTTGTGCATGGAAGGAAAAGTTAAAAGTTGAGCACACCCATCTGGAAACTAAAGGATTGGTTCATCCTATACATTTACTGAGGGTATTCAATCCTGAATGGGTAAGGATGGTACTCATCCGAGTACACAACCAATTTATGTGGCTGGATAAACTAATTAAAATAACTAAGGATGTGTTTCACATCATCACTAGATTCCCTATCAGAGAAAGGCCTAAGGCGATTAATCAGATTGACAAGGGTAAGCTCACCGAGCTAACCAAGGCATAATGGGATGGAAGAGGAATGAGAATATCTAATGTGATAGATCCCGAGTTAAGGTATGCATGTAACATCATATCTTATCGAGTGTTTCAATCATCCAGAGTGGATAGTGTACCATGTGGAGTAGTTGATCTAGCATACAAGATAGTGAAGAAAGGAATACAGATATATCTCTGTGAAGCTTTGCTGAAGTAGATAGAAGAGAACATGAACACAATTAGGAAGGCAAAGACCAACACTTTGAAATTTGGTGCATTGTTGGTATGTATTTTCTTCTACTACCAGAATTCATTTCCCTCCATTGGAGATGTAGTTTCAAAGATGGATAGGCCAGTTATATATTAGATACATAAGTTTATAGAAATTCTAGGAGATAATTTTGATGCAATCATGTCTGATTACTTTCCAAAGTTCCAAGATAGAATGTATAAAAGATATAGAGTTCCACCTCAACTAGTTGTAAAATATTAGGATAACATATGTTTTGAAGTAGATACAAATGTTTGTATAGTCAAAGTTGTTGAACTGAGAATTGAATGGATTCAACCTATGGGTTATGAAATGTATATTGATATTGGTTCAAAAAATATTGAAGCCTTATTAGAAAAACTAATTGACCTTAATGAAAATAGATATGGCACTTATGAGGAAGTCAAAGACAAAATCAAGAAAGGAATTTGGTACCTAGGTTAATTAAGAAAGAAAGTAAAATGATTAATTCTTTATCAAAGACTCTTGGAGTTTATGATACTTTGGACACTGAAAATGCACAAGCCCTTGTAGTGGTTGAGAAGAAAAATGTACAATTGCCTTCACCAAGTAAGAGAGGTACTACAAGGAACATCATATCATTGGTACAACCTACAAAGAAGAAAGCTGCAGAGGTAATTCAATTGAAAGGAAAGACTTATGAGAGGACCAAAGGAAAGAAACAACCTACTAGAACAAGGAGAAGATTATTACTTGGGAAAGAGAGTGAGACAAAATCTAATGAGCCCAACAAATATGTACCTATTGCAGAGCTCTCATGAGTTCCATTAAGTATTGATGATTTTCTAGATAGATTAAAGGATTCAAGAGGATTTGGAGGATTTAGGCAAGTTAAGTATCTAAAGAGGAATGAAGAAGACAAGAAAAATATTGAAGATGTAGTTGTTGTAACATTAATGAGATACAAAGTGAGACCTATAGAGTTTGCAGATAAGATACCAAAGGAACTTTACAAAAAAATTGATGCAAGGTGGAAGTATGCAATTAATGCAGAGAAGGAGATGAGAGAGATAGCTCTTGTGCATACTATTCTCAACTTGGCACCATCTGAGATTGCAGAAGCATTGAAGAAACATTCAAAGAAATTTCTAGTCAAGGGAAGAGCCCTGAGAATAATGAATGGATACCTAAAATTAGTAGAGAAAGATACAACTAGAAAATGGAAAGAAATATATCAAGTAGATGATACTGAGAAAAAATAAACCAAGAAGAGTCAAGATGATATAGATTCTGATCGGGTAAAGGAAAGCACCAAGCAAATAGATCCAATTGATCTAACTATTGACAATGTGGAGATTATCATTGAGAAATTACTTGAGGAAGAAGATCCAGCAAGGAAGATATCAAAAGATGAATATATAATGGATGTACAAGTGTAGGATACCGAGTACATGGATGTTGATTACACATCATTGTAGAGTACTGAACCGATAATTGAGAAAATACCCAGTTACCCCGATGTACAAGATGTTACTACTGACATTACACTAGAAACTAAAACTATAGAAACTGAGACACCTACTGATATAGATAAGGTAAAGGTTGATGAACCTACTAACACCGAGGGACAAAAACATGAAGAGCCACTGACCAACCCTACCAATGTATAAAAGACATTAGACACACAAAGTGAAATTCAACATGAATCAAATGTTAAGGAAAAGACTGAAGAAATACAGAAAGATGAATATAAAGAAAAAATGAAACCCATAGAAGAAGTAAAAGAAGAAGAACGTATATTCGGTACACATACTGAGTCACCAGATGCAACTAAGGCATCATGTTCCAAACACTCTACTGGAGAGAGAAGATTGATTGAGAAAAAGAAGAACAAAAAGAGGAAGCAATTCATTGACTTGAGAAAGCCAATCATCATACCAAAGGGAGACCCAAATATGATGAAGCCCAAATAATTACACATTTATGTAGATATTGTAGCTCAAAAGGCTGAGCAAGAAAAGTTATTGGCAAAAAAGAAAAAGGCAGACATCTTAGAATATGTAAAGGATGTTTTCTAGGAAATTATTCTTGAAGTTACAATTGATGAATCTGAACCCCTACTAGACCAAGTTGGTAATTTAGTCCAACATATCAAAGGACCAAACAAGGACATGACCAAGTACATGCTAAAGATTCAAAAGGAGTCTATGGAGAAGAAGTTGATGGGAGATTTATTGAAAGACATCGATGTTGACAAGGTAACTCTTTCTAAGTTATGTATAGATATTGAGAACAATCTTACATCCATCATAGCATTATTTCAAAAGTTTTGTATGATGACATGTAACTGATTAAATGGTTGACTATATTAAGTTGAAGATAATGCAAGACATTAAATCAGTTAATGGTTTGTATTGTCATTGATGTCAACTTGATATCATCTGTATGGTCATATACATAATGCCAAAGACTTTAGAGAATCAATGAAATAAAGGTTATGCTTTCAGAAATGCATAAAAGTCAAGTATTCACTAAGTGATAGACTACACCGGCAGAGTGCACACCATCGGTAAAGATAGAGATAAAGTCACAGTGATGCCCGATGAATAGAAGACAATGTTTCCTGATGAAGCAGAATAACGGGATGCCCGACAAGATAAACACAGTGTTTCCCGAAGAGCAAGATCCAATGATTCCTGACAGACAGAGATCTCGAAGCTAACTGAAGCGACACCGACAGAACTGGCAGTTGTCACCGGTGACAAACTGCAGAATTGATCGACAGAACAAAGAGATCAGAAAATGACAAAATATCTAGGTGGTAGAGCTAAAAGGATAGACTTAACTGGTTGTTTTATTTGTTTTATTCGACCACAATTAAGTAAGTGATTTGTACATTTGGAAAGAAGATAACTACGAGATAAATCAGGAGTTAAAGCCACAAATCAATTTGGCTGGATTGTTTTTCACACCAAGAATTAAGAATCAAGAACCTAGAATTAAGGAACATTATCTCTATATAAGAGACAAGCATAATTTTCTTAAAACAAGATGTGAGCATACAATCAGATACACATAGGAGTGAACTAATAGAAGATGCTGAAGAGAAACTAATGAAGGATTAACTTCATGCAGTCTTGATCAATCAAGCTGAGGGAGAGCTAAAGAATTTTGCAGACACTGACGAACAGAAAAAGCACAGCATCACAGAGCAGAAAGAGTTGAGTACAAAGGAGTTGTATTGATACATTGATCATAAAGATATTTTAAGTAAATAGATCTAAAAATATGCAATTCATTTGCATTAGAAATAGGTCATTTTGTTTCAGTTTAACCATTGAAGCATTAAGTCTCTTAACAGAGCAGGACTTAACAGTCTTTTGTAATTGAGGTATATCCTAACATATTACCAGAAGGTTGACTCATGATAGTAGCACCGGTCTTACCTAAAGCCTATTAATGTCTAAGAAGGAGGCTGATTCAAGGATGGTAGTAAGATTTGCATAAAGCCTATTGACAGTCATGAGATTGATTCAAGGATGGTAGCGTAGATGCCAGATACTAAGTGACAACCTATGTATAAAAATCCTCTAACAAGGTCATACTTAACCGTGTGTTTGTAACCTTTAACATGGTTGGCTCCTAACAGGGCTCACTTCAGAAGAGTGAAAATTTGGGGTACCGGTCCTAGTGGTTTTTCCCTTAACAGGGTTTCCACGTTAAAATCCTTGTATTATGTGTGTATGGTTAATTACTTTATTGTTTTACATTCTACATATGCATTTATGGATTGACTGGTATACTCTGCATATTTACTAAGTATCGGTAAATATAGTTTACTGCTTATCGGTTATCAAGGAGAATAAGGACAGACAAGGTAAACCGACAGACATTTATTTGTTTCAAGTATTTCAAAGGCATGCATCTTGTAGGGACTTAATAATTGGAGAAGTATTGATTGGTGGATTAAATTTTAAATTGGATAAATTTTTTAGGCCACTGATTCACCCCCCTCTCAGTTATTACTAATAATTTCTATCAAATCTTGCGTGCTTAGAAGGAAGGTTACAAGACCTAAGTAAAAGATCACAAGATGAACAGACGAGATGTGCCCAAGTTGAACAAAGACAACTTTGCTTCATGGCAAAGCAGGATAAAGCTTCACTTATCAGGTATTGGAAATGATATTACTCAATACTTAGATACTGAATATGTGTTGCCTACAGGACCATTGACAGTAGATCAATTGAGAGTAAAGCATGAACATAACTGCATGGTTATAGAGCTTTCAGCCTCACTCTCTGATGYTGAATTTGAGGATGTCAAAGATTGYAAAAATKCAAAGACAATGTGGGACAAGTTGAAACTTGTAYATGGWGGTGATGCAAATGTTCTGAGAGCCAAGGCAGAAAGCYTTAGAGGAAAGTTTGATGATCTMAKAATGAAAGAAGGTGAAAACRTCACAYAGTACARCACAAGAATAAAAGAAGTAGTCAATGCTATACGAGGTGTTGGAGGTACACTTGAAGAGGAGACAGTGGTAAGTAAAATCCTAAGAACCCTATTGCCTATATATGCTATTAGAGTCTCTTCTATTCAAGAAATGAGAGCAGTGGCAAATAATATAGTCACTCTTGATACCCTGATTGGTAGACTGATTTCATTTGAGATGAATAAATTTGATAATAGTGTCTTACCAAGCTTAGAGTCTGCATTCAAGTCTTCTATGAGAATAAGCAAATCTAGTTAGAGACACTCATCTAGAAGAGACAGTGAAAGTGAAAGTGAAGAAGAAGATCTAGGTGAAATTGAAGCACTCATGGAAAGAAGAATGCTAAGAGGCAAAGGTAAATACAAAGGTAAGTTACCACTTGTATGTTTTAATTGTAAAGAGATTGGACACTTTGCTACAAGATGTCCTAAAAGAAAAGATGACAGAAATGATAACAGATCTTTTGAGAATAAATCTAACAGAGGTGATAACAAAGATTACAGACATTACCGACGATCAGAAAGAAGTGATACCCAATATTACAAGGACAAAGGCAAGAAGGCTAGCTATCTAGCTACTTGCAAAGGTGAAGATATTGACACCGAAATGGATGATGATGTTGAGATAGTGTTTGTAGCTATGAAGGATGATTCAGATGAAGATGAAAGGTATGAAGAAACTGCACTCATATCTAAGATTAGTAAAAATGACATCTGAATTATAGATAGTCGTTGCACTCACCATATGACCGGTGACAAAGAAAAGTTTAACACTTTTGAATACTATAAAGGTGGTACAGTAAGAATGGGAAATGATTCTCCTTGTCAAATTGAAGGTAAAGGAACAGTAATGTTGAACAAACCTAATTAAATGTGAAAATGCTTATTGGGTAAAAGGATTGAATTATAATATGTTGAGTGTTTCTCAACTGAATAATTCAGGTCATAAAGTAGCATTTGAGAACAAGAAGGCAAAGATCTTTAATGACTTAGGAACACTGATTGGTACCGGTGAACAGACCAAAGGTAACTTATTCTATCTAAATGATACTAACCCCACTTGCTTGATGACTAGAAATGAAGACATATGGCTGTGGCACAAAAGGTTGTTTCATATGAACTTTGACAACATGATGAAGATTAGCAAGAAAAGAAGTGTAAGAGGCTTACCGATGATGACAAAGCCAGACAACATCATTTGCAAAAATTGTCAAAAAGGTAAAATGACAAAGTCTAGTTTCAAAAGCAAACCCCATACATCTGTTGATATTCTAGAATTAGTCCATACTGATTTATGTGGACCTATGAGGACAACGAGCTATTATGGAGATATATATTTTATTCTCTTTGTTGATGATTACTCTAGAATGATGAAAGTCATGTTTCTAAAAGAAAAATATGAAGCATTCAAGATGTTTAAATGGTATAAGGCTACGGTAGAAAAACAAAGTGGTAAGGATCTGAAATTTTTGAGATCAGATAGAGGAGGAGAATTTATATCAGATGAATTCACTAATTTCTATAATGAGCATGGTATAAAAAGATAGGTTTCTGCACCAAGAACACCACAGCAAAATGGGATTGTTGAAAGAAGGAACAGATCAATAATTGATTGTGCAAGAAAACTGATGATAGAGAAGGACATCACCCAGATCTTCTAGAGAGAAGCTGTTAGCACTGTTGTTTATACACTTAACAGAGTACAATTGAAAAAGGACTCAAAAAAGACTCCTTGTGAGCTATGGTATGGTAAAACACCCAATGTAAGTTACTTCAAAATATTTGGAAGTCAATGCTATGTCCTAAAAGATGAAAGAAATGGAAAGCTTGATGCCAAAAGTGATGAAGGTATTTTTCTAGCATATTCTACCAAAAGCAAAGCTTTTAAATGTCTAATCAAGGCTTCTAACAAAATAGTTGAAAGTGCAAATGTAAAGATTGATGAATTTGAAGAAAAGAATGAGCTGGAAAGCACAAAAGAACCAAAAGACTACAACAATTTTGTATATTGTGAAGAACCCATAACTCTACCTGAGCAACAGTGCATAAATACAGAACAACAAAATGTTGCAACCGACAGTCAGAATGTTGTTACCGATGGTCAGGATAATGATCAAGATAATGTGCAAGGTAATGAAGATCAAGCTAATATGCAAAGAGTTGTACCTATACTTGCAAGATATGTAAGAAGGAACCACCCAAAAGACCAGATCATAGGAGATAAGAAAGATGGTACAAGAACAGGAAGTAAGTCTTAAACTCAAATTGCTTAATTTGTGAGTTTGAACCAAAGTCTGTCAATGCTGCACTAGATAATGAAGAATGGATAAGTGCTATGAATGATGAGATTAAATAGATTGAGAAGAGAAAGACATGGTCACTTGTGCCAAGACCAGATGACAAGAATGTCATCGGTACAAAATGGATATTCAGGAACAAACTGAACGAGAATGGAGAAGTCACAAGGAACAAAGAAAGACTAGTATGCAAGGGGTATGCACAAGAGAAAGGTATAGACTATGGAGAAACCTTTGCACCCATTGCTAGGCTAGAAGGAGTAAGAAATCTACTTGCTTATGCTGCATACAAATGATTCAAAGTATATCAAATGGACGTCAAGTCAGCATTCCTAAATGGAATACTTGAAGAAGAGATATACATTGAACAACCAGAAGGGTTTGTGGATCCAAACAAGAGGAACATGGTATGTAGACTTCACAAAGCCTTGTATGGATTAAAACAACATCCCAGAGCCTGGTATGAATGACTTCATTCCTATCTAATAAGTATTGGATTCATGAGGACTAGTGAGAACAGTAATCTTTATTTGAAAGAAGATATTAATGCTAACACTTTGATTACTGAAATATTTGTTGATGACATAATATTTGGAGGCAATGATATGCTATGAAAATCATTTGCTAATGAGATAAGCAAGGAATTTGAGATGTCTATGTTTGGGGAGATCAAGTTCTTTCTTGGTCTGCAGATCATTCAACAAAGTGAAGGTATTTTCATTACACAGTCCAAATACATCAAAGAAGTTCTGTAAATATTCAAGATGGAAGATTCCAAACCTGTTGGAACACCGATGGCTACTGTATGCAAATTAACAAAGGAAGACAAGACAAAAGAGGTAAATTAGACTCTATACAGATCCATGATAGGAAAACTCATGTATGTTGTACACACTAGACCAGATATTGCACATGCAGTAGGAATTGTTGCTATATTTTTTGCTAACCACAGGGAATCACATATAACTGTTGTGAAAAGAATTCTAAGATATCTGAAGAATACTATGGAATTTGGCTTATGGTATAGAAGAGAAGGAAAAATTAAACTAAAAGTGTTTACCGACGCTGATTGGGCTATAAATCTTGATGACCGAAAGAGCACAACTGGAGGAGCATTCATTATAGGTGATAGACTTCTCACATGGATTAGCAAGAAGCAAGGATGCATCTCTCAGTCTACTGCAGAAGCAGAATATGTTGTTGCTGCTACAAACTCCTCGAATATTGCATGGATCAAACAGTTGTTGGAAGGTATGCATATGAAGATCAAAGAACCAGTAGTTATTTATTGTGACAACACCAATGCAATAAATATTTCCAAGAATCCAGTCTTGCATGCGAAGACTAAACACATTGCCATCAAGTATCATTACTTAAGAGAACAAGTTCAAGAGAAAGAAGTAATACTTGAATATGTGCAATCAAAAGAACAATTGGCTGATATCTTCACCAAGCCACTGCCCAAGGATACATTTGAGTACCTAAGAAAAATACTAGGGGTAAAACCCATGTCTAACAGTCAGTAAAAAGATTGAACGCTGCATCAACCATATATTATCAACATATCAATCATGATTGATGCAAGCAATAGCTGAACTTCAAAGCTACATCTATATACAGAAAGGTATATATTAGAACCAAGCACTAGAGAAAATTGTTATATTGATAATGGATAAGGGAAATTCAAGGAATATATTATGGAAAGAAGAAATTGGTTGATAGAAAGTCAGATATTTGTAAAATATTTGTTTGGCATTGTTGTCAAAGGGAGAGAATGTTTCCATATTATCATCAGAAACTATTCATTATCAGATTACTCCAAACAGGGAGAGATCATATCCAAAGGGAGAGA
>MU224790.1:5115342-5126260 GCA_018584345.1 Thuja plicata
GGGTTGGCTCCTAACAAGGCTCACTTCAGAAGAGTGAAAATTTGGGGTACCAGTCCCAGTGGTTTTTCCCTTAACAGGGTTTCCACATTAAAATCCTTGTGTTATGTGTGTATGGTTTATTACTTTATTGTTTTACATTCTACACATGCATTTATGGATTGACTGGTATACTCTGCATATTTATTTAGTATCAGTAAATACAGTTTACTACTTATCGGTTATCAAGGAGAATAAGGACAGACAAGGTAAACCGACATACAGTTATTTGTTTCAAGTATTTCAAAGGCATGCATCTTGTAGGGACTTAATAATTGGAGAAGTATTGATTGGTGGGTTAAAGTTGAAATTGGATAAATTTCTGAGGCCACTGATTCACCCCCCCTCTCAGTTATTACTAACATTGTATTCTTTCAAACTTTACTTGTGAAATCAAGAAGAAAGAACCAGATATTGAAAAAGAGTTGACTGAGCAGCTTAAGTAGTTAAATACTGAGCCTGGAGCATTCCATACTTATTACTCAAAAATTCAAGAACTCATGGGAGTTCAACTTTCATTGAGACAGGAGGACAAGCTTAGATTGGAATTGCTTGAACTGTAAGCATTATTGATTCCCCATATCCAATCAACACAGATACACTTGAAGAAAGCCAAGGACTTAGTTGATTATCTAGATGTTAGCTCACTGGACAATATTGTTGGCTTAGCAGCAGATATTATTGAGCATGTTATTATACTTCAGAATCTCTAAAACACATGGGAGACAGTATTTTTAGGGATATAACAGAGGTTAAACATATTTTTGAGAATTAATTTTTACTTTTGGCATTTTTTTTGTCAAAAAAGGGCGATAATTACTATGTATATGTATATGTATTTATAGTCAGAAACACCAAAAAAAAATATGTGAAAAAGGAGAGATATGTATAGAGTGTAATATTTGAGGGGGAGTTACAAATTTTGATGACTTTGAAATTTTTTGTCAAAAATGCCCAACTAATGTCAAAGGGGGAGATTGTTATCTCTATAAGATATATTTTGTTGTCATAAGTTTATGTCAAATTCATAGATTCAAGTGAAACCAATTGGTGAAAGGAGTTAGTCATATATTTGACTAGTCGACAATTAACACCGAGCCAGTCGGTGAAGTCATACATAAGAGAGAAGTCGGTATAAGTGCAAAAGATTTAAAGACCGAGTACCAAGTGTCTACAGTTACCCAATGTTACGATACACCAAGTGGATAATCACCAAGTACTGAAGTTCTTATAACCGATTTGAAGGAATTACTCAACCGAGTTAGACAATGAATCATAAACACGATCAAATCAAATTTAATGCTTTGCCACAACATTAATTACATTACTACAAGCATTTATAATAGTTTTTTACATGATAAACGATTCAAATAAATTAGATTGAAGATCTAAGACATAGATCAAGTGGTAAAAGAAAGTTTTATAGTACCAAGAAAAACAACAAGTACTGAGGTAAAAGTGACATGGTTACTGAGCGGAAAAGAAGATCTAACGGTTAAGAATGATTCATAGCAACCTAACGCATAAGATTAAGAGGCATAAACTCTTATATATATTGGATGATTTAAAGAGCAGAAATGATGATAGGGAGGAGGTTAAGAGTTATTGTTATTATTGAGAAAGTTAAAGGAGTTATTTGAAGAAAAAAGAGCAGAGCAAAGAGCAGAGAGCACCGAGCAGAAAATCAGCTACAACAGAGAAAAATAGAAAAATGTTACACTTTGAGATTGAGGTAACACATATCAGAGCACATATAGTCTGAACAACATTTTCATTTGATGCATTTTTACAGACATTATTGATTAATTGATACTATTATATTGAGAACTTTAAATCCTAATACTGGGTAGATCTTAACCATTCTTATATTTGTAAAACATTTAACAGGGTACATCTCTAAGTGTAGAGTTTGTAAAAATCCTCTAACCAAGTATACCTAACAATTCTTTTTATAATATTGATTGGTTAAGCTATCAAAATGGCTAAACATTGTAAGCTCCAACCAAGCACCCTTTATACTACAGTTAGTGAAGGTTGTGGGTGTCATCCCCACCATAGTTTTGTCCTCTAACCAAGGATTTATGTGTAAACAAAATCATGGAGTTATGAGTTCTATTGTTTATTATTTTGATGTGATGTTTTATAAGCTTTATATTACTTTCATTTCAAAGTTATGAACTCAAAAAACAACAAGAAACATTCTATGGTTTTTAGCCAGTTTCCATTATAAATTTTTTAGTGGTACTGATTCACCCCTCCCCTCTTAGTCCCAACTTTCCATAGTCATTCCAACATTTCTTGTGGGTTTTTTTGTACTTTTGCTTATGTTTTTCTATTGTTTGTGTTGCAAAGAATTATGTTGGAGAGGATTTTGGGTGTGCAACCGAGAATTTTGTTCCTTAGTAGGACACAAAGTGGAGGCTTTGGGAGGTCTTTTCTCATTTTTTTTTAGGTCATTGTTTCTTGCATTGTGTATGTGGGTGTGCCATTCTATTTCTACGATTTGCATGTGCATTTGTAAAACTTCAGCAACTTGGTGAAGGGCATGAACCACAACTTTTTCTAGGTTTTTTTTCATCCTTTTCTATGTGGTTATTGATTGTTTGTTCTATCAATATTTCGATTTTTTTTTTAAAGCAAATAAGAAAAAATATAGGGCTTTTTGTTATGTGTATATACAAGTTCTTATAGTTTTACATAGAATTTGTGAATGTTATTAAGTTTGTTCTATGTATATTGTTGACAACAATATCAATGCCAATAGATGTATGTGTACCATTCTTCGTCTACATTCTACATGTGTATTTGTAAAGCATCACCAACTTGGTGAAGGACATGAACCACAACTATTCCAGGTTTTGGTTCATCCTTTTGTATGTGGTTTTTCATTGTTTGTTCTATCAATATTTCTAATTTTTTGTGGTATAAAAAGAAAATGAAAGAGGGTTTTTTGTTCTATGTATATGGTATTTTTTTTTACCTTAACAACAAAAATAATGCTCAAAGTGAAAGAGGGTTTTCAAAATTGCTTAAGTCCTTCTCCTATTTTTAGATGGAATGTGTCAATGCGGGGGTTAAGAATGTTCTGTATATACATCTCTAGATTTTATGTAAAAACAAATTGTAAAGCAAAAGAGGGTTTAGGGTTTTTTTAATTTGCCAAGTTCTTCTTATATTAGATGGTATTTGTGAATGTGTTTAAGTTTTTTCTATCTATACATATCTAAATGGATGTATCTGTAGGTAAATGTAGGTGTACCATTCTCCCTCTACGGTCTTCATGGGCATTTATAAAGCTTCATCGAATTGATGAAGAGAAGGAACCACAACTTTTACCAGGTTTTTGTTCATCATTTTGTATGTGGTTGTTCGTTGTTTCTTCTATCATTATTTATAATTTTTTTGTGGAAAAAAATAAAATGAAAGAGGGTTTTTTGTTCTTTGTATATGGTGATTTTATATTTTAACAGGGAAAAGAACGTTCAACGTGAAAGAGGGTTTTTTAAATTGCTTGAGTTCTTCTATTTTTAGATGGAATGTGTGAATTAGGGAGTTGAGAATGTTCTATGTATATATCTTTGGATTTTACGTTAAAAAAAATATAAAGCAAAGAGGGTTTTTTGAATTGGTTCAAAGGAAAAGAGGGTTTTCTTGTCTCTTTTGCATCACATTGTTTCTTGCATTGTTCTTTTGGGTTTTTATGTGAGAAAAATCAAAAGTGAATGAGGGTTTTTCAAACTTTCCAAGTTCTTGTAATGTTAGATGGTATTTGTGAATGCGTTTAAATTTGTTCTACCTATACAATTATGTAATTGGATGAACATGTGGGTAAACAAGCTGAAATCATTTAATTGATTGCTTGCCATAGAGATTCATCAATAATTTCATTCATTCCTTGCAATGACATCTCCTTGGTCAATGGAATAAGCATGTTATGTACATGGTTAAGAATCTTGTTTCTATATAAGTACTATTTACAATTACGGTAATGGTTTAATATGTGGCTATAACATTCTGCAATGATTTCATTGTTTTTTTGGGATTATATCTTCTATTTCTTAGCGCATGGACATGTGGCTGTCACATTGCGTATTGTTTACAATCATTTCTTATGATGGCATGCCTTTGGCACATTCCATTGGATACACATTCAAAAAAGACAGCAAAGAGAAGACACAAGCTGTTTGTGAAAACCACAAGGAATGGATATATGGTAGTATATGATTTCTAATTATAATATTTTTATATTACAATTATCATGAGTAAAATATAAAAACTATAATTCTTATTTCAATTTTTTAAGGATTGATAATATTATAATATAATATTTATTACAATCTTCCAAATATAAATAGTTTATTTAATATAATCTAAAAATATAAATTATTATTTAAAAACAATGATCAAAATGATTAGAGAATGTTAATACTATTTGTGAATATGAGTAAGACAGTACAAAGAAGATGAACTGTTTCTAGAAAATTCACTTTAAAATTTAATGTTTTATTATTTAATAAAATATAATAATTATAGAACAATTAATTGTTGTTTAAACTTTAATAAAATTATTCATGTTGATTAGCTTGTGGAAGCTTGTTCGATTCCTTCATAGTGTAGAAGCACAAAAGTCAAGGAACATGCCATCTTGGTTGCAGTTATCGTAATCATTTACACTTATTGGTTTTTGTCCATGGTGATCTTAATGGCAGTGTTGACAAGATTGTTTGTGTCCTTGTGTTCTTAGTATCTGCGCTCTGAAGGATTAGCTAACAAACAACTAGTACAAATTTTAACAGAAGCAATCCCATGAAATTAATATAACACATATTTTTATAACTTTCTAGAAATTGTTTGAAATTTTGAAATATGTGTGTATGTGTGTGTTTTCTATCTTCCTTAACATAGTTTTTAAATAGTCAAGCAAGTTATAATATTTCTACTCTTCCTCTACCCGGTGTCTGGAACTTGCCCTCTTAACTGTGTGTTGAATGGAATGTGTTCCTTCTCTCCTTGGTTTTGTATTGAATGAAATGTATTTCTTTTCTGCTTAATTGGTGTTTTGATTGCTTTTTAGAGGCTTATTTGAGCCTTCATTTAATTTATTTTGAAGATCAAATCTTTTTGACTTGTCTGCATTTGACCGATGATATGTTTCAATTATTCTTTACATTTTGTTGTTGCAATTAGTTTAGCAATAAAATAACCAAGGAAAAGAATAATCATGTTTGTTATTCTATTATAGAAGCAGTAGCACCCAATGTTCAATTTATCATTTATAAAGGGTAATGAACACTATGTTGTCTCAACTAAATTTTCCCAATGATTTGAAACAACCGATTGTTTACAATGCGGTAAGTTCACATTCTCTACATCCCGTTGAATTACAAGCTATTTACAACCATGGTATGCAAAATTAACATTTTATACTAAATATAATTCCCCATCAACTATATAGCACTTTTTCTCTTTCATTTCCCGCATGTGTGAATATATCTGGTTGTCTTCTTCAAATGCAAAACCTATGTGTCTAGCTTAGAATAAATATTTTATAAATATGCGAACATATATGTATGTGTTTCAATGTATGAACATAAATATTTCATTGCATGCTCCTATATTTGTATTATGGTGTCTTGCAAATGCAACTCACTTCAAATCCTATTTGCAATATAAATGATGGTGATAATCTTCCGTCCCCAACACTCCAGCTATTTTCATTTGAGAAATTGACTAGTGATGAAAGTGAGCTTAACCGACATAAGGTTTTGGTATCTGATGGCACCCACATGCAATTAGCCAGTGTGCCAGTAAAGTATTCTAATAATTTTTATTCAAACACACTGGAGATATGCCTGATCATATTGCTTAAAAATTGTGTATGTAGAAATGTTTGGGGGACAAGGTAGCATACACAGTATATGCCTTTTAAATTTGTTCTTCATTGTCATATGTATTGTCTCACATATGCATTGTTAAATTTTTTAATGTGATCGTTCTACAGGGCTTTAATAATCTTTAGCCTAGAAATCAAATATGGAGACTGTAAGTTGATTGGTAAACCTAGGTACCTTTTCCAAGAGCAAGAACAACAAATGCTAGGAAGAGGAACCCCCCCATCAGCTAAACAAGCTCTCAAATTTGTGTTCCACTTGTCCCCTTCACATGGAGACAATCCTATTAATATTAGTCCTATAAATGCCCTCAATCCTTTCTAAAGAAAATGGACAATCAAATTTTGTGTCACCACAAAAATGAAAATACATCATTATAATAGACCTGATGGAGAAGGTCAAGTCTTTAGCTTTAATAGTGTTGATGTCGATTGTACAATAGTTAAGATAACTTGTTTTAATGTTATAGAGGAGTTGCATTGCAATATAGTTGACATGGGGGCCTCCTATTGTATTTGAAAGGGTTTTGTAAAAGAGGCCAACACAAAGTACAATAAATTGAACAACCATTTAGAGATTATATGGATGAAACTTCACTATTAAAGTGTTGTGATCATGTTGTTTTTGATGTACCAAATGCTTCACAATTTGTACCTCTTAATGAGATATTAAATTTGAAAAAAAATGTTTTGGTGGATGTCATAGGTATTCTTGTGGGTGTTTCAAAGCTGTCAATAATACTCAATAAAGACAATAGTGAAGAGAAACGCAAAATTATGAGAATCAATGATATGTAAAATATCTATATTGATGTCAATTTGTGGGGACAGTTATGGGAAACAATAGGCGATGAATTAGAAAAATTGTATTACTAAAAAAAATTAGTGTTCTTGTTGTAAGGAATGCATTTGTTGGTTACTACAACAACAAAGTAATTAATACAACTGCAACAACAACCATGAATATCATTCCTGCAATTCCTATGGTAGAGCCTCTAAAATCAAGAGGAGTATTGTAGATGTCTAAAATCATCCCTACACAATTGTATTAATTTAATTAATATTCCCTTAGCATTATAGTTAATTCTAGTTAATTAACTATTTTTGTTATATCCATCCATTGATTTAATTAATTCATTATTCTATGGTATGTAAATTTAATTTAAATACCCTTCCCTAATATATTAAATTTAAATTTAATATATGATTCTCCACAAAATCCCCCTTTAAATAAATTTAATTTATTTATTCCCTCCACATTCTAATATTCTACTAAGCTATGATTAATCTAAATCTGATTTGGATTAATCCTAAATATAGCCTAGATTCCTAATCTATACCCATCACTATCCCCCATAAGCCTACTCCTCTAATTAATCTTAGATTAATTAGACTAATGTTATAATTCCTACAACAATTAACCTCCTAATGGTGCTCACACATGTGTAAGAACCCCTCCTATGAGAGTTTTCCATTCACTTTTCTTAAAATAGCCCAAGCCATTTCTCTTACATCTTCTCTCCCCTTTCCTCTTTGGAATATTCTCAACATGTGACTCACTTTGGGTCTCCCAACCTCTTACACTTGTCATTGAGCCATCATTTTCAATATTTTCTCACACGTGTGTGAGCAACTCTGCCTCTTACATGACCACTCCTTTATCCCATGAGGAATCTATGTGGATGCCACATGAGATCCACCTCATACAAGACCCCCAAAAATCTATAAATAGGAGGCCTCACTCCTTGCAAATCATCTCTCATTTTATGCATTGTTATCATGTTAGTATTGCTCTAGAATTTCATAGTTCATTTTCATGTTTTTCATGCTTAGTTCATTGTTGAATCTAGAAATCACATGCTAGGTTAACAGTGAATGAATCTTAGATTAATCTTGACTTTCATCTTAGTTTAATGGTTTGAATCTCCATTTGCATCAATGGTTAAAGATTGAGGCAAGTTCTCCATACTTGTTCTTGAGTTCTTCTTCATCCATTAGTTTGCATTGTAGATTTTAATCCATAGAAAGAAAGTAATCAATACTAGGATTTATATTTTGTGTTGGGAGAGCACACCCACATTCCTCTCTTTAAGAGCAATCTTTAAGTCTTGGGTGCACTTTTTTCATCTCATCTGAAGTTATGGTGGAAGCCTTGTTTTGAAGCATGTTTTTGATATGTTAATGTAGTTTATTAAATATATATCTCTAAGGTTTGTATGTCTGAGTGTGCTCCCAACGGGTAGGTTTCCAACATATACATTTTTGCATGCCCGGTGGGACCCACATCCTTGAAAACTTTAAACTTTTTAAATTTTTTTGCCATTTTCTGAACCCATTCACACATTGTCATCTACTATTTACACAGAGTTGTCTCTAACCTAGAATTGTCGTCTGCGCTGTAAGATCTTTGTCTACGCAGATTATCGTTTGTGCTTTGAGATTGTCGTTTGCGCAGACAACAACTTACATAAATTATCATTTGCACTCTGAGATCATCGTCTGCGTAGATTTTCATCTGCATAGATCATCATCTGTGACCTGGCATTGTCATCTCCGCCTTGTTTGATTTTGAAACTAGTTCTGGAAATGGGTATCTTTTGGGTTTTTTTTAGGATTCTTTTGTGTCCTTCAGGCCAATTTTAGAATTAGGAGCATACATAAAATGTAACATTAAAGTATAAGTTACATACTCTTTGTTTCTTATACTTAAGTTACATTTTATGTATATACTTTCAGGATGTTTGAGATTTCTTTCAACTTCATAGGAGTTAAGATAAAGATTCTAGTTTTTTAGGGTATTTAGGAAATTTTAGACTTAGCCAACATTTAGGAATCGACATATTATCTCCAGCATGAGTCTAGTGGACTATTGATTGTAACCTTTTGTCTCCGCCTTGGCATAAAAACCATCTATTTTTGTTGGTTTCAAGTGTTACTAATCTATTTTCCTTTTTGCAACATTTTAAGGTTAAAGACTTTAAGATTACTAATATTTTCATGAAGGTTTCCTTGGATTTTAATGGATTTTGGGAATGAACTTGTATGCTTTAAACACTAGTATTTGAATGCATGTTTCTTAAAGGAACTAACCACATCCAAACTTGAATGCATAAGGGAAAGAATCTCACAAACTCTTGAGTGACTTAAGGAAAAACAATCATACCTTTCTTACATGCTTTCCTTCTTGATGTGTGGGAAATAAATTAAACTTGCATGTTTAACCATACTATTGTGTCTTTTTCTTAGAAAAATCACACTTATTTTCTTTAATTAGGTTCAATTTGGAAAAGAAACTCTTGTTGGTGTGTTTCAAGAAGGGTTTTTTAACACTTCTTTCAAGCTATTTTTCATTAGATAGATCCCTTAATTTAGGTGACGCTACAATTAAAATATAGTCGTATCCTCTCCCCTCGCCTTCATGGAACTCAGGTGAAGATAAATTGTAGCTTAATCTAGCTTCTAGATTGGCATGCCTAGAGGGTGCACTTCCCCTTTAGAGGACGACCTCAAACTGGTAAATACCCCGGTTGGTATAGAAATGAGACACTGAAAAAAAACTTGTCTCAATCCCACCAAGCTTGGGCATGGTGTATTGGTTGTACTTCCAATTTTGTAGTCTTCCCAGTAAAATTTTGAAGTTCCCAGTCATTTCTGAGATCAAGAGTTAAAAATCATGTCTAAAATTGTTTAAATACTTCTGCAAATGATGATTTTATCCACAAACCTAATGAAATATGCAAAAAACCCTAAGTCCTAAGGTTACCTCTGTTGAAAAATGCAAAAATCCCAAATATCTCAGTCAAGTTTCTATTTTGAAGTTACTTTTTTGTAACTTAAGTTCTGAGAAAATATCATGTGCTTTTAAGTTAGTCGCTTAGTCTCGTAAAGCCAAGAGAATATTCCATTAGGTTTAGAGACTTAGCAGAAAGCCTTTGTCGTGTTATCTCCCAATGGAAAATAATATACCTCATATGTCATGAGACTTGGCAAAAACCATCCATCTTAAGTCAAATCCAACGTTGGTCGGGATGTCTCGTGATAAAATCTACAGTTAGAAAATCATTCAGCGACACTGAGTTTCTGCAGTCGCAAAGTCTCCTAAACAAACATGAGTTAAATGCCAATTTCAGTATTAGTGTTGTCGCTTAGTCACGGAGGAAATCAAGAGTTAAGTCAAAATTCATGAGACTTGGCGACAACCATTAGATGAAGGAACATTCAATGACAGTCGCAAGGTTGTTGTAAAAGTTTGAAAAGTCAAAAGTGATCCGGCAATTAGGAGACAAAAGGATAATTGAGACATGTGTTTATCATTCGCGTAGTCTCTAATAAAATTTTAAAATGAAGAGTACATATGGAGACTTGGAGATAGCAGTCGCATAGTCTCATGAAAAATTAGGGTTTTCTTTTGAAATCTAGAGACTCAGCGACAACCGTTAGATGCAGATAAAGGAAGATCAATGGTAGTCGGGTTATCTCCAGATGAAAATGATAAAGGTAAAATTATTCAGAGATTAAGAGATAAAGCTTTTATTGTGTTATCTCTAAATAAAGTATGAGTTAAAAGATTTGTTCGGCAATGTTGGTGCCCAAAAATGCTGGATTGGATTTCCTATGGACTTGCCAATCCAATGTTGGGAAATCCAATTATTTTTTGGCCAATTGATAGGTTCAACCAAAGTAGAGGGCTGATACCTCTGCAATTTCGGCTCTGCAAAACCGAGGTTGGTAGGCCTATACCTCAACCTGTTTGAGGCCTTTTAGAGAAGATTAACTTGTGTATGGAACTTAACTGATCTCTCCAAGGGGCAAGTAGGTTAGAAGAAATCAAATTGAAATCAATTTTCAACTACAAATACTGAATGATTTTGTTAATTGTAAAATTGTTTGAATAAAAATGTGTAAAATGAAATGAAATTAACGAAATAGAATGCCAAAACTATTAACAATGAATAAGATGACCAAATTCCAAAAATTAACAAGACCAGTGCC
>MU224790.1:5127699-5149585 GCA_018584345.1 Thuja plicata
ATTTTTCCATGTAATCTAATAGGTGTTTATACTTGAAAATTGCATACATAGAACAATCATTAGGATTTTCAAATAATATACATTATTAAATGAAAAAGGAAGAAGAATATATCAGTGAAGCATACTTACCTATCTATTTAATACTCGCTAAATTAGGCGTCAACAAGCGACAAGGAGATTACAAAGTCGCCAAGTCTCCTGAGTAAACCAAGGTTAAAGATCAATTGTTAAGAAGATTTTATCGCAGAGTCTCTGAGAGAATATGGGTTAAGTGATTTCATCTGGCAACAAGGAGATAACCATTGATGAAGAGGTTGATCGTGTGGCAGTCGCTAAGTCTCGGTATGAAGCCACAGTTAAGGAAAACATTCAGTGGCAAGGAGATTACATAGTCACGAGGTCGCTAGAAGCAGAACCAGAGTTGAAGTAAAGACTTTTCTTCGGCGCCAGGATGTACACTTGCCAGCCAATAGAAATGGAGAGATTTATGAAAAGTGTGTTAAACGGTAGCTAAATTGTATAAGAGATAGCCAATCAAATCAAAATTGGATCATGTTTGAATGTAATATTGGTTTTTTATCAAAAAGCACTCATTCATATTTGATTTCCTGTCACTTTCAGAGGCTACGGCTAGAACATGAATTGATTTTGCAGCATGAAGAATTGAAGACAAAAGTGATGGAATTGCAATTATGTGAATTATGCATTGATTATTTAGAGATAAATAGGGGTTATCATTAATCATTGCTTCTTACCAAGAGTTTATTGCTTTCAGAGCGAGAATTTTCTAAGTTATCAGCATGTACAGAAAAAAGAGCTTCTTGAATTTGTAGAGTGAAACAAGCCAATTTTCAGTCTATAATTTTAGGAATTCAAGTGGTTATCAGTGCTCCAGAACAAATTGAGTGATTCACTATTGAAAGTGTGTGATATGGAGATATATTTGTCTCAATATCAGTGAGATAAATTGGAACAGAACAAGTGGACAAGATGAGCTAGGCAATTAGCATAGCTTCTACCAGTGGAAGAAGTGGTGATGTTGATGATGACATGAAAGGGAAGAGAAACTACTCAAATGAATTCATCACTCTGTTTCCAGGATCCAGTCAAAATAGAAAGGTAAATGCCGACAATCTCGTAGATGATTTGCAATACATTAGGGATGTTAAGAATCCAGGCTCTTCTGGTTATTCCCTTTTCAATTACTTTTATAATAATAGTGATGAAGTTGTGCCAATTTCAAACCCATGGACATGTGGACTAGCCAAATTAATAATCTATGACATCTTTATAGATGTTGATTTCATTTTAAAAATAGCCAGTAGGTATGATGACCTAACCAAGACTATAAAAAGGAATGATGAGAAAGCCCTAATAACCCTAGATAGGAACTCGTTCATGAAAACATTCAATGTATATCATCTAATGGCCACGGAGATAAATTTGAAGAGTTTAGAGAACAGGTATACAACAAAGTCTAGCATTGCATCAAAATTGATACAAGAGAATCATGTGCCTAGAAGAATGAAAAATTATATAGCACCTATCCCAGGGATTTCTCCCTATTACTACAAAGACCTTAACTTCTATATGAATTATATTTCATATGCATTGTGCAGAGTTTTGGGAAAGGATGGAAGACCTGAGAGAATAACCTTAGATATCCTTATGATGGTCCTTGATATGCAAATCCCTCATACCAGTACCAATTATGATTATATTCAGTATATAATCAATAAAATTCATCAGGGGTTTATTGACATCCAAAAAAAGGAGAAAGATCCCAAGTTCATGCACTATTCCATTTTAATGCATTTGATTTTGTACTACAACTTTCCTATCATGAATTTTTAGTATTTGATGCCTTAGAGGTTTCATCAGAATCAAACCAACCCCATACAATTTTGGTTGAGAGTGTGGAATTACACTACCAAGGAACAATAATTCTGTACTTTTCAAAATTTGATAGTATATCCAATACTTAAGTGTCTAGGTCTAGACAAGACAAGGTTTCCAGTGAAGGTACTGCAACTACTCAGGCCATGCCAATATGTTGATAAGTGGCCAAGAGACCACAATTGGGGAGATTTATATTATGAGAAGAATTTCACTTTAATCAGGGTATATGGTTGTACTCATCCACCCCATGTTCTACCATTCCATGTGCCACCCAGGATTACAGCAATGGAATTTATCAGACAATTGATCTTAATAGACAAGGAGCACCTGGCTCCTCATAGAAAGGGAACATTCACCCCCAGACAGTTCAAAATTTATAATTTAAAAATTGGTAAAAGGGACATAGACCTAGTAAATAATTGGATGAGCCACTAGAGAATGAATGTATCCCTCTATAGATACATTGACACATAAGGCTTTATACTGAATTCCAAGAAGCTCTTGACACCCACCATTCCTTATACAAAAGATCACGAGGAATGTATGGAGGAAGACCTCATTAGGAATATACTAGAGGATGAGGAGTTTGATCAAAGGGCCCAAATATTTAATGAATTAATGGACTTGGAGAGGCAAGTAAAGAGGAAAGTTATCTCTTTTGGGGGTTTCTTCCCAGATTTGCAATATATGAAAAGACTTGATGCCATGGTTGAGTCCTACAGTCTATTGTGTAATCAACTTGAAGATGCACTTTTAGTGCCAGAAAAGGGCCATAAAGGGAATTCATCATCAGAGTATGATGAGGACAGTGATGAGGAGTATTCAGTTCCTAGCTCCCCTCCAGTAAATCAGCCATTTGTTGAAGAACAGGCAACTGAGGGAGAAAATGTGATTGACCTGACAGAGGTCCCAGAGACTGAGGTCACTAATGATCCCCCACCAAAGAAACAAAGAATAGAAGTAGGGGAGCCATCAAAGAAAAAGGAGAAGAAAAAATATAGAATTGGTGCTCTTATCACTGGTGATAGAGCTTATGACCATCAACTAAGGAAGCGGATAAGAGCAGGAAAGAAGCTGTAGAAAGATGATGAAGAGGAGATAGAATTACCTCTTATGACATGCAGTGATGAAAGATTGTTACATCAATATCAATTTATAAAGGATGATAATTTCATCAAAACAAAAGAGTTCAAAGAGTTTCTCATTTGGAACAAAAAAAAAAGCAAGTTGGTGCACAGCTGCAATTGGCAGGTGGAGATCCAGTGACCAGTGAGGGTTTACAAGTATTGCAGGATTATGATCCTGATTCAAAGAAAATCACACCAGAGGAAGCAAGGCAACTGGTAAAATCTAGTGGGATGTTATTGGTAGAAGGATGGGACTTGGCCTCTTCTTTCATAATAGATCAGATAAGAAAACAACCTAATATCAAGCCATCATCAGAAATAAAGGTTGGAGAGATGATCAGAGGATTTGGATACAATCCAAAATCCCAGGGCTTAGCAATGTGGAGCCTAGCTGGCAAAGATCAGAAGCCTTCATTGCTAAACATACAAGAGAAAATAGAGGGGAACAAGATCATTTGGTCTATTCAAGACATAGGAGACCCTGAGATTTCCCAATTTCTCACACACTTTTCACAATTGAACGAAGCAAAGGTTTTCCAAATGTCTGAAAGATTCAATATACTGGCTAGTGAAACTAGTGACATGGTCAAGGACAGGGAGTTGGGTCTAATCAAGATTAAGGCACAAGAGAAGCTAATAGCATAGCTAACATGGAAACTACTAGATATGCCTGAGGTTTCCCTTGCAGAGCACAAAGAGGGAAAAGATGCAGAAATACAAACAGAGGAAACATAGCATAATGCAACAGAAACAGGGCAAGAGATTAATGAGCACAATAATGTTGTTTTGGGTGCATTGAATGAAATTTTGCAGCATAGGATTAATATAATAAGGGATAAAATTGATATAGTTTATGGATCCTATGAAAAATTACCAAGCTTGCAAGTTGAAGTTAACAATTTTGTCCAAATTTTGAACCCATATTATGCTATGTGGTCAGGGAGAACAGGATTGTTTGAAAGGTTGACATCTTTGCAAGCACTTAGATCAGATTTTCCTGAGGTGGTAACCCAAGTTGGGGTTGAGATAGAGATGATAGGAGCAACCTTGTCCTTTTTTAAAGGAAAGGCTAATCAGATTGAGGTAAGGTTAAACATGTTTGGGCCTAGTTACAACATATTTGTGCCTCCAATCAAATCAGAAGATAATCAAATCAAGCCACTAGGGCTATGGAGCTCAGAATTTGACACTGTTTTACCTAGTAAAGAGGTTTATGTTTATGACAAAGGAGAACTAGATATGGAAAGATATAATAAGATTTTGGATGAAGCAATTAAGGCGGAAACAAATAGCAATAAATTCATTACACATGTCAAGAGCATTACTACTGCCAGGTGGGAGAGACAGAAGACCCAGTTAGAAAAAATACAGAGCTTTGAATGGCCAAAGGAAGAAGATGTTACAACATGGGACGTATTAACAAATCCCAAGAAGAAAAATTTTACCAATGTTGACATGGACATAATGGATGAAGAATATAAGGACACATGGCACCTACTCTTTGAGCACGGGGAGGTTAGCTATCATAAATAATAGTGTAAATTAGCCTGTAATGGCAGTCACTAGATCTCATTGTAAATATCAGATGCTATCCTGAACATATACAGACAAAGGTTCTAAATATCACAAGAAGACAAAGAACAAATCAAATCTTATTCTTCATTTTTGTCCATCCACCGCTTGGTTCTTTCCTGTCTTTTGTCTTTTCTATATTTTAGGGTTAGGTCTTAAAACCATCTGAAGCTTGTAGAATCCTTACTTCTTAAGGATTCTAAGATGGTTTTTGCCTACAAATAGAGCTCATTGTAACATTTTGAGAGATGATAGAATATAATTACAAGGCAGACTACTACAATTTTGTCTGAGCCTCTGTACTTTTTGTCTATTGTATGTATTTTGAAGCAGTTAGACATTAATAAAATATATTGAAATCTCTATTTTATATCTTGTGTTGTCTCTTTTATTTCTATTCAAGTTTTTATGTGTTTATTTATAAGGCATCTAATTACATCAACTGCAAGGTAGTTGTGCAAATCATTTGTGAGGTCTTTCAAGGAAGGTTTAATTCTTTCATTTGATTACAAGAAGTTGAATATTGATGTTCAAGATCTAATGAACAAAGATATAGGAGTGATTGGATAGTTTGTAAGACATTCTATCTAGGTTGCAATTATTTTTCATTAGTTACCTAATTGTGGATTTGCATGCAAGATTGACTCTGTAGCCCATAGGATCATGCACAGGTTTATATTTTTGCAAGTAATTGTTCAATCATCCAGCATTGAAGAACAATCATTCAATTATATTACATTTATAAGAAAGCGTGCATTCATAAGAAATTGTACTCACAGAGTATACAATTCAAGTTTGTTGATTCCTTTCAGAGAGAATCAAATAGGTTGTCCCTCCTAAGTTTAGAAGAACTATAAAAGGAAGAAGAATGAGAATCCTTATTGCATTACTATTTGATGTCTTTAAAATACTAATTTGGCTTATTAATCTCTATATCAGATTATTCACATTCATTTGCATAGTTATTTACTTATTGGTACAGTAAAAGGCAGCAAGTTAGTAAGAAGACATAATCCACTATAAAGTACTGTAAAATTAGTAATCATATAAAGGTAATACATGCCTGGGTCAGTGGATCTCAAAAAAGAAGGAGGATTATATCCAATCCTCATCAATTAGGATTTTCTTGCATATAGAATATTGGAAATATACAAGAGAAAGCATTCATATTGGTTTTAAAACATACTTGCAAGAAAAATCCCTAACAAACTGGCGACTCTACTGGGGAATTAAAAGTTGTACTCAAAATATCTCTGGTGTTTAGAAGATAAATTAAGTTACAGTTGAGTTTTGCCAGTTTAGGTCATTCTAGTATTATTCATATATCCAAAACTTGTGGTTGGGTGGCGAATCTAAAAGAAAATCTCTAAAATCAGTGCATAAGTAAAACATTTTTACAAATATGAATACTAGGTCAAGAATGAGAGAAAATTTAGAAATTGAGTTAGATAGTGGAATCCCCACTACTTCAAAAACTAAGTTGTCTTGGATAGAAAAGAGGAACCAAGAAAATATTAGTAACTCTACTCCAATAAATGAAGAAGACAACACTAGAAGGAAGGATACCAATCAGTCCAGTCATGAGGTGAATACTTCAAAGTATGAAAATGCCTCAGACCTTGGACTAGAAACCTATGCAGTCACTACTACTTCTAGTGAGAGAGAAGGAACTGACACAATTAGCTCAGACTCTAAAGTTCCTTCTGATGAGATTGCAGTGGAAGAAAGAATCCTCATAAAAAAACTAGCCCTTATTCAGCAAATGAAAAGGGAAAAAGAGCATAAAAAGAAAAAGCATGAGTAGAAGGATGTTGATAAGTTTAGGAGAAGATCTCTGAGACATCAAGCTACAAAAAATGTTGAGAAGTCTCGTAGAGACCAGGAGACTCTAAATACCCACAAAGGTTTTGGTCCTCAAAACTTCAGAGATAAAGGAAAAAATAAAGTTACAGAAACTAAAGTTGAGGAGCCAAAAAATCACAATAACCTGACTGAGCAGATGTCTAAGCTAGACATTGACCTTGAAAAGATTAAAAAATAAAGAGAAACTATGGCCAAGATGATAGAGAAAGTTGAAGCAGAAGCTGCTACTATAGAGATGAAGAAAAAAAATAATTTCTTGCAGTCTACTACAATCTCTTATGCTAATACAGAGAATGCTACAACATCAAGAAACAAGGCTTCTTCTTTCAAAGACCACAGAAAACTCTTTTCTCCTAAAGATACTGACAAATCGCAAAGGAGACATCTTCCTACAGAAAGGTACAAACAATTTTCTTTCTTTGGAATTCTAGGTTACCCTAATGCAATACCAGAAGATATGGGAGAAAATTTTCCAAAATTTTCAGGGAATAATGTTGTAACTTGTGAAGAACATTAAGAAATTTTATTGATGTTATAGATGATTTAAATATTAATCATGAAGATGTCCTTATGAAATTATTTTTTCAATCTCTAGTAGAAGATGCTAGGGAATGGTTTAGGAGTCTTTCTCATGGTTTTGTAGGAACATGGATGAACTGATTAATCTATTCAAAGATCACTATGTGATAAGAATAATGAAGGATTTTTGCTGAATGAATTCAACAATATAAGGAAGAACTCAAATGAAGAAGTAATTGAGTTCAACACAAGATTCCAATGAGCTATGCATAATTTGTTTCAAAAAATGAATTTGGATCAAAAGGTATGTCTTGCTACCTATCTCAATGCTTTTGATTCAAAAATGGGCTATGCACTTAGAGATAAGAATCCAAGAAATTTAACAGAAGCTTAAAAAATAGCTGTGAATATAGAGATGAATAGGAGGATATCAAGAAAATTGGGTAAAAGAGAGGATCCACGCTTTAATAGGAGTAATCAAAAGGAACCTGAATACAGAGAGTACAAGGCTCCACAAAATAAAAAACTATCCTATAATAATAACTATAACCCACAAAATAGGATGCAAAATTATCCCTATGGTACCCAATTCAAAGATGGAAAGCCTATTGCTCCACCAAGGAAAGACAAACTTGAGAATAGGACTCCTGATCCCCTACATAAAAATATTATTCACATGTGTAATGATGATTTTTGGTGTGAGGCCTGTGAGGCACCACACAATCCTGATTTTTGCATTATTTCCTTATATTTAAAAGCAAATGAAGAGCAAGAACAAGATGAAAATGAGTTATGTGATTATAGTATGAATAATTATTATTCATGTCATGATATGGATTCTAATGAAGAGATTGAAAATCATGATATATATGACTCACAAGGTAGAATGGAAGTTCATCAGCAATAAATATTATCAGATAGTGAAGAAGAAAGGGTTAATCACATCAGGTGTTATGCCCAAAATAGTCAGGAACCCTCAGTAGTAAGAAAAGCATCTAATGAAGAAAAGGCTAGGATTACTGTTGACCTAGTGAGTAAAGAAAGAAAGAACTATCACCTAAGAAATAGAGTTGTGGGTAATGTTGGTAGTCAGCCATCAGGCGTCTTCATAAAAGAAAAGAAAATAGATGCCAAATATGTACCAAAAAAGATGGACCTGGGGAAAATGAAAACAAACCTAAGGTCAAGATAGTGAATAAAGCTAATGAATCAAAAGATGTACATGTAGAAAAAGATAAAGAGCCAGAAGCAATTTCTTCTTGCCCCAAAGTAGAAAATAAGAAATCTAAAAGGGAAGAGTCTGCTATGAATATTCATATAGAGGAGAATAATATTATTGTAGAAAAACCTAAAACCTTTGATGTAAAGTATACTCCAGTGGATGTGGGACAGTGTTTACCTCAGATGACTGTGAAGGTCCCATTCCTAGAGATGATGAGAACAAAAGAACACAAAGAGAAAGTTCTTTCAGTGTTAAATAATGTATCAGCAGTAAAACCATAGAAAACATAACATATTGAAAAGAAACTCAACAATAAGGGAAAGGATCCCGAGGGGATGATTTTTGATATCCCTCAGATTTACCTTAATACAAATAATTTTGTAGGGGTTGTTGACCCCTTTTTCTTGACATTGGTAATAAATGGGAAGATGCTAAAAAATTGCATGATAGACTCAGAAGCATCAAATACAGTCATGCCTGCAGAGATCATGGGATCCATGGGTTTGCAAGTAGATACTCCTCATGGGAGGTGTCAAGCAATGGAATCAAGAGAAATCTCTGGTTTTGGAACCATTGAAGCCTTACCTTACAAATTATCCATATGCCCAGATACAGTGTTAACTATGAGTGTACTAGTGGTTGATATATGGTACCACATTATGGCATGTTGTTGTCTAGAAAATGGAGTGCTTCAATGGGGGCAGTATTCAATGTGACTTATCATATGCCACTTTCAATATAGATGGAAATAATGTAAAGGTGTCTAGACAGGGAAAAACACCTCATATGATAGAATTGCATGAGGATACAAATATTAATTACTATGTTGATATTGACATGGAAAATTTTAGAATCAAAAGGAGTGCTCACCAATGTGAAAATGTTGATCCTTTGGTGAAGGAGTTAACTACAGAGAGTGATGGTTTGTGGCAAATGTATTTTGATGGAGCCTATTCAAAAGAAGGATAAGGATCTGGAGTCCTACTTATATCTCCATCAGGTACCACATTCAAACATTCATTTCTGATATCTTTTCAGTGTACAAATAATACAGTAGAATATGAAGCTTTATTTCTAGGGCTAGACATTGCTACTAAACATGGTATAAAATGTTTAAAAGTTTATGGTGACTCAGAGTTAGTATTAGCCCAAGTAAAGTCCAAATATGTTGTGAAGAATGATAGACTAAAAATGCAGACATGCTATTTGGGACCAAATAGAATTCTTTGATGCCTTCAATATAAATTGGATAGAAAGGTCTAGAAACATTATGGCAGATTTCTTAGCTAATGTTGCTTTGAAAACTAATGATTTGACCTTGAATGGGGTAGCAATTGTTGAGGTTAAAAGAAGACCAGTTTTCCTCGACAATGTTTACAACTGGCAAGTATTTCAAGATGGCCAAGATATCCTTAGATTTCTTCAATGCCTTGATCATTATGAAAACCAGCACATAGATTGCAATAATTTTCTTGAGGTCATTGATGGTAAGGATTGTATACTGGGGGATAAGGTTGTCCAACTCAGTTCTAACTAGATTCCTAAGGGATTGATAGAACTAGAGGCATTGTTTACTAATCAGAGTGAACATACATCAGGAATAAGCAATGCCAAGACTGAGGATTTAGAGGAGATAAATTTGGGGTCAGAGACCACTCCTCAAGTAGTTTATATTGGAAAAGGTTTGGACTCTCATGTCAGAACCAACCTAATAAAATTACTGAGAAAACAAATGCATGTTTTTGGATGGTCATATGAAGATTTAAAAGCTTATAGAGAGGACCTTTTCCAGCATGAAATACCACTCAAAACAGATGTGAAACCATTCAGACAAAAATAGAGACCCATTAATCCACTGTTGGCTCCTAAGATGCAGCAGGAGTTGATGAAGTTAAAGGATGCTATAATTATTTAGCCTATCATACATTCAACTTGGGTTTCAAACCTAGTACCAATAAGAAAAAAGAATGGTGATATAAGACTATTTTTAGATTTCAGAAATCTCAACATTGCATCCTTAAAAGACAATTATTCTCTACCAAACATGGAAGCAATGTTGCATAACGTAACTAGTTGTGAGATGTTATCAATGATGGATGGTTTTTTAGGCTACAACCAGGTACTTGTGAAAGAGTCAGAACAATTTAAGACTACATTTACTACTCCATGGGGAACTTATGTATATGTCAGAATGCCCTTTGGATTAATAAATGCAGGAGCAAATTTCCATAGAGCCATTGATGTAGCATTTAAAGAGTTTATTGATCTATTCATGGTTATTTACCAGGATGATTTTACTGCATTTTATAAGAAAAAAGGGGATCACTATGAGCATCTAGAAAAAAAAAATCAATAAAGCTCTAGAATATGGTGTTTCACTAAACCCTAGAAAATGTCATTTTGCAGTTACAGAAGGAAATTTATTGGGACATATAGTGTCCAAAGATGGAGTAAGAATAGACCATGAGAGAATAGAAGCTATTCAAAAGGTCACTGATCCAAAGAATATAAAAGGTATGTAATCTTTCCTTGGAAAGATCAATTTTGTCAGAAGATTCATTGCAAATTTTGCTGAAATTGTCAATCCAATTATCAAGTTACTAAAGAAAGATGCAAATTTTGTGTGGAATGAAGAGGCTCAATTAGAATTTGAGAAAATCAAGAAAATAGTACAAGAGGCCCCTATTTTAAAATCTCCAGACTACAGTAAGCCCTTTTCTTTGTTCTCATTTGAATCTTTGCATACTATTGCTATTGTTTTATTACAGAAGGATGAGGAGGGATTTGAACATCCAATTGCATTCTTTAGAAAATCTCTCCAAGCTGTAGAATTGAACTATGAAATGATGGAGAAGAAGACATATGCATTGGTAAAAGATGTTAAATCATTCAGACCTTACCTAGTTTGTGCCAAAGTTCTTACATATGTTCCTCATTCAGCAGTAAAAGATATTCTTACCCAATCAAAAGTGATTGGTAAGAGATGTAAATGGATTAACAGAATTCAATAATTTAACCTATAAATCCATATTAATAAATTGGTTAGAGGACAACGTTTATAAAAAATAATGACTGAAGAAAATCTAGACTTGGTACAAGTGAATAATATAGTGATGCAAGATTCAACAGTCACAAGTATTGAAAGACAACCATTCTATGTTGATATCATGTATTACCTTAAAAATGTCAAGTGTCCTGAAACCATGTCAGATAATCAAAAGAGGAGTCTTAAGTTACAAGCTCAGAGGTACACCTTAGTTCAAGGAGACCTGTACTGGAAAGATAGGAATGGTGTACTACTATTGTGTTTAGATAAAAACCAAGCTGAGAAAGTACTAATTGAAATGCATGCAGGAGTATGTGGTGGGAATTTTTTTGCTAAGACCACTGCACATAAGATTTTGAGGGCTGGATATTACTAGCCTAGTGTATTTAAAGATACTCATACATTTTTCAAGAAATGTGAGACTTTCCAGAGGTTCTCAAATAGATTAAATTTCTCAGGTGCCCTGTTGTTAAACCCTATGAGTGTTGAAGCACCTTTTACAATGTGGGGTACTGATTTTATTAGATAATTTTTAGATAAATCTAGTTGAGGACACAGTTGGATACTTGTTTCCACTGACTATTTTACAAAGTGGATTAAATCCATTCCCACTAAAAAAGAAACAAGCAAAGTGGTTTCTAAGTTTTTGCTAGAAAGTATTTTAACCAGATTTGGTGTCCCTGCCAAGCTAGTTAGGGACAATGCTATGTGTTTCAGATCAGATAAGATCAAGGATTTCTGTAATGAATATGGGATTTTAATGTCTTATTCATCCCCATATCATCCTTAGGCTAATGACCAGGTAGAATCCAACAATAAAAGCATTCTGAATATTTTAAATAAGACCTTGGAAAAGAATAAAAGAGCTTGGCATACAAAGTTGAAATTAGCTCTATGGGCTGATAGGATAACATTAAGAAACCCACTGGTAAGTCACCATTTGAACTTGTGTATGGTATATAGTATAGGATGCCTATAAAAAATCTATTACCTGTATACAAGTTTATGTAAGAAGAAGAGCTAGAAATATCTGATACAATGAAAGATAGAATAATGCAACTAGCTGAACTTGATGAAATTAGAAGAGAGGGTCAGAAGAGAACATAAAGCTGCAACAAAAGATGAAGTATATTTTTTATAAGAGAGCATGTTGCAGAAAATTTATACCTGGTGACCTTGTACTCTAATGGAATGTGAGAGCAGAGGATAAAGGTAAGCATAAAAAGTTTGAATCTTTATGGCTTGGTCCCTTTATTGTTTCTCATAGTTTTGGTAAAGATTCCTATATCTTGAAGAACATGAATGAAGAAGAATATAAATTTCCAGGGCATGGGAATTTATTGAAGCCTTTCTTCAGTTGAAAATAACAGTTTTATGCACAAGTAAATATTTATTTATTATATGTGAATAAGTGTGTTTCTTTCATTTGTGTGTTTCCTTTCTGCAATAGGTTAGTCAACGTCAATAAGAGTGGTCTGCAACTATAGATTCTATGGTTCTTGATATAAACTTGTGTTTACACATCCTCAGATAGAGCCACTGTTGGTTGTATTTCCATTTTTGTAGTCTGGCCGGTAAAATTTTGAAGTTCCTAGTCATTTCTAAGATCAAGAGTTGAAAATCATGTATGAAATTGTTTAAATACTTTTGCAAATGATGATTTTAGCCACAAACCTAATGAAATATGATAAAAACCCTAAGTCCTAAGGTTACCTCTGTTCAAAAATGCAAAAAGCCCTAATATCTTAGTCAAGTTCTATTTTGAAGTTACTTTTTTGTAACTTAAATTCTGAGAAAATATCATGTGCTTTTAAGTTACTCGCTTAGTCTCGTAAAGCCAAGAGAATATTCCATTATGTTTAGAGACTTAGCGGAAAGCCTTTGTCATGTTATCTCCCAACGGAAAAGAATATACCTTAGATGTCATCAGACTTGGTGAAAACCGCCCATCTTAAGTCAAATCCAACGTTGGTTGGGATGTCTCGTGATAAACTTTGCAATTAGAAAATCATTCAGTGACACTGAGTTTCTTCAGTCGCGAAGTCTCCTAAAAAAACCTGAGTTAAATGTTAGTTCTAGTATTAGTGTTGTCACTTAGTCATGGAGGAAATCAAGAGTTAAGTTAAAATTCATGAGACTTGGCAACAACCATTAGATGAAGGAAGATCCAACAACAGTCGTGAGGTCACTGTAAAAGTTTGAAAAGTCAAAAGTGATCCGGCGATTAGGAGACAAAAGGATAATTGAGACACGTGTTTATCAGTCACGTAGTCTCTAATAAAAGTTTAAAATGAAGAGTACATCTGGTGAATTGGAGATAGCAGTCGCGTAGTCTCATAAAAAAATAGGGTTTGCTTTTGAAATCTAGAGACTCAGCAACAACCGTTAGATGCAGATAAAGGAAGATCAATGGTAGTCGGGTTATCTCCAAATAAACTATGAGTTAAAATATTTGTTCAGCAACAAAGAGATTACACAGTCGCCAAGTCTCCTGAGTAAACCAAGGTTAAAGATCAGTTGTTAAGAAGCTTTTGTCATGGAATCTATGAAAGAATATGGGTTAAGTGATTTCATCTGGCGACAAGGAGATAATCGTTGATCAAGAGGTTGATCGTGTGGCAGTCTCTAAGTCTCGGTATGAAACCATAGTTAAGGGAAACATTCAGAGACAAGGAGATTACATATTCATGAGGTCGCTAGAAGCAGAACCAGAGTTGAAGTAAATACTTTTCTTCGGTGCCAGGATGTACAGTTGCCAGCCAATAGAAATGGAGAGATTTATGACAAGTGTGTTAAAGGGTAGCTGAGTTGTATAAGAGATAGCCAATCAGATCAAAATTGGATCCTATTTGAATATAATATTGGTTTTTTTTATCAAAAAGAACTCATTCATATTTGATTTCCTGTCACTTTCAGAGGCTACGGCTAGAACAAGAATTGATTTCACAGAATGAAGAAATGAAGATAGAAGTGATGGAATCACAATTATGTGAATTATGCATTGATTATTTAGAGATAAATAGGGTTTACCATTAATCATTGCTTCTTACCAAGAGTTTATTGTTTTCAGAGTGAGAATTTGCTAAGTTATCAACATGTGCAGAAAATAGAGCTTCTTGAATTTGCAGAGTGAAACAAGCCTATTTTCAGTCTAGAACTTGAGGAATTCAAGTGGTTATCAGTGCTCCAAAAAAAATTGAGTGATTCACGGTTGAAAGTGTGTGATCTGGAGATAGATTTGTCTCAATATCGGTGAGATAAATTGGAACAGAACAAGTGGACAAGATGAGCTAGGCAATGAGCGTAGCTTCTACCAGTGGAAGAAGTGGTGATGTTGATGATGACATGAAAGGGAAGAGAAACTACTCAGATGAATTCTTCACTTTATTGCCAGGATCCAGTCAAAATAGAAAGGTAAATGCCGACAATCTCGTAGATGATTTGCAATACATTAGGGATGCTAAGACTCCAGGCTCTTCTGGTTCTTCCCTTTTCAATTACTTTTATAATAATAGTGATGAAGTTGTGCCAATTTTGAACCCATGGACTTAAGGACTAGCCAAATTAATAGTCCCTAACATCTTTATAGATGTTGATTTCATTTTTAAAATGGCCAGTAGGTATGATTCCCTAACCAAGACTATAAAAAGGGATGATGGGAAATCCCTAATAACCCTAGATAAAAACTTGTTCATGAAAGAATTCAATGTATATCATCCAATGGCCATGAAGATAAATTTGAAGAGTTTAGAGAATAGATATACAAGAGTCTGGAATTGCATCAAAATTGATACAAGAGAATCATGTGCCCAGAAGAATGAAGAATTATATAGCACCTATCCCAGGGATTGCTCCCTATTACTACAAAGACCTTAACTTCTATATGAAGTATATTTCATATGCATTGTGCAGAGTTTTGGGAAAGGATGGAGACCCCGAGAGAATAACCTCAGATATCCTTATGATGGTCCTAGATATGCAGAGCCCTCATACCAGTACCAATTATGATTATATTCAGTATATAATCGATAAAATGCATCAGGGGTTTATTAACATCCAAAAAAAGGAGAAAGATCCCAAATTCATGCACTATTTCATTTTGATGCATTTGATTTTGTACTACAACTTTCCTATCATGAATTGCCAATATTTGAGGCCTCAGAGGTTTCATCATAATCAGGTCAACCCCATACAGTTTTGGTTGAGAGTGTGGAATTGCACTTCCAGGGAACAAGAATTATGTGCTTTTCAAAATTGGATAGTATATCCAATAGTTAAGTGTCTAGGTGTAGACAAGACAAGGTTGCTAGTGAAGGTACTGCAACCACTTAGGCCATGAAAATATGTTGATAAGTGGCCAGGAGACCAAAATTAGGGAGATTTCTATTATGAGAAGAATTTCACTTTAATCAGGGTATATGTTTGTACTCATCCACCCCATGTTCTACCATTCCATGTGCCACCCAAGATTTCAGCAATGGAATTTATCAGACAATTGATCTTAACAGACAGGGAGCACCTGGCTCCTTGTAGAAAGGGAACATTCACCCCCAGACAGTTCTGATTTTATAATTTTACAATTGGTAAAAGGGAAATAGACCTAGTAAATAATTGGATGAGCCACTATAGAATAAATGTAGCCCTCTATATATACATTGACACATAAGGCTTTATAGTGAGTGCCAAGAAGCTCTTGACACCCACCATTCCTTATGCAAAAGATCATGAGAAATGAATGGAGGAAGACCCCATTAGTAATATACTAGAGGATGAGGATGTCGATCAAAGGGCCCAAAAATTTAATGAATTAATGGACTTGGAGAGGAAATTAAAGAGGAAAGGCATCCCTTTTTGGGGTTTCTTCCCAGATTTTCCATATTTGAAAAGACTTGATGCCATGGTTGATTCCTACACTCTGTTGTGTAATCAACTTGAAGATGCACTTGTAGTGCCAGAAAAGGGCCATAAAGGGAATTCATCATCAAAGTATGATGAGGAAAGTGATGATTAGTATTCAGTTCCTAGCTCCCCTCTAGTAAATTAGGCATTTCTTTAAGAACGGGCAATTGAGGGAGAAAATGTGGTTGACCTGACAGAGGTCCCAAAGACTGAGGTCACTAATGAGCCCCCACCAAAGAAATAAAGAATAGAAGTAGGGGCACCATCACCAAAGAAACAAAGAATAGAAGCAGGGGAGCCATCACAGAAAAAGGAGAAGAAAAAAGATAGAATTGGTTCTCTTATCACTGGTAATAGAGCTTATGACCATCAGCTAAGGAAGTAGATAACAGAAGGAAAGAAGCTATAGATAGATGATGAAGAGGAGATAGAATTACCTCTTCTGACATGCACTGATGAAAGATTGTTACATCAAGATCAATTTCTAAAGGATGATAATTTCATCAAAACAAAAGAGTTCAAAGAGTTTCGCATCTGGAAAAAAACAAAATCAAGATGGTGCACAGCTACAATTGGTAGGTGGAGATCTAGTGACCAGTGAGGCTTTACAAGTATTGCAGGATTATGATCCTGATTCAGAGAAAATCACACCAGAGGAAGAAAGGTAACTGGTAAAATCCAGTGGGATGTTGTTGGTAGAAGGATGGGACTTGGCCTCTACTTTCATAATAGATCAGATAAGAAAACAACCTGATGTCAAGTTGTCATTAGAAATATAGGTTGGAGAGATGATTAAAGGATTTGGATACAATCCAAAATCCCAAGCCTTAGCAATGTGGATCCTAGCTCCAAAATATCCAAAGCCTTCATTACTGAACATACAAGAGAAAATGGAGGGGAACAAGATCATTTTGTTTATTCAAGACACGGGAGATTTGGATATTTTCCAAGTTCTCACCCATTTTGCACAATTGAACTAAGCAAAGGCTGTCCAAATGCCTAAAAGATTCAATAAATTGGCTAGTGAAACTAGTGACATATTCAAGGACAGGGAGTTGGATCTAATCAAGATTAAGGCACAAGAGAAGCTTATAGCAGAGCTAACACAAAAACTGCTAGTTATTCCTGAGGTTTCCCCTGTAGAACACAAAGAGGGAAAAGATGCAGAGATACAAATAGAGGAAACAGAGCATACTGCACTAGAAACAGGGCAACAGATTAATGAGCACAATAATGTTGTTTTCGGTGTATTGAATGAAATTTTACAGCATAGGATTAATATAATAAGGAATAAAATTGATATATTTTATGGAGCCTATGGAAAATTACTAGGCTTGCAAGTTGAATTTAACAATTTTGTCCAAATTTTGAACCTATATTATGCTACGTGGTCAGGGAGAACAGGATTGTTTGAAATGTTGGCATCTTTGCAACCACTTAAATAAGATTTTCCTGGGGTGGTAACCCAAATTGGGGTTGAGATAGAGAAGATAGGAGCAACCTTTTCCTTTTTTAAAGGAAAGGATAATCAGATTGAGGCAAGGTTAAACATGTTTGGGCCTAGTTACAACAGATTTTTACCTCCAATCAAATCAGAAGACAATCAAATCAAGACACTAGGGCTATGGAGCTCAGAATTTGACACTGTTTTACCTAGTAAAGAGGTTTTTGTTTTTGACAAAGGAGAACTAGATATGGAAAGATATAAAAAGATTTTGGATGAAGCAATTAAGGCAGAAACAAATTGCAATAAATTCATTATAGATGTCAAGAGAATTACTGATGCCAAGTGGGAGAGACAGAAGACCCAGTTGGAAAACATACAGAGCTTTGAATGGCCAAAGGAAGAAGATGTTATAGCATGGGACATATTAACAAAGCCCAAGAAGAAAAAGCCTGTCACTGTTGACATGGACATAATGGATGAAGAATAGGACACATGGCACCTGCTCTTTGAGCACAACAAGGTTAGCTATCATAAAGACTAGTGTAAATTAGCCTGTAATGGAGGTCACTAGATCTCATTGCAAATATCAGATTCTATCCTGAACATATGTAGACAAAGGCACCAAAGATCACAAGAAGACAAAGAACAAATCAGATCTTATTCTTAATTTTTGTCCATCCACCGCTTGGTTCTTTCCTATCTTTTGTCTTTTCTAGATTTTAGGGTTAGGTCTTAAAACCATCGGAATCTTGTAGAATCTTACTTCTTAAGGATCCCAAGATGGTTTTAGCCTATAAATAGAGCTCATTGTAACATTTTGAGAGATGATGGAATATAATTACAAGGCAGACTACTACAATTTTTTCTGAGCCTCTGTATTTTTTCTCTATTGTATGTATTTTGAAGCAGTTAGACATTAATAAAATATATTGCAATCTCTATTTTATATCTTGTGTTGTCTCTTTTATTTCTATTCAAGCTTTTATGTGTTTATTTGTAAGGCATCTAAATACATCAACTACAAGGTAGTTGTGCAAATCATTTGTGAGGTCCTTTAAGGAAGGAGTAATTCTTTCATTTGATTCCAGGAAGCTAATTATTGATGTCTAATGTTAGAATAACTAAGAGGGGGGGTGAATCAGTGGCCTCAAAAATTAATCCTTAAATCAACCCAAAAACTTATTACTGTGTTTATAAGCCTCTAGTTATCTTCATTCCTACAATATTATTTCCTTGAAATATTAATAACAAATAACTACTGCTCGGATTACTCTTTCAAACCTTATTCTTACTTTTATCGATTAGCAGTCTTTCTATTTACCGAAATACAGTAAATAACTAGTGTATACTGATCAATCCATATTTACTTATTGGAAATGCAAAACAATAAAGTAATGACTCGTAAACACATTAACACGTGGATTTTTAACGTGGAAACCCTATTAAGGGAAAAACCACTGGGACCAATAACCCAAATTTTCACTCTTCTGAAGTGAGCTTGGTGAAGAGCCAACCCTGTTAAAGGTTACAAACACACTGTTAGGTGTGACCTTGTTAGAGGATTTAAATGAATAGTTTGTCACTTAGTATCTAGCATCTAATGCTACCATCCTTGATCAAACACTCACTTGGCTTGTCAATAGGTATCGGGCATATCCAATGCTACTTTGTATGATCAAAATTTTTGATACTCCTTGGGATGTATCTCAATTAGAAAATACTTTTAATTCCTACTCAGTTAAGAGACTTGATGATTCAATGGTTAAATTGAAACAGTAAATTGATATGTTCACATATACAACTAGAATTGCAGATTTTCAGATCTATTGTAAGTACATTACCTTTCTGATCAATTTTATCAATTCAATACCTTTGCTCCACACTGTTATGCTCTGTGATTTTGCATCATTGTTTGTCGGTGTCTACAGAATTTAGCTCTTTCCTTAGCTTGATTGATCAGGTCTGAATGAAGACTTTCTTCTCCTTCAGAATCTCTTCAGTATCTATTCTCTTGTCACTCCCCCTAATTCACATTGAATTAGCTTGTCTCTTATATAGACATAATTTCACCGTTTCTTGGCTTTCTTGATCTTGGCGTGATCCACAATTCTTGCCAATTAGATTTAAAGAAAAACTCTTATTTTATCTCGTAGAGATCTTCTTGCCAACTGGAAAAACCAACTTTAAATCCTTTACTTATCTCTGGCTTTATCTTGTTGATTAAAATAATGATAATTACCAATTAAGTCTATATTTAGCTCTTGACAACTAAGATTTTTTTCATTTCTAAACTCTTTGTTCTGTCGGTCAATACTTCAATTAGTCATCGGTGACAAATGACTATTTCATCAGTGAGACTTGATTTGTCTTCAGGATCTTTGTCCGTTGGTGTTGTCTATCCGTCGGGCAACACTGTAATTATGTTTGTTAGGTTACATTGTGCTTGGCTCATCAATTAACACTGTGACTTTGCTCGTCGGGTAACACTATGACTTTTCTTGTCAGTAATGATGTGCTTTTTCTCGTCAGGTAACACTGTGACTTTACTCTAGTTGGTTTACTCTGTCTGTCGGTGTGCACTCTGTCGGTGTATATAGTCACTTTTTGAATACTTAAATTTTATGTATTACTAATAGCATAGCCTTTGATTCATTGGTTCTTTGAATTCTTTAGCAGTATGTACATGACCATACAGATTATATCAAGTTTCCATCAATGAAAATATAATACATTAACTGATTTAATGTCTTGCATTAACTTTCTGTGTCTCGGTGATCATCAACTTAACATCTTCAAACATTCAATCAGTTCTAGTTCATCAATCTCTCCCTTTGGCATTGATGGAAACACACTACATTATCACACAATATTATCACTAATACAATATGAAATATAACAATTGAAGTTCATCAAACTACCAATCTTATTTACTATAACCGATACAAATATCTGGTCCTTGGTAAGCTCGCATAGCTTAGATTTGATTCTTGCAGCTCTCTTTCTGTCTTCAATCTCTTCACTTGATAGATGTAGAATCTTTCTTCTTCTGATGTGATGTGTTCTCTTCTTGTATTAAACTCTCTCACTTTAACTGTTCTTTTCATTTGATGTCTCTTTTCTCTCTTGTCAGCAATCTATCCCTTTGTATTTACTCTCCCTTTATAATTACATATCTCCCTTTGGATAATATGATAATGGATATAATCTCTCCCTTTGACAACAATGCCAAACAAATATTTGACAATAATGCCAAACATTCCTTTCTATCCATTCAATATTCCTTTAATTTCCCAATCCATCAGTAATACAACTCTGGTGCTTGGTGTAGATAAATACCTTGCTATGTATAGATGTATCTTTGAAGTCCATCTGTTTTCTTGCATCAACGTGAATGATAATCTGATAATATGTAGGCTGATGCAGCCTTCTAGTCATCTTACTGACCAATAGACAAGGGTCTGACCCCTAGTCTCTTTCTCAAGTACTCAAATGTATCCTTGGGCAGTGGCTTGGTGAAGATATCAGCTAATTGTTCCTTTGATTGCACATACTCAAGTATCACCTCCTTTTCTTGAACTTGTTTTCTCAAATAATGATACTTGATAGCAATATTCTTTGTCTTAGCATGCATGACTAGATTCTTGGAAATGTTAATTACACTGGTATTATCACAATAGATAATTATCGATTCAAGAATTTTCATATTCATACCTTCCAGTAAATGTTTGATCCATGCAATATTTGAGCAGTTTACAGGAGCAGCAACATACTCTGCTTCTGCAGTAGACTAAGAGATGCATCCTTGCTTCTTTCCGATCCATGTGACAAGTCTATCACCCATAAAGAATGCTACTCCAGTTGTGCTCTTTCAGTCATCAATTTTTCCAGTCTAATCAGCGTTGGTAAAGACCTTAAGTTAAAATTTTCCTTCTCTTCTATACCATAAGCCATAGTCCTTGGTATTCTTAAGAATATCTTAGGATTCTTTTCACAGCAGTCATATGTGATTCCCTGGGATTAGCAGAAAATCTTACAACTATTCCTACTGCATGTGCAATATCTGGTCTAGTATGTACAACATACATGAGTTTGCCAATCATTGATCTTTACAAAGTCTGATTTACCTCAGGTGACTTGTCCTCCTTTTTTAGCTTACATCCATTTGCCATCGGTGTTCCAACTGGCTTGGAATCTTCCATCTTGAATATTTTCAGCACTTCCTTGATGTATTTGGATTGTGTAATGAAAATGCCTTCATTTTGTTGCATGATCTGTAGACCAAGAAAGAACTT
>MU224790.1:5149635-5226050 GCA_018584345.1 Thuja plicata
TCCAAATATGATGTCATCAACAAATATTTCAGCAATCAAAATGTTAGCATGAGTATCTTCCTTCAAATAAAGATTAATGTTTTCACTAGTTCTTACAAATCCAATACTTATGAGATAGGAATGAAGTATTTCATACCAGGCTCTCGGTGCTTGTTTCAATCCATACAATTATTTGTGTAGTCTACATACCATGTTCCTCTTGTCTGGATCAACAAACCCTTCTTGTTTCTCAATGTATACCTCTTCCTCATGTATTCCATTTACTAATGTAGACTTGACATCTATCTGCTATGCCTTGAATCCTTTAAATGCAGCATAAGAAAGTAATATTCTCACTCCTTCTAGTCTATAAATGGGTGCAAAGGTTTCTCCATAGTCAATCCCTTGTTCTTTTGCATACCCCTTGCATACTAGTCTTGCTTTGTTTCTAGTGACTTCTCCATTCTCATTCAGCTTAGTTTTGAATATCCATTTGGTACCGATGACATTCTTGTCATCTAGTTTCGGTACAAGTGTCCATGTCTTATTTTTCTCAATCTGCTCAATTTCTTCATTCATAGCACTAATCCATTCTTCATTATCAAGTGCAGCATTGACAGATTTTGATCATCAATTTGAGTCGCCATGATCAAAAGCATTATCCCCCTTTTGATGTTTTCATTGAAGTCTTCCCCAATCCCCCTTTTTTGTAGAAGTCCAAGTTAAAGAGCCTTGTGATGTAAGATTTACCTTTGAACTTATTCTTTAAATGTGTCATGAGCCCGTCTTGTGAAAGTCGGTTCTTTCGATCAATTGTTGGTATCAGTCTTTTCTTCATGAACCACTTTGAACCCCGGTTCAAAGTAGTTCAAAGTAGTTCAATCAAAGTTTCTGGCCTAATATCAGTGATTGTAGGTGGGACCCATGACACGTCATCGAACTGCTTTGAACCTCAGTTCAAAGTAGTTCAAAGAAGTTCAACGGAGGATTCAACAAAGCACAAAGGTGATGTGATAATTGAGTTGATGGCTGATATGACATGTCAGAGCGTATCTGCCAGTATGATAGTACGGTTGATTTGGAAAAGTAGTGGAAACGTGGGAAAGTCAAGCTGGAAATGCGGGTTAAGGCAGCTATTTTTTTGGCATGAACAAAGGGATAGCATTTAATGCAGCAATAATGACTTAAGGGGGATTAATTAAACAAAGTGATGGCCAAATGTCACATCAGAAGCTTCATTTCATTCCATCCTACACGCAACATTTAATTGTCATCTCTTAGATGATTTTCCCGTAGATTGAATTTTCTTTAAATCTCATCCTTCAAGCTCATTTCCTTTCAGAGCTAAGTTGTGGAGTCTCGGCTGCGAAGGATAGAAGTTTTGGTTTTTCAATTTAGCAGAGAACAGGTAACGCCCAATAAGCCCTCTATTTGCTTCCTATATTCTACTTGTTTATGCCCTTCTTCCCAAAGATTGAAGTCTTTAATTTACTTGGGTAAAGATTTAAAAAGGATGAGGTCTAGCATGCATTTCTTTGGAAACAATACAAGTCTAGGTTGTCAAACTCCGGTCATTACAGATACAGATTTGTTGGGAGTTGAAGTAGAAAAGCTAGTTGAATTTTTGAAAGACTTAGTAGAGGAGGAGCATACTATAGAATTTATGTCCAGTGTTTTACTCCAAGTCATTTCCTTTCCCCCAGCTGTGATAATTCCAGAACTAATTCAATAGTGTATATACCGCTATGACGTCAAGTCCAAAAGTGTGTTGAGTAATGACAGTAAGAGTATTCTGACCATAAACAGAGAGACGATAATGTCAATTTTCAAAATCCCAGATGAAGCTTTTTCTAGTTTTACCCCCACCCAAGCGCTTGCACAATTCTGAGAAAAGAGTGACAAGAAGCTCAGTAACATCGCCCAAAAATGGACTATATCAAACTACAGAGGCAGTTTCAGATTACCCAAAGTTTTAACCCAATACCATATGAAAACCCACATCCATAATATCATGGTTTTGTTGCATAGGAAAGAGGTTCAGAATAAGTACTTCTTTTTGAAGACTGGATGTATCACTTTATAGAAATTGTGTTGGAAGGAAGACAGAGTCTGGATTGGGCCGAAATAATCGCAAGTTCGCTGAGAGACCAGCTCAAACAGGCGCAAGCTACACGAAAAGAATTCTATATGTCCTCCTACTTAACCTATTGTCTTGCATGCACCCAAGATCTTACTGGGATTCCTCATGAGCCATGGAATGAAGATATAACCATTTTGTATTATTGTCCTTTGTTAAGGAAAGATAGGGTTCTAGAAGAATATAGAAGAGTTTGTTATGTTTTTCTTGGGAGATTATATACTCAGTTAGATGGAACCTTAAATCAGAGAATTTCCCCAGAAGCACAAAAACTAGTTCAGAGCTTTGGGAGTTTCTATATACAGTTCCGTCGGTTCACCTATTTAAGAGTTGGTAGTTTTGATGAAGAACCTCTCAGATTACCCAGGTTCTGCTTTGATTGTTTCATTTTAGCAGAAGTCTGTAGACAAGTGTTTACAGTGATAAAGAATAATCTCCCAGAAGAGAAGTGGGATTCAATGTTTCCAATAAGACTTGGAAATTTGGTATGCAAGAGTATGATAGATGCCTCGGTGATAGGCAGCAATTTAGTTGGTTTTCACATGCAGTTTTATGAGTCAAGAAGGGGATTTGACAATAAAGGGTTTGCCATGAAGGCTTTCAGTTTGAAAAAGTAGTTGGACCTAAATCCGCATATGGAAGATTTGTGGGAGGATATAGGAGATGAAAGGGAAATTCATATAAGGGATCATTCCAGATTACTGGTTCCCTAGATTAAAATTTTGTAGCTGAAGTTTGACGTTTCTAATGTGGTCGAAGATGAGTCAGAAATAATTAAACCTAGTTTCACTGAACCTAATGCAGAAACTCTATTAGAGGTGGATTGGACAAGGGATGAAGAAGAAGACATCAAAATAAGAGATAGGTTCATTCTGGCCTACACAGATGACTGGTTAAAAAGAAGAAAATTGAACAGAAAGAGGGTCACCTCTCCTAAGAAAACTAGTGCAAGATCAATCTCGATTGAAGTTCCACCTGATTCTTCTAAAATTTCGCTCATGACTCCTTATGCAGGTAATTTTCCTTCAACTAAGAAAAGATTCATGCCCAGCGGACATCCCACTGCACCTCAAACAAGGTCAAGAACTAGAGCTGAAATTTGATTCCAAATGGCTTCCCCTGACTCTAGTTTCATTGACATTGATTTTAATGATGAAGATATCTCTTTTTCACTGGAACAGGGAAAAGGAATCCAGGATATAGTAATGGATAAGTCTGAGGTCTAGCAAGAAGATGTGACACCTACCAAGAATGTTGAAAATAGGTTGGTTTCTCGCTCAATTCCTCCTTGGCTAACTAAATCGGTGAGCAAGAAACGCAATTTCAAACCTGTCTCTTTGCCAGTTCAAGATATTGTTACCAAATATGTTGCTCGTGCCCCAAAAACAAAGAAGGCCAAGAGTAACGCAAGGTTGACCACAGACCCCGTCATAGGAAAAGTAACCACTGAGATATCCACTTTCAAGTAGGAGGGTATTCTTGAACTTGCAGCAGAGGATTTCAAAATTACAAAGATGGAATTTGGGGTGCTAAACAGAGACACTCATGATCACCTCTTCAAATTTTCAGCGAACCATATGCTTGGTCAATCCTAGAAGGATGGGAAGGAGAAACGAGAGCTCCTTAGTTCACTCAGCGAAGTTGGGGCTTTGCCGCTAACTCAATCTCTGCAAGCTTTTGATCCTAATTCCGCAGATAGTAAGCAAATGTTGAAACATATGCATCAGGATAGAGCCTTAATGGTGGCTATGAAAGACTGGATCGGTGGCATCATTCTAGAAGGAAATAAATTCATTCAAGAGTTTGTAACTACCTTTGTAGAAGGAGAAGCTCTGATTGGGGAGATTCGTACTTTGATTCCAACTTGGGAAACAGATGAGGAAAAATGTGTTGTTGTTGTATCCCAAGTTGCTGAGATAGAAGGATATGGATTTGGGAAATTCCTGGCAGAGAACCCAATGAAAATGATAGATGCATGTATGCTCTTCATTCTGAAAAAGAACCTAAGTTGGAAGAGCAGTTTGTTTAAGGCAGCGGTCTTGAGCATGCGCGCCATGGAGAAAGAGATCAAAGAAATGCATACTAATGCATTAAAAGACATCAAGGTTATGAACCCGTCAGGTATCCTTTAGTTCAATGAAGGAAATATAAATGTAGAGGCTATGACCAAGATTTTTGGGGACTCGATGAATGATATCAAAGAAAAGGAGGAAATAACAGTCGAAGATTTCACTAGAGTTGCTAATGTGGAGTCCATTTTGTACCTGAATCAGGAATAGTTACCCAGACAATTAGAGAAAATTCAGGATTTCAAATGGGAAAAGAGTGCATATCGCACAAAGCTGAATGGTGTGAAGAGCCTCCACTCTCATCTGATCCAAGAGCTAGTGAGTACATTTCAGAGCTGGAAGCTAGTACGAGAAGCCATGTCTGGAGATAATAGCTAAAAGTGCGTGATGGATTTCATGCCTATGTTTAAGTTATTTTGTTTATGTTTTAGCTGTTGTTAAAAACTATTAATCTATCTTTATTTACTATTCTGAAACCGTTTCTTTTTCGGTTAATTTGGGAGGCTGAGTTTTCAGGGAGGCCTCTCAGATTTTCTAAACTATATATGTTGAGGCATAAAACTGGGAAGGGGATGAAATTTTTAGAATCTGTTAGACTTAGTTTGACATTTTCTGATTTTGTCAAGATTTTCTGCATTTTCTAAGAGAATTGAATAGAAAGATATTGGATCGGATTAATTTCAGACTTTGTTCTGTATGACCATGATGTTCTAATGCAATGCTAAGTTTAAATATATGAATTTGGACTTATGATATGTCGATTACTTTGTGAATTGGTGTATTTATTGCTCTGCATTGTGGTGAATGCATGGTACTTGTCTGCCTTTCTGGATAATTCTCTTCATTATTTCCTTTCAAGTATATTGTATTTCAATCAAAGAAACCATGTCTTTCTTTGATTCTATTTCTTTATGTTTGTATTATCTGAAAATACCTCAATACCTAAGAGTATTTGAGAGATCCTTATGTGCTTTCAGGTTAGAAGTACAATTGTTAGTTTTAAATTCAAAAATTTATTAAATGTTACTGATATGGATTTGTACCTCAAACAATTCAAAGGAAAGCGATTATCTCATGCTTACCCAACTATTGTAGGATAGTTTTTTTTCAAAGAGGCATAGAGTTAGTATAATTTGTAAGAAAAACGGAGACGAATCTGTTCACCAACAGATTTTTGGTGACTCTACTGGGGAGTGCGCTATCAGAAGACTAATAAGTAGTTGCATTTCCATGAATGAATAAATTATGGTGCTGCCCTCTGTTGTGATTCCTGGGCAAGAAGAAGTTCCCCCGGTGTTGCAACCTGATTTTTTTTCTTAGATACTCAACAAGACATAATAGCGGATCTTAAATCCCTTGTGTGGAAGTTGAAGGAGAGCAATAAACAGTACCAACAAGTCTGCTTAGTTATAGAAGAAGAAGAAGAAATTGGGGAGTGGTTGAGAGGACTTCCTATTGCTCAGGAAGCCGCAACTGTAGACAGAGCAGCACAAGGTCCTTAGAGAAAGTTGGGGTTTGACATTGATAGCGAAACTGGCTGAGAAAAGGTACACAAGAGGTGATCAAAGAAAAGGTTTGATCGATGCAGATTTTGAAGCCTTGAAAAAATTGAGTTTTTTCCTTGATTTTAATACCCCAAAGAAAATAAGAACCAAGACCTCGAGTAGACCCCCTTCACCTTCTAGTAGACCCATCGTATCAGCAATTTTCCAAGTCATTATCCCGCCAGGTACTGTGATACCTTCAGTTTTCAATACTCAACCTTTGAACTTCCAACATCCACTCATGGCTGCCAATCAGCCATGGGATCAAAATATAGGCCCTTTGAACTTGAGGGTCAATGCCCCTGCTGCTCTTCCAAAGGTAGCTAATCAAGTTTTACCCAAGTTTAATGGAGATGAAAAGAAAACAACTAAAGATCATTTAAGTGATTTTCACACAGCGTGTGGTATTCTCAGTGTTCCTACTCAGGAAGTCGCTGTGAGGATTTTTGTAAGGACTTTGGCTGATGCCACAACTGATTGGTTCAATCACTTGCCTCATGGCTCTATTACTAGCTGGGATGATATGAAAGATGTGTTCGAAGCAAGGTTCAAAACTCCCAATAATTAAATTTCACTATTGCTTCAGTTGAGCCAGCTAAAGAAATAAATACACAAACCTATGCGAGAATTTGTGGTTAAGTTCAACCGGATTTTCCAAAGAATTCCTGCCAATTCCGCTCCCAACAATGAAAATAAGAAGATATTCTTTCAATGCGGTACCTCCCGATATAAGCTTTCACCTATTAAAGGATAGAGAGGCCAATTTGAATGTCGCGAGGATACATTCATCACGGCGGGAAAGTGGAAGAGAGAATTTCAATCCGCGGGTGCCTCCTCATCTGCTACGACTGATCCTTTATTGCAGAGGTTGATGATCGACATGGTGATGCTAAAAAGATAACAAAATAAGTCCAGTTCCTCGTATCAATCTCCCTATCAAGACGTTAGCTGGAAATAGTTTGGTCAGACCCATGGTAAGGTTCCACTCTTAACAAACTTGCAGCCTAGGTTGCAGATTGAACCACCACCTAAATAAACCATGTGTTCTTTCCATTTGACAACTGATCATGATGGTGAAACATGTCCAGAATGGCTCAGATGTCTTCAGATAAACTCAACCAAGGATACTATTCGGATTGAAGAGTACAGAGAAGAAAAAACCTCTCCTGATATCAGGCACTCAAGTTCTTTTTATCTGGAATATGATTCCGACTCTGAAAGAAGTGGGGATGTACTGGCGAATTTGCAAGACCCTTCATGTGCATTCCTTACTAGAAATCAAAGAAATCAAAAATTCACTCCTGGCACGAGTACGTCTGATGCTTTTTTGAGGAATAAAGAAGCTGGAAATGGTTATTCCTCATCCACCCCGAAGAACTCAGGAATTAAAATCTTACAAAAAGGTAATGTGGTTCCTACTCCCCCTGCCTTTGATTTTGTTGAATTTTGTAAAAAAACTTCCATTACCATCTCCCCAGCTGAATATTTAAAGATGAATCCTAGAGAATTAGACAGGTTGGTTAAATATGTGAAAGGAGATTCGAGCCCAAATACCCAACCAAATAAGCCACTTATAGGAGAAAAAACCACAGTTGAAGAACCTCCTATTTTTTGTGTCTGAAGACACCCCACAGATACTTGATGATTACCCTTATGTCAACTCTATACAAAATGAGATAGAGGAAAAGAAGCCAAATCCTTTTTATATCTCTTTGATGTTAAATGGGCAGAAGCTCAGTAATTGTATAATTGACTCTGGTGCCTCTGATAATATAATGCCTGCCCCAGTTGCCAAAGCCCTCAGTCTTACCCTAACCAATACTTTTGGTCGTTGCTACTTTATGGATGGAAAATAAGTGCCTTTGATGGGGCAAGTAAAGGATGCACAAGCTGTCCTCGCTACATGTTTAGATAAATCTTTGAAGTTAACAATCCTAGTAGTAGACATTCCAGCCAATTACGGTATGTTACTTAGTAGAACCTTCTGTAAAGACATGGGAGGCGACATAAAGATGGACTGGTTTGAAGTGGTGATTCTAGTAGGCAATAAGAAGATAAAACTTGAGCTAGAATCTAAAAAAATACATTGTAGTTCCTTTAGATAATCCCAAAGCTCAAATCCTCTTTCAAGAATGCCATTTCGGTAATTATGTGGTTTTATCTAACGGCAAAAATGAGCCTGTTGCCACCGAATCAGAAAATGATGATTTGTGGAAAATGGAGGTCGATGGTAGCTGTTCTAATTTTGGGTTAGGAGCCAGGGTAGTACTTTTCCCCCCTAATGAAGAGTGGATTCCTTTATATTTTAAGACAGATTTCAGAAATACCAATAACACGGCCGAATACGAAGCATTACTGTTAGGTTTGGAAGAGGCAAAGCTAAGAGGGGTTAAGAAGTTAATTGCTCAGGGTGATGCTAATCTGATTGTGAAGAAAGTAAGAGGACAGTTCTCAATCAAGATTGAAAAATTAAAACAATATAGGAATTTAGTGTGGGATGAACTTGAATCTTTTGATGCTTTTTCTATTGAGTTCATACCCAGAACCTTAAACACTAAAGCAGATTCTTTAGCAGTTTTGGCTTCATTACTTTTGTAACATCCAGATTTTAAAACTCAGATTTACAGGATAGAAATGGTATACCGACCTAAAGTACCAGATAATGTAGATCATTGGCAAGTATTTGATGGTGATTCCCAGCTTAGTGATTTCTTGGGATGTATTAACAACTTTGCAAATGTTTATTTCGAAGGTTCTAAAATCGAGTGTAAGGAGACCTGTGAAGGCTCAATGGAAGATGATGGAATTATACAACTCAAAGGAAACAAAATCCCTAAGGGATTAGTCTCTCTAGAAAAAAAAAATTGGAGAAAGGATGAAAGTATAGTTAAGGAAAAAGTGTCTCATGCTCATAATCCTAAGGAATACGACAAAATCAATATAGGCGATGAAGATGATCCAAAATAGATTCATATAGGAAAGACCTGTTCCCAACAGGAGAGAGATGACCTCAAGAGATTATTAACAGAATATAAAGATGGGTTTTTTTGGGGATACAAAGATCTTAAAAACTTCAGAGGTGGTCAGTTCAGACATCACATCCCTTTGAAAATGGATGCCAAACATTTCCACCAAAAATTGAGAAACTGTAACTCGAAGGTGTCTGAAGCCATATTGAAGGAAGTAGAGAAGATGTTGCAAGCCAAAATTATCTACCCCATTCAGCATTCAACTTGGATCACTAATATAGTCCCTGTAAGGAAAAATAATGGTGAGATCAGGATTTGTGTAGATTTCTAGAACTTGAATCAGGTCAGTCTCAAAGATAATTATGCATTACCAATTATGGAACACGTGCTTTAGGCAGTATCACGATCAGAAGTAATGTCTATGCTTGACGGTTATTCTGGATATAACCAAATCAGTGTAGTAAAGGAGGACCAGCACAAAATAGCCTTTATAACCCCTTTGGGGTACTTTCGCATACAACAGGATGTCATTTGAATTAATCAATGTTGGTGATACTTTCCAAATGGAAATGAATTCTTCATTTGGGGACCTTCGCAATAGGATCATTGTGATCTATTTGGATGAATTGAGCATCTTTTCAAAGAGCAGGAGTTGTCATTTGAAGGATATTGAAACAGTATTACAAAGGTGCAGGAGTCATGGCATATCCCTAAATCCAAAGAAGTTAGACTTCTTTGTTGAAGAAGGTAAATTTTTAGGGCATATTGTTTCAAAGAAGGGTGTCAAGATTGATCCAGATAGGTTCAAGGAAATTCAACAACTCAGCTTACCTTCCAGCCGAAGTGGCTTGAAATCTTTTTTTGGCCAGGTGAATTTCTTAAGAGCCTTTGTCCCTGAATTTTTAGAAATAACTAAACATATGGTAGACATGCTGAGCGAGAATATTCCATTTAAATGGAATGAATAAGGGAAGAGGGCTTTCAATGAGGTTAAAACAGTGATAGCCCAAGCTCCTGTTCTGATAAGTCCAGATTTTAAAAAGGACTTCAACATCTATTGCTATGCATCAGAGCATACCTTGTCTGGTATTTTGATGCAGAAAGATGATATGGGACGGGAAGCACCTATCACTTTCATGAGAAATCCAATGAAGAAACATGAACTCAAGTATTCCCAGATTGAGAAGCATGCCTTCACTGTAGTAAAAGCAGTAAAGCAGTTCAGATATTACATATTACACTCCCATGCTATAGTATATGTCCCAGAAATGGCGGTCAAAATTGTCCTGACTCAGAAAGAGATAGGAATGAATAATAGAGTAGTGTGGATAGCCAAAATCCAGGAATATGATTTGACCATCAAGCCAACTAATTTGGTGAGAGGACAGGGATTGTGTAAGTTGTTAGCCAAAGATAGAGAACCAGCAAAAGAATAAACTAATGAAACCCCCACGGTACTATTGGTAAGTTTAAATGACACATGGTTTTCAAATATAGCATATCTTCTCACCTATGGGGAGTTCCCTGAACATTTGAGCCCTTGAGAGAAGTGTAACTTAAAACTGAAGGCTTCTAAGTATGTGATTTCGCAAGATGTCTTGTATAAAAAGAGCATCGATGGGACTTTCCTAAGATGTGTAGATGTTGCACAACAGAAAGAGCTACTCAGGAATTTCCATGATGAAGCTTGCGAAGGGCACTTTTCCTCTACTGTTACAACTTTCAAGATTCTACAGAATCATTTCTATTGGTCGGGAATGTTCAAGGACGCATATCACTATGTTAAGAATTGTGAGAAATGTCAGTTATTTACTGGGTGCCCACAACTTGTAGCATTTCCCCTCAAGCCCATGATCATTAAAGAGCCTTTTAAATAGTGGGGTATAGTTTTTTTGGTCCACTGAACCCTCCATCCTGTGTGGGGCATGTGTATATTTTAAAAACCACTGATTACTTCACCAAATGGGTGGAAGCGGTCCCGACCAAGAAGGTGAACTCTCAAGTTGTATGTGACTTTCTGCTGAACTATATCTTTATAAGGTTTGGGATCCCAGTCAAGATAGTGGCAGATAATGCTACATACTTTTCTTCGGGAGAAATTTCAGCTTTTTGTTATGAACATGGGATATCACTAGCTCATTCATCAGATTACTTTCCATAGGGAAACGGCCAGGCAGAGTCCAGCAATAATAATATGGTAGCTATAACGAAAAATTTATTGAATGATAATCCCCGTGATTGGCATAAGAAGTTATATGAGGCATTATGGGCTGACAGAACTACTCCCAAAGGAGTTATCGACATGTCCCCTTTTGAACTTGTGTATGGGAAGGAGCCCATGTATCTTTACCTCTGGAATTATCCACGGCTAAGCTGCAAATATTAATTGAAGACCAATATTTTCAAAGTTCCATGGAGAAATGTGCCATGTATCTGAATAAACTAGAAGAGGAGAGGGATGACTTGGTGGACCATATTACAGAGCATCAGCTGAAAGTTAAGAAGATCTTTGACATGAGGGCTCGTACCAGGAAGTTCATGGAAGGAGACGAAGTGCTTTTGTGGGACAAAAGGAAGGCGCCCAAAGGTTCCCATGGGAAATTTGAATCTTTGTGGAAAGGTTCGTTCATTATCACAGAGACAATTGGTTCCAATGCTTTTCGTTTGTCCTACCCAGATGGTGTCAATCTTTTGTTCACCTATAATGGGCAGGACCTGAAGTTGTTCAACTTGTAATGGTGTTCCAAGTCCCCCTGTACATATTAGTTAGTTTCCTTTTCTTTCCTTAGTCGTGGTTCAATTGTGTTGTCCTTTTTCCCTTCAGGTTTTAGTTTTTGTGAAACCAGTATTTAGAGTTCTCTGTAGTTTTGACAACTTGCAGTCCCGAGACAGAGCCAGTGTTAGGGTCTATTTGAGTCGCCATGATCAAAAGTGTTCTCCTCCTTTTGATTTTTTCTTTTAATTCTTTATCGAACCCCCTTTTTTGCAAAAGAAGTTCAATTTAAAGAGCCTTGTGATGTCAAATTTACCTTCGAACTTATTCTTTAAATGTGTCATGAGCCCGTCTTGTGAAAGCTGGTTCTTTCGATCAATTGTTGGTATCAGTCTTTTCTTCATGAACCACTTTGAACCCCGGTTCAAAGTAGTTCAATCAAAGTTTCTAGCTCAATATCGGTGATTGCAAGTGGGACCCATGACACGTCATCAAACCACTTTGAACCTCAGTTCAAAGTAGTTCAAAGAAGTTCAACAAAAGATTCAACAAAGCACAAAGGTGATGTCACAACTGATTTGATGGCTGATATGACGCGTTAGAGTGTATCCACCAGAATGATAGTACGGTTGATTTGGAAAATAGTGGCCACGTGGTAAAAGTCAAGCTGGCAATGCGGGTTAAGGCAGATGTTTTTTCAGCACGAACAAATGGATAGCATTTAATGCAGCAATAATGACTTAAGGGGGTTTAATTAAATGAAGTGATGGACAGATGTCACATCAGCAGCTTCATTTCATTCCATCGTACGTCCAACATTTAATTATCATCTCTTAGATGATTTTCATGCAGAGTGAGTTTTGTTTAAATTCCATCCTTCAAGCTCATTTCCTTTCAGAGCTAAGTTGTGGAGTCTCAGCTGCGAAGGACAGAAGTTTTGGTTTTTCAGTTCACCAGAGAATAGGTAACTCCAAATAAGCCCTCTATTTGCTTCATGTTTTCTACCTGGTTATGCCCTTTTTCCCAAAGATTGCAATATTTAATTTACTTGGGTAAAGATTAAAAAAGGATGAGTTCTAGCATGCATTTCTTCGGAAACACTACAAGTCTAGGTTGTTGAACTCTAGTCATTACAGATACAGATTTTTTGGGAGTTGAAGTAGAAAAGCTAGTTGAAGTTTTGAAAGAATCAGTAGAGGAGGAGCATACTGTAGAATTTATGTCCAGTGGTTTGCTCCAAGCCGTTACCTTTCCCCCAACTGTGATAAGTCCAAAACTAATTCAACAGTGTATATACCGCTGTGACGTCAAGTCCAAAAGTGTGTTGAGTAATGAGGGTAAGAGTATACTAACCATAAACAGAGAGATGATAATGTCAATTTTCAAAATCCTAGATGAAGCTTTTGCTAGTTTTACCCCAACCCAGTCACTTGCACAAATCCAAGAAAAGAGTGACAAGAAGCTCAGTAACATTGCTCAGAAATGGACTATATCAAACTACAGAGGTGATTCCAGATTACCTAAATTTTTAACCAAAGACCATATGAAAACCCACATCCATAATATCATGGTTTTGTTGCATAGGATAAGAGGTTCAGAACAAGTACTTCTTTTTGAAGATTGGAAGTATCACTTTATAGAAATTGTGTTGGAAGGAAGACAGAGTCTGGATTGGGCCAAAATAATCGCAAGTTTACTAAGAGACCGGCTCAAACAGGCTCAAGCTACACAAAAATAATTCTATATGTCCTACTTAACCTATTGTCTTGCATGCACCCAAGATCTTACAGGGATTCCTCATGAGCCATGGAACGAAGATATAACCATTTTTTATTATTGTCCTTTGTTAAGGAAAGACAGTGTTCTAGAAGAATATAGGAGATTTCATGATGTTTTTCTTGGGAGATTATGTAATCAATTAGCTGGAACCCCAAATCAGAGAATTTCCCTAGAAGCACAAAAAATGGTTCAGAGCTTTGGGAGTTTCTATATCCAGTTCCCTCAGTTCACCTATTTAAGAGTCGGCGGTTTTGATGAACCTCTCAAATTACCCAGGTTCTACTTTGATTGTTTCATTTTAGCATAAGTTTGTAGACAAGTGTTTAAAGTGATAAAGAATAATCTCCCAGAAGAGAAGTGGGATTCAATGTTTCCAATAAGACTTGGAAATTTGGTATGCAAGAGTATGATAGATGCCTCGGTGATAGGCAGCAATTTAGATGGTTTTCACATGCAGTTTTATGAGTTGAGAAGGGGATTTAACAATAAAGAGTGTGCCATGAAGACTTTCAGTTTGAAAAAGTAGTTGGACCTGAATCTGCATATGGAAGATTTGTGCGAGGATATAGGAGATGAAAGGGAAATTTAGATAAGGGATCATTCTACATTACTGGTTCCCCATATTAAAAGTCTGCAGCTGAAGTTTGACGTTTCTGATGTGGTCGAAGATGAGTCATAAATCATTGAACCTGGTTTCACTGAACCTAATGTAGAAACTCTGTCAAAGGTGGATTGGACAAGGGACAAAGAAGAAGACATCAAAATAAGAGCTAGGTTAATTCTGGCCTACACGGAGGACTGGTTAAAAAGAATAAAATTGAATAGAAAGAGGGTCACCTCTCCTAAGGAAACTAGTGCAAGATCGATCTTGATTTAAGTTCCACCTGATTCTTCTAACATTTCCCTCTTGACTCCTAATGCAGGTAATTTTCCTTCAACAAAGAAAAGAGTTGTGCCTAGAGGACATCCCACTGCACCTTGAACAAGGTCAAGAAATAGAGCTGAAAGTCATTCCAAATGGCTTCTCCTGACTCCAGTTTCATTGATATTGATGTTAACGATGAAAATATCTCTTTTTCACCAGAACAGGGCAAAGGAATCCAAGATACAGTAATGGATAATTCTGAGGTCTAGCAAGAAGATGTGACACCTACCAAGAACGTTGAAAACAAGTTGGTTTCTAGCTCAATTCCTCCTTGGCTAACTAAATCGGTGAGCAAGAAATGTAGTTTCAAACCTGTCTCTTTGCCAGTTCAGGATATTGTTACCAAATATCCTGCTCATGCCCCAAAAACAAAGAATTCCCAGAGCAACGCAAGGTTGACTATAGACCTCGTCACAGGAAAAGTAACCGCTGAGATAGCCACTTTCAAGCAGAAGGAGGGTATTCTAGAACCTGCAGCACAGGATTTCAAAATTACAAAGATGGAATTTGGGGTGCTAAATAGAGACATTGGAGATCACCTCTTCAAATTCTCAGCGCACCATATGCTTGGTCAATCCAAGAAGGATGGCAAGGAGAAACGCAAGCTCAAATAGCTCGTAATCACGATGGCTGAGTTCCTTAGTTCACTCAGCGAAGTTGGGGCTCTGCCGCTAACTCAATCTTCGCAAGCTTTTGATCCTAATTCTGCAAATAGTAAGCAAATGTTGAAACATATGTATCAGGGCAAAGCCCTGATGGTGGCTATGAAAGACTAGATCGGTGGCATCATTTTGGAAGGAAATAAATTCAATCAAGAGTTTGTAACTACCTTTGCAGAAAAAGAAGCTCTAATTGGGGAGATTCGTACTTTGATTCCAACTTGGGAATCATATGAGGAAAAATGTGTTGTTGTTGTATCCCAAGTTTCTGAGATAGAAGGATATGGAGTTGGGAAATTCCTAGCAGAGAACCCAATGAAAATGATAGGTGCATGTATGCTCTTCATTCTGAAAAAGAACCTGAGTTGGAAGAGTAGTTTGTTTAAGGCGGCGGTCTCGAGCATGCGCGCCATGGAGAAAGAGATCAAAGAAATGCATACTAATGCATTAAAAGACATCAAGGTTGTGAACCCGCCAGGTATCCTTCAGTTCAACGAAGGAAATATAAATGTAGAGGCTATGACCAAGAGTTTCAGGGACACGATGAATGATATCAAAGAAAAGGAGGAAATAACAGTTGAAGATTTCACTAGAGTTGCTAATGTGGAGTCCATGTTGTACCTAAATTGGGGACAGTTACCCAGACAGTTAGACAAAATTCAGGATTTCAAATGGGAAAAGAGCGCATGTCACGCAAAGTTGAATGGTGTGAAGAGCCTCCACTCTCATCCGATCCAAGAGCTAGTGAGTACATTTTGGAGCTGGAAGCTAGTCTGAGAAGCCACGTCTGGAGATAATAGCTAAAAGCACGTGATGGATTTCATGCCTATGTTTAAGTTATTTTGTTTACATTTTAGATGTTGTTAAAAACTATTAATCTATCTTTATTTACTGGTCTGAAACCATTTCTTTTTTGATTAATTTGGGAGGCCGAGTTTTCAGGGAAGCCTCTTAGATTTGCTAAACTATATATGCTGAGGCATAAAACTGGGAAGGGGATGAAATTTTTGGAATATGTTAGACTTAGTTTGACATTTTCTGATTTTGTCAAGATTTTATGCGTTTTCTAAGAGAATTGAATAGAAAGATATTTGATCGGATTAATTTCAGACTTTGTTCTATATGATCATGATGTTCTAATGCAATTCTAAGTTTAAATCTGTAAATTTGGACTTATGATATGTCGATTACTTTGTGAATTGGTGTATTTCTTGCTCTGCATTGTGGTGAATGCATGGTACTTGTCTACCTCTCTAGATAATTCTCTTCATTATTTCTTTTCAAGTATACTATATTTCAATCAAAGAAACTGTGTCTTTCTTTGATTTTGTTTCTTTATGTTTGTATTATCTCAAAATACATCAATACCTAAGAGTATTTGAGAGATACTTATGTGCTTTCAGGTTAAAATTACAATTGTTAGTTTTAAATTCATAAATTTATTAAATGTTACTAATAGGGAGTTGTACCTCAAACAATTCAGAGGGAAGCGATTATCTCATGCTTACCCAACTGTTGTAGGATAGTTTGTTTCCAAAGAGGCATAGAGTTAGTATAATTTTTAGGAAAAACGGAGACAAATATGTTCACCAACATATACCTAATGCAAAAATTCAAGACAATATGGATCAAGGGTCAAGTTCTACACATGTACCAATTGTTTCTCAAGAATAAAATGTAGGACAAGCATCTAGTGATAACCAATGGATAGGTGAACCTTGGGTACCTTCATGGGGGTGATTCAAATGTTAGGTTTAATCCACATGCATTCTTTCCCATGGAAATGCATGAGGAGTCTAGTGAAGAGAATTTTGATCCTACCTCCATGGAACACCTCAAGCAAGCACATGTTATTGACTTGAGCGATACAATGTACGAACCCTCAAACAAAGTCATGTCCTTGAACCCTTCAAATGAAAACTTACCTAATGAGTCCTTAGCCCTTATTCATCCCAAACTCATTGATTGGGACTTAACCGAACCTAATGACCTACTCTATTTTCCCAATGACAATGCCATGGCCCAATAACTTAATGCGGTTGAGCCATCTTCCACCAAAAAATTCAATCTGGATATGATGATAGAGGCAGGGGTCCAATCTCTTAATCCACAAGATAAAAGAAATAAAAGTAAAAAAATGAAAAGGTCTAGTGGTGAAAACCACCATGTTGCAGTACTAGACCCAAAAAAAGTAAAAATAATGGATGTTTCCAAAGATGAAAACCCAATTGTGGCACCTAAGGAAGAGAGATTGGATACCTTACCAGAACATGAGGAAGAGAGATCTCCTATTCTCATTGAGACAACAGAAAAGGTCAACATTGGAACCTAATTTTATTCATTTAGCAGCATCATTAACTCCAATAGAAAGGAAGGGTTTCATCAAATTCTTTCAAGAAAAGAAAATCAACTTTGCATGGTCATATGCAAACATGCCAGGATTGGATCCAAGTTTCATAATGCACCACCTTAATGTGAGACCCGGCGTGAAACGTGTGAAGAAAAATTTGAGAAAAATGCATCCTCGTGTAACTTTATTGGTTAAGGCATAATTGGAAAAGTTACTAAAAGTTGGCTTCATAAGATTCATAGCTTATGATGAATGGATTTCCAATATTATATTTGTTACTAAACATGAAAAATCCATTCGAATATGCACGGATTTTAGAGATCTTAACCTTACTTAACCTAAGGATGATTTTCCATTACCTAGCATTGATGCTATAGTGGATTTGACGTCAGGACATTCTATGTTTTCATTGATGGATGGATTTAGTGGCTACAATCAAATTAGAATTGCACCTGAAGATCAAGAAAAGACCGCTTTCACTTTCCCTTGGGGTACTTTTTGTTGGAATGTTATGCCCTTCGGCCTCAAAAATGTCGGAGCAACCTATCAAAGGGCAATGACAACTATCTTCCATGACATGATGCATACTTTCCTAGAAGACTATGTGGATGATATCTTAGCAAAATCACATGAAATAAAATACCATCTATCTATCCTAGAAAATATTTTTACAAGATTGGAGCAATTTAAAGTAAGGTTAAATCCGAAGAAATGTGCATTTGGTGTTCAATCCAGCAAACTATTAGGCTACATAGTTTCAGCAAAAGGGATAGAAGTGGATACGGAAAAAGTCCAAGTTGTCATGGAAATGGAAACACCCAAAAACATAAGTCAAATGAGGTCACTACAAGGAAGACTCCAATCTATTAGGAGGTTCATCTCTCAATTGGCAGAAAAGTGCCACTCTTTCACAAGATTTCTACATAAGGATACCATTTTTAAGTGGGATGATGAATGTGAACAATATTTCACCCTATTGAAGACACACTTGGTAAATCCACCCATTTTTATGCCTCCCATCAAAGGAAAACCCTTACTATTATACATTTCAGCAACAGAGAGATCTTTAGGGGTTTTATTGGCACAAGAGGATGATGGGGGTAAAGAAAGAGCCATTTACTACTTAATCAAAACCTTGATCAAGTATGAGTTGAATTATAACTTCATGGAGCGGTCTTGTCTAGCGGTAGTTTTTGCCTCACAAAAATTACGACATTACATGTTGATGCACAAGGTTAAGTTGATTGCCAAAATTGATCCATTGAAGTATTTGCTTAGAAAAACATCCCTTATAGGAAGAATTGCTAAATGGGTGATGGTGCTTAGTGAATTTGACATTGAGTATGTGGACCGAAAAGATATCAAGGGACAAGTCATAGCTGATCAATTGGCTGAAAATCCTTTAGTTTCTACTCATCATATTCAAGTAGAATTTCCAGATGCAGAGATAGTCAATGTGGAAGCCAAAACATGGAAATTATATTTTGATGGATCCTACACTCAACATGGTCCAAAATTCTATTGATTACACCACAAGGATACACCATTCCTAAGTCTTATAAAATTTTGTTCCCATGCACCAACAATATTGCAGAATACGAAGCTTTAGTCATAGGCATTAAAATGGCTTTAGAATGGAACGTCACAGAACTGCAAGTATATGGGGATTCTCAATTGGTCATCAATCAAATTAATGATGAGTATCAAACTAAGGATAACAAATTGATGCCATATAAAAGGATGGTAGATGACTGGAAGAAACACTTTGTCTTGATCACATTTGAGCAAATCCCAAGGGATAAGAATAGAGCAGCAGATGTTATGGCTACTTTGGCTTCTTTACTCCAAATGCCTGATCAAAATGTGAGGTACGAATTCTTGGTGGAAGAGTTGGTGAAACCATATTTTGACCTACCTGAAACTCAAATCATTTGCCTTTTAAATGGACATGACTCACCTTGGTACTGATCCATTTATACCTATATCAAAGACCAAGTTTTACCTTTAAACCAAACTCGCGCCCAAAAATGACACTTCATACGCCAAGCGTCTCATTACATTATCCTATCTGACACATTGTATCACAAAGGTCTTGACGGAATGCTACTTAGGTGTCTAGAGGACGAGGAATCAAAGTTAGCTTTAAGAGACGTTCACAAGGGTATTTGTGGGTCTCATTCGAGTGGGTTAAACCTAGCCAAGAAAATCCTTCGTATGGGGTATTTTTGGAAAACCTTAGAAAATGATGCTTGCCACTTTGTGAAAGTATGTTCAAAATGCCAATATCATGGGGACATGATTCATGTGTCTGCACAAGAGTTACACCCGTTCATTACACCATGGCCATTTTACCAATGGGGATTTGATCTTATTGCAATGATTTACCCACCTTCTTCCAATGGTCACAAATACATCATCACGGAAACAGAATATTTTACAAAATGGGTGGAGGTCATACCTTTGACAACTGCAATAGGAAAATAGATTTTTATGTTTATCCTCATTCACATCATTTGTAGATATGGTAATCCTCGTGCCATCATCGCGGACACCGAGAAACAATTCAAGAACAAAGATGTGGATGAACTATGTGAGACTTTCCATATAACACACCATTCTTCCTCCATTTACTATCCTCAAGGTAATGGACAAGCTCAAGCTACAAATAAGAATATCCTCAAAATATTGAAAATATTGGTTGACAAATCAGGAAGAGATTGGCACATCCAAATAAACCTGACATTATGGGCTTATAGAACAAGCATTCGAACACCAACAGGAGCTACACCATTTTCTTGGTTTATTGGGCAGAAGTTGTTCTACCTTTGGAGGTTGAGATCTCATCCTTAAGAGTTTCATTACAAGGATTAATAAATGATGAGGATTATAGAGTGGCTCAACTTCAACAATTGGAATTGTTGGAGGAACATCAAACACAAGCTTATGAGCATTTGAAAGTGTATCAAAACAGAATCTCAAGGAATTACAACAAGCATATCAAACCTAGAACCTTTCAAGTGGGAGACTTAGTGTTAAGAGAAAACCCTAAAAACCAAGCAGAGAAAGAAAAGAAAGGAAAATGACAAGAAAATTGGCTTGGACCTTTTGTAATTACTTCTTCTTTTGGAATGGGGACATACAAGCTAGTTGATTGTGATGGTGATGAGTTGCAAGAACCCATTAGCAGCATCCACCTAATGAGGTTTCATACCTGATCAGATGTAAGAGTATAGGAAGAAAAATTATCAGACGAGTGTGTATCCAATGAGTTCAACATCATTCTTTGTACATGAGAAAATTTCAAAATCCAAAAAAACATGAGAAAAGTTCAAAATCCACCAAAATGAGAAAGATCAAAAATTCAAAACAATGGAAAATCAGAAAAGCATAAAAGGAGGAAAATTGAGAATGAAGAAAGCAAAAACATTCAAAAATCAAAAAATCGTTGTCTTCGTGAAAACCTAGCAAATAGGTGCCTTGATGATATCAAAAGGAAAAAAAAAAATTTGAAATTTTGAAAAAGAGAAAAGTGCCTTGGTGAAAACCTAGCAATAGGCGCCTTGGTAGCAAAAAAAAAGGAAAAAAGAGCAATAAACCTCAAAAGGTGAAAACCTGGCAAACACACTTTTTGATCCCTTAGGTCTTACCTCATTGCATTTGTACATATTCCCTTTTCATCGTCCCATTTTTATATCCTTATTGCATTTGTCATTTATGCATAGTCATAATAAAGTCTTTGAGCTGCATTGTCACATACTAGGTTTCAATTGCCCAAGTTTTTCGCATGGTCTCATTTTTCACTTGGGGGCAACGCATTAGTGTTGATACAAATGGATTCGATAAGTGCTACTTTTTGGTCACATGTCAGAAGAGATTTTCAGAAGTTTAGAGGGGAGATATATGTGGAACCTTTGATGGATATCATTGTTCAAACCAAACATTTGATCTTGCAACTTGATCCTTGAGCTTCATGACCTTATTATCAGGATTAAAATTTGACAAAACCTAAATGATCAGAATGTTTGGAATTCTATTGAAAATCTTGATACAATACAAACACTTGAAGTTTTTTATTATATTCATTGAATTTTCAAGTCATGTCTTTTTAGCTAATCGATGATGTTTCGACTAGATCGGTGATGATGAAGACATGATATTTTCTTGACTTTGTATGACTGTTTTGAGGAAGATCCACCAACTTGTGTGAATTTGTCTAAGGACATGGTCATCAAAGAACCATCGAGGACTTTCATATAGGAAGGAGGGTTAACCTTCGTTTGTTTACGCAAACGGATACCTTGGCTATTTAGATCTTCCATATCTTAATACCAAAATCCAATTGTAACATTGAATCCGATAAAACCGGTATTCATACTCCCATAGTTGGTTATTCAACTACTGAGGGTTGTACTAGTTTCTAAATAGTTACCAAAGCGATGAAAACAGTATTCATATTATCATGATGTGGTCAGTGATGATTGTACTTGCTCCTAGTTCCACAACGCTCAATGATGAAAATATATCTCTATTGCATTTATTTCGCAAAAAGCTAGTGACAGTTAGATACATTGCATTGCATTTTCATGTTAGATTAATTGCATGTTTAAAAGATTTTTCCAAGTTCAAGGGGGTAAATCATTTTGGGGTTAATATCATTTATCTTGTTTCAAATCAAGTATGTGAGATTTTCTTTTGCATTCATTACATTAATCACTATTCATTATCTTTTATATCAAGAGAAGAAACAAATAAAAGATTCATAAACCATTAATCATTATCCATTTAAAAAGTGCATTTCATATAAGTTGCATACATCAAAATCTAAAAAAACTAGTTGCATTCATTTTACCATTGCATTGCATTACCATTACATTCATCATAAATTAAAAACATATAGCAGTAGTTGCATATCATTTACATCCATCTATATATGTCATATCTAAGACACTGTATCCATAGCATATAAAAGTAAAATGCATCATAGAAATCATATAGATCTAGATATAAAGAAATCTCACATCAACATCATAACAACATCATGGTATCAAAGAACATCATAAATAAATGTCCATCGTAATGTCCATAAATATCTGTTTATCATGATACATCAACAAAAATGGTACATCATCAAAGTCCTAATCAATCATACATATGGTACATTAATACATATCCAGAGGATCAATATCAATCTGTCTCCAATCAAGACCCAGTCAGGGCACCTGATCCATCTCCAGTATCTGTATCACCTAACCCATCTGGACCTCTGTCTGATCTATCTGCAGTCCTAGGAGGGACCTGACTGGTAGAAGCACCCTGACTCATCTGATCCATCATGCTCATAAATGTCTGCATCATAGCACTAAACTGAGCCATCTGAGTTGTCATTGTCGAGAAACTTGTCTGTAGGCTCTGTATATCCTACTCTACTCTAGTAGGTGGAGGTGGCGATACTGGACCTGTAGGAGCTGAAGTAACGTGTGGTTGTATCAGAATATGAGGAATAACTGGTACTTGTTATACTTGTACCTGTTGTGCCTGACCCTGTGCGCTGGAAACCTGTCTAGCCTGATCAAGATGTGTATGCCTGGCATCTCTCTGTTTCTATTGATCCCATGTTGCAGCTGGTATGAGGGGAACCTATCTTTGCCTGGGAACATAACCACCACCCCTAGCTCTAACATATCCACCACACATTCGAGATCCCATCTGTCCTCTGCCTAAAGCTCTAGGAGCTCTCGGTACTCTAGGAGCCCATTGTACTCTCGGACCTCCACCACCTCCTCCTCCATCGTCATCATCGGAAGTCTCATCCACATTAGGGATAGGCTCTGCTGGATCTATGAATCTCATAAATCTATGTCAGGAAAACCACTCCATATACTTTGCAGATATATCGGCATCAACAACATGATCTAACATATCCCGTCTTATGAAACCTAATCGATCAATCTATGCGCAAGCGAACTCATAATCTACCTAAGCTCCCACCATAGACCGCTTCACCTGTACCCGAGCATATAAGGAAATAACCTGCGGCATGTCCTGAACTCTGTCGAACTGGCGTAACTCTCCCAAAGCAAAATCTCTCGATCACAAGAGGTGATCGTCCAATCATCCATTGAGGGGAGAACATATAAGGTAGCTCATCATCATCCTCTCTCCAACCCTCGCAACCTAGATAAGGTCTCCAGACGACCTTATCGATGTCATCGATCATCCTACGCCAGTACTCAACCTTGCCCAGCTGATGCTGGACAATCATGCCATCATAAAGGAATGCATACTGCCATCCACGACCCCGCACTCGAGCTGCAATCGGTCTAGTAATTGGGATGTGCTCCCAGGTCCATAACTATAACAATATAGCTCCTACAGATAATGTTGCACTCTCTCAATACACAACCTCGTGCAAATCATGATACAATTGCGCGAGAACACATGAACCCCAATCGAATCTCCAAGGATGCTCAAGTAAGTCCTCTAGGATCCTCCCCTATCCGATGTGAATCTGCGACCTCATCGATCAGGGAGAAGTAATTTGTTGATCACTGCACCTAGAACTGCAGGCAAAGTAGGAAATGACGCAAACTGTGCCCATGTGATAGTATCATCTCTGATAGTCAGATCTGCAAAGACCCGTCTGCATGCACTGCCATCATATACCTGATCGTAGTAAACTTTGTATCCTCGTGTCGGGATACGCAATAACCTGTACACATCCTCAGGTGTGATCGTCATCTCGCCGAGGGGTAAGTGAAAGGTATTATGGTCAGAGTGCCAACACTCTGCCATAGCTAGAGTAGTCCTCGGCTCAGTTGGAACCGAGGTATATCAAGGAGGAAGAACAAACCACATTGCTCAATAACACGCGTCTCTGGTCTAGTCAAGTCGCCGGCTAAGTCAAGCAACCATGATGGTAAGCTCCGTACATATAACTTACGGAACCGTGCCTGTTTTGCAAAAGAGTGCATCATATTAGCATCTTCATATCAGTGGATCATTTCAAGTCAATCAACATCAATCAAATCAATCTTTTGCTCTTTTTGAGCGCATCAACTTATTGTTCCTATCTCTAGATCGTGAGAAAGGATCAATATATCAATTATCCTACCAATCAATTCTCTATCCAATCAAATTGACATATCAAACATCCATTTATGTGATTATTCTAACATCCTAAACACTTTGTAGCATTACTAAACACACCTATCTATCTTGGGAATCAGTCTGTTAATCAAGAGGTTCAATCGCAATCAGTTTGTTCTCTTTTTAATCAAGTTTTCATCACCTTTCTTGCAGGCGTCACTTCATAGAGTGTATGCGTCATTTCATGCTAAGTGTCATTTTATCTATCATACGCGTGATTTGAATTATCAGACGCAGTACTTTGTTTTGTACGCGTCATTTTACCTTAGCAGGCGGCATTTCAAATATCCTACGCGGCATTTAAAATCTTATTTTGCCCTAGGGTTTTGTAGGCGGTATTTGATCTATTAAACGCATATTTTGACCTATCTTCTACGCGGAATTTAACTATGCACAGGCATCATTTTAACGCGCAGATGCGGCATTTTGTCCTTCTAGGTGTCATTTAACATATTCTACGCGGCATTTTGCCTAAAATGACCTAATTTATCCTAGCACGCATGATTAAAAGCATTAAATGCAGTCAAACAAAGCAATAAATGCACTGAGAGATTCAAAATCACTTACTGGAGGTCCATAGTCTACAGGTCTCTGATATATGCGCCCTTGCTCGAATCGATGCTCTCGAATACGGACCACCATCGCCGAAAATATCAGCAGGATCAAAGCAAAATCTCAATAGTAAAAAGTGAAAATAAATAGTAAAAATGGATTTTTCAACCTATTTATGTTATTTGACCTAATTCTGAAGAGGTTTTTCACCCAATTTGACTCAATCTACATTTTATTCGCACTGGGGCATGTTGCCAGGATCATCATCATTGTTTTCATAAATGAACATATTGGATCTATTCTTTCTCAGTTTCATCATCTTTTGCTTCCGGACATCAATTGTTTTCATTTCTGAGGGGGCATAATCATATTATCAAATCAAGGTTTTGCATCGTATTTTCTATCAAACATCAATCTAAATCTGGGGTATTGAAATCTCAAACTATCATCAGTGGGGCATTATATGCCTTTTCAAATCAATTTTGCATTAGGGAATCGCATCAATCTCTGCGCCAGGGTCTCAAATCAAGTTTCGCATCTTGAATCAGTTTCTGCATCTTGAATCAGGGTTATTCTCACATCAAGTTATTGAATCAGTATCAATCAATCAGGACATCAAATTTTCTTTGAACTAATGCGCTTCGCACATCAATTCAAAGAGGGGCATTTGTAGACACCTAAAATTGGTCAGGAGTTCTCTAATCAACCAAATCTGCAAATTCCATCAAATTTTTCCAAATCTCATCAAATTGTTCTAAATCAATTTAAATGGACTTAATCACATCAAATGGACATTTATTAAATCAAATTGGGACAAAATCAATTAAATCAAAGGATCAATTAACAATGACATTAATTAATAAAATATAAGCTTAAAGGGATTAATCACACTATATAATTGATTTTAATCAATTAATTGTATAGTTAAATCAAAAAATCAAATCCAACCTATTCCCACATGGCTAAATTAATTAATTGATTGAATCAATTAAATCCTAATATCTTTCAACAAGGATTAAAAGAGCCAATGAGAATTGAGAAGGCGGAGCACATGGATCACTCTAAATTTTGCATCTCTACCACTCATTTGACCCTTTTGCATCTCAACCACTCATTCTTGTCATCTTGTCCCAAGCTTTGAGACAATCATTTAAATTGTCCTTCCATTTGAAACCAATTGAAAGCCTCACTCAACCAAGGCTGAACCATGATCAATTGACTTCACTCCCTACACTTGGGAAAATCCTATAAATAGAGAGCATTTTGTAAGCATAAACAATCCTAGACATTTAAATGCAAAGCATCAATACTATAGTCATTTTGAGAGCAATATCAAAGCAATTAAGAGCATTAGCAAAGCAAGTTGAGAGCATTTGAGTGAATTGTTGAGGCAATTTGAGAGAATTGTGAGCTCGATAGGCATATCAATATCATTTTGTCATTCTAAGACTATCACTAGTAGAGATTAAGGTTGAGAGCTCTATTAGCATGCTTAGTTAGAGATCCATGGGATGCTTAATGATTTCTTTTCAATTCTTAGCTTTATTGTTGATATTTTTCCATAGAATTGTTAGGAAATAAACTAATCTCATGAAGGTGTAAAAATCACACAAACGACTCTTTCATATAGAAACGCCTACGTCGTAATTATAAAATAATAAAAAGTAAAATTAATTTTAAAGATAATAATATGTTATTTATTTTATGATAAATTGTATTTAGTATAATGTATTACATATTTTAAATTAATTTAATATTTATTATTATCAAAGGTATAATATCATTTTTTAATATCGAATGTATTCAAATTTGTAAAAGAAACAATCTCACCCTCTACAAATTAATAGATTTTCATTTAATAGTAATGCTAAGTATTTTTTATTACATTTAGAATATGAAATTGAATGTAAATTATAAATGTATTTTATTATCGCATTGTTAGTATGTTTTTTAACAATCTCATCCTCTAGAAATTAATAGCTATTCATTTAATAGTGTGATATATAGACGTAGAAAGAGGGAGGGCTATAGGGATAGATAAAGATTGAGTAATATATACCACAATGTGTGTGTGTGTGTGTGTGTGAGAGAGAGAGAGTGAGAGAGAGAGAGAGAGAGAGAGAGAGAGAGATGTCTAGATGAAGAGATAATGTGTCGGGGGGGAGGCAGAGGGCAGAGATTGGGATAGAAAGNNNNGATAGCGTAAGGTGAGAGAGAGAGAGAGAGAGAGAGAGAGAGAGATGTAAATATATAAAGAGGAGAGAATGAGATATATAAAGATAAAGTAGAAAGTGGTAGAGAAAGAGGTAAAAAGGGGGAGATATATAGGGATAGAGTGATAGAGAGAGACATAGATATATAGATGTTGAGATATATTGATACTGAGATAAGGAGATCTAGAGAGGATGAGAGGAAGTGACAAACAAAGGGTCAAATACTTAAATGACCTTTCCATAACTCTACGGCGTTCCCATTGCACACTAAGGTGTGATTGTTAGTTTAGTCTATATGGATATGAATATGAAAAAACATGATCATTTTGGTATGTGAATAAAGTGCCAACTGCCAAGGTCTTATTCATGTCTATTATTCTATCTCTCTTTCCAGATTGATTGTGCATACTTCGTTCTATTTGTCATTGACCAATATAATATGGGGAGTAAACTATTTGGTTGCGATTAATGTTTTCACCGCCTCATTTGCATTGGCAGACATTTTATTTTGGTTGTTGCATTTTGTGTTCCTGAAGGATCCATCTGCATTTACTTGAAAATGCAACCATCTACATGTGTCTAGTCTTGGTTCTGTTACAGAGGATTAATTGTACTTGAAAAGCATCTCGTGCTTCAGTTGACCCTTAAAGAATTTAGAGTACTTTAATATGCTTCAAATTGCACTATGTTGAGGCGGCCATTACTTGGATTGGATTCATAAAGCCTAAGGCACATTTCACTTCATGAAAACAACTATGCTCTATGTTGACTTTTATAAGTGATGAATCCTATAGATCTAAAATGAGATTTGTGGTTGATACATTTCCAATTGTTAATATATATGGTGGTGTATTTTGCTATGTTGTTTTACTATTAGCATAGTGGTTTATGAACTTATTTGCTGCTACATGTGTGTGTGTGTGTGAGAGAGAGATTTGCAGTGATACATTTCCAATTGTTATATATGGTAGTGTATTTTGCTATGTTGCTTTACTATTAGTATAGTGGTGTATGAACTTATTTGCTGCTGCACATATATGTGTGTGAACAGAGGAACCCAAAACTACTTCGAACCCACCCCAAACAAAAATTGAACGAATTTCGAACCCAAATACAAACTGGCGACTTCGATTGACGGCATTGAATAGTGTAAATAAATTATTTTAAATCTTCCTATCTTTCTAGAATTTTGAGTGATCATTTTAAATTGTTTCTGGGAAAGTAAATAAAATTAGACCAGATATAGTTTAATTAAATCATTTTTTTGAAAGACCAATATCCCATAAATATCTTCATAGCTAAAAAGATGGCAAAACAGGATCGATGGGGAGCAACCATTGTTTCATGGTGACACGTCACCTTCCCTCCCCCAAAAAAGACCCCGCATCCCCTGTACAGGAACATTTCCGAGAATTGGGGTCTTCGTGGGAAACATTTCCCCACATCACCACCACCTGTGTCACCTCCACAGGGACGCCGCCAGGTTGCTTGCTATATCGCACGTGCCATTATATACTTATTGCAACCTTTAACTTCATGAAAATTAGTTTGCCTTTCATGGGGCATTCACACAGATGTTATATTGCAGATTTCGCCTAGAGGATTTCAATTCACCTGAATTCGTATATCAGCACAGCACAGCACCCCCCACCACCAATCTGTCACTGTCCCTGTCGTCCCCAAATTTAGGTCCTTGGTCCCCCAGCCTCCAAAACACATCCCCCCATCAGGGAACTCCATGGAACTACAGGAGCAACAAAAATAGATGGTAGCTGAGCCATTGAAAATTGAATCATGTGGGGCTGAGCTTCATAGCACTGGAATGAAAAACACCCCCAAGTGCGGTTTATAAATATCCTGAATAATTATTTTTTACTCGATAAATATTATCAGTGCACTTAAAAGTGCAGTTTGGCACAACACTGCCTCTCCATTCAGGTCATTTCCTTTGAATGCACACTTTCTTGTTACTACTAAATCATTAAACTCTACATGAATATGTTAAGACAATTTCCCAATAGAATAATAGCACCGCTAAATCAGATCAAATCCATATTATTGTCTTTCAGAGCCAGCCATCCAGTTGTGCCAATGTGAAATTGCAGAGTATATTAAACGGTGAAAATCAAGAGTTGTTTAAATTTGAGCAGTTCTGAAGGTAGATGTATTGTCCTACATTTCTGCTTGAGTCTGGAGTCTGGACAGACAGTTGACACGTGTCATTCTGGTGGCAGGGCATCCATGTTATTTTAAGCAAACTATGATTTGCACAAAAACCTCATGAATTGGCATTCTTGCTGCTAATGTGTGCAGCCCTGCCCTAGCTAATGAGTGTTATCTAAACCCAACTCTATCCGTTGTTAGTTTTCCTGGAATTGGTTTTTATTATTATGTGTCAGCGCTTCTATGTGTGAAAAAAAATTATCTACGTCACAGAATTATATCATTACAACACTTCCACCCCCTCCCCCAGCTCCCACTTCACAATGCTCTCTGGCACAATTACCATTAGTCAGAATACTAGTTATCAATTTCCCTGACAAACATCAATTCACCTACTTCTTGAACAAGCAGTTATACCTCTCCTGAACAGGCAATAAGAACATTAGAGGGTGCATTAATACATTTGCATTTTGCAGTTCAGATTTAACATGCTAAAGACAAGAATCGCTCACAACCTTTGGCAATCTTTTATTTAAAAAAGTAAATATAGACGATTAGCAAGAAACAAGTGAGCGTCCATTTGTATAAGCAAAATACCAACATAATCGTGATTATTGTCCTATTTAAATAGTGGCTTTTGTGCACTAAGTGGTAACTATATTACCAACTAGTTAAAACCACAACCTTTGTTAATCAAGGCGTTGGCTAGATTCTTGTAACAGTCAAAAATCTTGCTCTTGTTGAATGCAAGTGAAAAGCAAATCTAAAATTAGAATTTGATCCATTAGCACCGAATAAATTGCATGCGAGCAGAAGTCTCACATAAAACTTCCCAAGGGGGTACTAAATAAGGCTTATGCAGCCACAAAGCTCTTGTATTTTAAAATTTCCGAGGGGCACTTAATAAATCTTATGCAGTCAGACATCTTGGACGTCAGTGTCTCAAACACCATAATGCAACTCTTAATAACCAAATAGAAGATTTTACATAAGTATCAATATATGTTTCCAAATTCCTAAATCACACATCTTAGGAAACATAGCAAACTTTATTTAAACCTCAAAAACCAGCCCACCCTGCAGGCTGGGAGTGAGTCAATGTCCGTACACTGCGGCCCGCAGATTTAGAAACATTTGAGTTGGGAACTGCTGGATTTCCTCTGCTATCATCTTGGGAGCTAGCTTGGCCAGATGATTTAGAAGTTTGAGGATTATTACTGACTGAAGTAAATTTGTCCTGAACAAAACCCCAAGTATCATCACCTCCACTGATGCTAGCGCTACTCCCATGCTGTTGACGTTGGTACCCATTTGAACCCATCGCTGTGTTATCAACACTAGCACTCCCTCCACCAGGGGCTTGACTTGAAATTCTTGCAGCAGATGGTTGGATATTTGACAAATTAGTTGGCTGTGCCTCTGCAAATGCTTGCCATCCTTTTGAGCCAGGCACCTTTGTTGGCAGGTTATTGGAGGTAATGCCGTCTTGCAATTCCCAAATAGAACCCTCTATCTTTTCTTGTTGCTGTAAAACCAATCAGATTCACAAAATCAATTTCAAAGTTAATGGAAACCATAAACTTCATAACAAAACATTGAAAGAACTGTTGGGGTGAATAAGCTTAAAATGAGTGCTCTAATCGATGGAAAGAAAGAACATGTGCTTAAACAGAAGCGCCTCTCAACCTAATCAAAAAAATAATTGAAGGTGTGCACCAAAGTTTTAATCTCACACCCATCTAGTAAATTATACCTGATACCAATCAAACATTAGATATTGAAAAGTTGTCAATATACAGGCATTCATATACATCCACAGAAGGCAAAAATCCTTTGAAATTTGTTTTTTCCTTGGTAAGATTCTTGCACATAGAACACAGTATATTTTGGGAAAGACAAGATCCCCAGACATGACTTTAAGTTTTTTACAATGCATTGCTTTTGACAACAGACCATTAGAAGGCTGATAATTTTGGGGTTATCAAATGAACATGTTTTGTGTCTCATATGTACGTATTTTCTTGATGTTGATTATAGAGTGATAACTGCTGGTACTTTGCTTGAATAAATTGATTAAATTGGACAGTAATGAGGATGATAGGAAATCCACTTCCGGATTTACTTAATTCTTTGGATTTGAAAATTTAGCAAAAAAGGCTGACGATCAAGACATTATTGCTGGATAAAAATCTTGGATTCACATGTCCTTAAGGCTTGGGTTTCTGAAAACAACAGCCTAAAATCCTATGATGAGATGTCAATGTTCCATTCAACTGGCTAAAAGTTGAATGTTTGCCAAAGCAAGAAACAAGTATAATTTCCCAATCGACTACAAAGGCTGAAGATATGGCACTGCTGCTTGATAAGCAGCATCTTGGATTCAACACGTACTTAAGGCTTAGGTTCTGAAAACAATACCTACAATCATATGCAAAGGACTTACAAATGAATTTGCAGATTTCGCACACCAAAACGGTCAAAGTATTCCTGCTCTGTGTATGTACAAAGGATGGCCACAATTGGTGGCACCTTCATGATCAAACATTTCAACACCTGCAACGTCTTGGAATCAAAATTGTATTGCAATTTTTTTGTTTTATAATCTTCAATTTTCTACACTTCAATTTCTTTTTATTTTTTAAATAATTTTTCAAGTTTATAGTTTCACTTCTAATTTTAGAACTCTTGACTCTAATTTAGCTTCAATAGGTTGCCAGTCTTTATCTAAGAAGAATTGGAGTACACAATACAATCACTCAATAAAGTGAAACCAAATGGCATGAAAACAGGCAAAGGAGCTAGTGTACATGCATTCCAACTTGTGCCTTTTTTTGCACACAAACAAAATGACCACAACGAAGGGCAACAAAGTTGTGGGATGTAGAGAGCATACGGACTTGGATGCTTCCACTTCCCAACACTGTTCATTTTTTGAAGAGTCAGATAGCCAGCATACTTCTAATACAAGTGCAAATGGCACTCCTTGTGATTCTTCTAATCTACCTACAACATTTAACATCATAATGATGATGATCTTATAAAGACGTCATTGGATTCTGATTGCTGATTTTATTAGTTTAATGTCAAAAAAAAAAACTATCATGGCCTTCAAGTTTGACAAATTGGAACTGAAGTAGTATTTTACATTTTTATGGTGGTTTTGTTTGTTATATGCATGCTATGTGGTATTCTGAACTCAATTAATGCTTTTACACTTAGTTACCGGATTCTCTCTCAGACCCCCTGGATCCGGATCCGGATGCATTCTGGTGTGGGTGCTGATTCTGGTGCTCTCGGAGGCGCACAGGGAGCATTACAGCTCCCTGTGGATGTGCGCCTTATAAAGACGTCATTGGATTCTGATTGCTGACTTTATTAGTTTAAAATNCCCCCTGGATCCGGATCCAGATGCATTCTGGTGCTCTCGGAGGCGCACAGGGAGCATTACAGCTCCCTGTGGATGTGCGCCAGCGCATCCACAGGGAGCTGTAACGCTCTCTGTGGGCATCCCCGAGCATCCGGACGCATCTGGGGCCCAGAACAGTAAAAAACACGAGTCACTTTAAATATTCAAGAACGGCAGCTGACTGGAGGAGATATTCATTCAAAGCAAACTCTGAATCGTTTTTGGCAAATATTTGAATAAACTATACCTTCCTTGGCGACAGAGTATAGCCCCAAGGTTTCACGGCAAGACTTAGGAATTTTAATACAAACCTTACAATCACCTGCATATTATATTTCCCGAACATAGCATACACGGCAATAGCAGAGAGCATACACGGCAATATCCTAAGACCAACACACTCCTGTGATGGCTGTACAAGATAGCAATTGATATCAAATATTAGTCAAACTGTCTTCTCTGAACATCAACAAATCTCCGGAAGAATTTTGCGACTCCCACATTCACTCCTGGAATTACCAGCTGCAGCAGAGCATTAGGTATTGCTGGCAAATATTTGAAATGTTTAAATGATATGTATGGTTGGCGTTATTAGCCGGCTTTAATAAGCATATTATTTAGAAACCTTATTACTCCCAATGATATTATTCACGGAAACATTCAATACAATCCTTTATTTATCAGGCCAACTGAATAATATAATGCCTTGGATATCGTGGTCATCTAGTTATATTCCCCTAAGGCAATAGCAATGATCATCCAGCGCCTGGAAATATTTCGGCTCATCCAATAGTCCGTAACCCCCTTGAGCTTAAATATATTTGCATCAATTATTTATTAAGCTCGACTATAGTATTCAGTGATTCAAATGTCTCTAAAGATAATGTCGAATGTATTTTATGCTCCTGCTAATGAAATCTTCAGAATTAAATTTTGGTCCCACACAATAGCAATAGTTCCAATAATAATTTATTGAAATAACTAAGTTCCCCTTGAGGATCTCTTCCAACCTTTGAATCGTGCTTTTTTCAATATACTGCAATTCTTTAAAGTAACCGAACCACAAAACTCATAGTATCCTTCTACAATTTTTTATTATTTATAAATTATCGTGATCAATGATGAAGTATCATACTATCAAATGATTTAATTCTGTATATTTCTTGCATTTTTTGTATGTATATATATATATATATATGCACCCAAAAACCCCAAAAAAAAAATTCACGCATCCTCGTACCGGGTTCTCGCACCCGCATCCGCACCTGAATCGGTAACTTAGCTTTTACATGATGTTTGATATGTTTTTTGCACAAACGTACACAAAATAAACCCAAACACCCCAAAAAAATTGCCATACCAGGACCCGAACTGTTAACTTAGATAACATCTACTATTTGTGTAAGAGGAATGGGAGCAAAGGTATATTAGAATAGCTAAAATTTCAACATACACGCAACATTTGAAACCCATGTGTAGGAAGGCATACAGACCTGACTGCCTGACTGCAAGCTTCCAAGGCCTGGACGTTGCATCTGATCTTTGTTGAATGCTGAAGCATTCTGAGTAGCTCCCATAGCTTGTTTCAACTCATGGATCTCTTGCCTTTGAGAACGACAGATGGCTGTCAATTTTTCATATTTTGATGTTATTTCCATTTTCTCTATGCGCAACCGTCCTAACTCTTCTTTTAATCTGTTTACCTCTGCTTGTAAATTTTCTCCCTCGGACAAACTAGTTCCAGATGTAGACTTGCTGTAATCAAATTCTGCCACAAATGCATTGAATGAATCATCACGAAAAGGCAATTCAGATTCTGAAGCTAAAGTCTTTGTTGCAGACACCTTAGAGTGAGTTGAGTATTCCCCATCCTCATCAATATCCTCAGAGTTAAACTTCAGTGTATCTGACTTCATATCATCAAATACTTTCCCAGCAGTTGGTTGTGATGACCCGGGCAATTTTTTCATAAAGTTTGACATGCCGCTTTTCTTCAAAAGATGTGCAGTTTTGGAGAAATGTTCCTGTGAAGGGTTTGCAGGATCTTGCTTGGCATGAGTGTCAGGACTGTGTGACCTCTGCTTAAAGTTACCTTCAATTCCAGAATCCTTATCAAATGAAGGGACTTTTTCATCAGTAAACCCAGATTCCTGTGCATACTGTGTTGACCAAAATGCACCCAAAGCACTCCCACTATTGCTGCCTTGCACTGCCTTTGAGTCCAGTTGTGCCACAGGTGATGATCGATGATCTTGATCTTTTGAAGGAGGTGGAGGTGGGGGCGATCTAGATGGTTGTGGTGGAGCTCTCCTCATTGGAACTGGGGTGCCTACAAAATTATATTATATTGTATGCAATCAAAATATGATATAGTTGCATGCCCCATATGTCTCTCACTTGACACCACAAAACGTAAAAGAGACAAAAAAACATTCCTCACTCATCTTACCATGGTCTCGGACATCTGCAGGAGGAGGAGCATGCACCTCAGATGCAGCCATAGATGTTGGCCTATCTGGATTTGGTTTACACAAGTCAAAAGGTAGAAGTTCATTCACACGACACCATATCTGCATGCCAAATAACAAATGATCAGCTTTTATGAAAAGGAAATCAATGCCGAAGCATGCATGATGCAGATGTGACTTAACATTCTAAACTACTTAAACCCATAGTCTAGTTATCATTCAGAGCTACCCACAGAGACAGAACAATCTAGAACTAACCTAGTTTCACTGAGATGAGGGGCCAATCAAGCAAAGCCCTTGCCTGCATGATGTCCGGTCTTGCTTCTGGAGCAGCTGTCAGCATGTCCTTGATCAAGTCAGTCAATGATGAACTGTACTTCGGCAACTCAGGAATCCGGTAGTTTCCATTCAATATTTGTAACTTTGACTCTCCATCAAAAGCAGACTTTAAATAAGCAATCCTATAAAGCAAGCATCCAAGAGCCTGCCCTATCAAAAGAAAGGCAATGACGCAATCAAGAAGGCATTAGGTATCAACACCAAAAGAAAAAATTTAAAAAAAGAAACAAATAATACATAACATATGACCCCAGCAGCAGCAAACTTACCCAAATGTCAACCTTCTCACTTATGAGCTCCCTTCTGTAGAGATCCCACATCTGCAAAATAAGCACTTTTGATATAAGTTTACAACAACAAAATTTGCTTTGCAAACTTAGCAATTTTCAATTATGGCAAGTACCCAGGCACAATCCTATGGAAGCGAGGATGAAGAAGCGTCATTAGGTAAAAAGGAAACTTGCATTATGGCTACAATTCCTGCAGTCTAATTGCCAACACAAAACAATAAAGCTAATTGATAAATATGTATGGAAATAAACAATAGAATTAAGGATAGAGACATGTGTGAACAGGAGAGCTTTTAATATAAGGTATCTGAAAAGGGTAATATATTATTCTTTTATCTTTTCATGTCATTCATTTTATTGAACTTTGTAGAATAGTTAAAAACTAAGGTACACAGAAGAACAGTTGCAAGTGTTATGCAATTTACTTCTGGTGCTCTATAAGCTGGAGTTGTGTGCTTCCGAATGATATCTTCTTCAATTCCCATTTCCTCGGGCCTTTCAAATCGTTTGTGATTTGTGGATGTGCTACCAAAATCACACAGCTTCCAAAGTCCATCAGCACCCATTAGAACATTTTCCGCTTTCAGATCCCTGACATCAACAAAATTGCCATAGAAACAAATGTCAAGAACAGGACTTCAATATGATAATTTGGTTAAAAGTCCAGAAAAAGAATGCCTGGTTACAACAAACTATGTACAGCTTTTCAAAGGCCTGAGTTTAGATGATAATTGCATGATATATTTTGTCATTTTTAACAAATTAAAGTATGAAATGTCAATATCCTTGAAGTGGATCCTGATCAACAGTTACTGTAACAAAATTAGGAATAACATAAAAGTTAGTCGAATCCTATTTCAGTGTACTTATCAAAATTGCTTATAAGAACCAAATGAGTCCCAAAAATGATGCCGACAAACCTCAACTTGTTTTGGCTAGGCAGCAGGAATTGCCTCTACAACATTTAATTAATAAACGAGGAAAATTATTGGCCTTGACAAAGGGTCACACTCACAAGACACTGTTCTATGACCTTGTACTGGATATTTTGCATATGAGAGTTCTGCTGTTAATTGGCAGCTACAATGAGTAAAATAACAAGCCACACTGAGCAAAACAGAAAATAGTAAATAAAGAAGACCTTTAAATAAGTATGATTATTTGATAATAATATTAGTAAATACAGAAGATGTTCAAATAAGTATGATTATTTGATAATAATATTTTACGTAAAACCATAAATACTTCTGAAATATAGATATTTTTGCCTCATAAGTATCATCCACGTTCAGTATTTTATTTGATGATCTTGTGTAATGACTACCAAGATTAGCATCATTTTTATTAAAGGAGATAATGCACTATCAAGTAAGCACATCAAAGGGTTATCTTTTTTGTTTAAAATCACCTAAGCTTGCATCCAAAGACCATGGTGCCTTCTCCAGGTGACCCTCATTATTGCAGTTGCTTGCAAACTTGGGCTCCTATATGCAAGGAAAACTACAGCTTACCTTGCATGATTTCCCAATAAAGTTTGGGATACCTTATATTGCAAACATGACCACCTATGTCCACAGTTCTTAGACTTAAAGATACTGTAATTTTGTCTCTTTGTTGCCCCTTTACTGTAAAGCCTTTGTTTATCCTTGCACCACTTTCCTTCAAAATTGAAGAAATGTCTCCATCTTCTATGCAATTCTCTGACAACTGATAATGGTCCCACCATCTAATTTACTGTGTAGCTGAAATCTATCTTAAAAATTTGAGCATACTTGCAACTTCGGCTATCTAAATCTTTGAATTTCGTGTTTCTGCAAGTCTAGCTAAAGAGTTTGCTAATAAAACTTTGTTAACACAATTTGGTTCCTCTAAAATTGAAGTCGACCATTTATGTCCACATCGCCAAAATGTAATCGTATTGTACAAGGAACATGATATATACTCTCACCACACTCACATTGGAGAAAAGTTTCCATCGAAAGCTCACTAGCAGGCAACCTTCTGGAAGCATTACCCAAGATATTTTCTGCAAACTTGCAAGATTCAGGATTTGTTAACCTATCCAAAGCAGCTGATTTTATACCTGAGGTAGTTTCTTTCTTGTAAATCTGGGCTGCATTTGTACACTTGCTGAATGGCTATTCAAAAGTAATCATTTCCAACAGGCACATACTGAGGATAAATATCAACCAACTCATGGTACTCTTCTTCATAAAAATCAGTAACCATGAACTCTTATGTGCCAATTATGCTATGCACTGCATGAGCAAAACAAAGAATTGATGCTAGACCGAGGTCTCCAATTTTGACCTCTTCATTAACAAATATAATGTCACATTTCAGGTCAGAGTGAACAATGGGCGGTTCACGACCATGCAAATATACTATAGGCTTTGCAAAAATTGGCAAGACCATTTTTTTACTGCTCTCATATCCCCATGTTTATCTAATTTCTGGTACTGCCTTAGCATCCCAGATGTGAATATTTCCATGATAACATTGTTGACTTAATTATTTTCATCCCCGTGTGTAAATTGATGAATCATACCTAGTTGTTGAAGAGTTTGTTGCTGTTGCAACCACCAATCCATGAACTACAGATGAGAAGTTTGACCTTTCTGTGACTTGCTTGAGCTAGCATACTAGCTGTTCTGAGCTCTGAACCTCTACAACCAGCACTTGCCTCCTTTTTAGAGTACATGTTGGATTCTTTTGTATCATTTTTTGAACTGTTTCTTGAATGCTCACCTTGTAATGACATGGTGTCAAATAGGCGTAACAATTCTTTACTATCATCTTCCTTATTTTTCGAATGGTAATCCAATACGTGGTCAAAGTGTTTACCTTCCATTTCTAGCTTGGAAGTTTTTCAAAGATTTGTAGCAGCATCCAAATTATCAAGATAAAGATTATTAATGGAACAAGAATCAACTTAAACATCTTTCACAGATCTGTGCCTGGGTTCAAGCTCAGTAATCTGCTCCTGTATCAGTATTACCTGCTGCTGTTTTGATTCTTCTCCTAAATGAGTTTCACAAGTGCTGCTGCTAGTGCGTGCATCTTCACCCATCCGTCTTCCCAACCCACACCCGATCTGCTCCTCTGTAATTTGTTGTAGCTCTCGTTCCATTATTTCTGCAGAAACATAGACCTAAAAAGTTTTGGAATGGAACTAACCACTGGTCAGTTATTTGCAGTTGAACTGTCTCCTGTGTTCTAGCCTGATCTAGATTTTGCAAAAGAATAGTGATCATGATGAGCATGATGTTCTGAAGATGCAATGATAATTCTGTCATTCTTTCTTGGTCCTTCCAAATCTCCATCAGAGTATCTTGAAAAAGATTTGCCCTTCATCCTTTTTTCAGCGTCCTCAAATACTTCACAGGCTGGCAGGATGTTATCACTGTAGTGTCCTAAACTAAATGCATACAAATTAATCACACCCAGAAAGCCTCTAAGTTCTAACTGCAGCGAATTTTTTTATATTATTTTCATGAAACACATTCATGCAAATAAGGGTGACTAACTAATACAACCCACTGGGAAAACACACGGCATACAGTACTTAACCCTGAAGCATCCTTAACACACATACAGTTATGCAAAAGATCATCCTTGAGACCCTGCAAATCTGAAATATCTTGCACCACATATTCTCCTGAGGGTTTTTGTCACCGAGAAGAAAAAGTTTATGCTTGAAGGGTTTCATCCTCAAAAGGGCCAAGTCTATGCCTGAAGGGTTTGTCCTCAAGTGCCAAGCAATCTGCTGTAGTAGCATTACCTTCCTGCAGCTGAAGTAGAGTTTTCAGGTTCATAATTTCATCAAAAGATAAAGGAGTTTTTTATTTGCCTTAAAAAGTGTTTGTTCCTGCAGCTCCCAGCAATCCTCAATCATAGGAAATGAGTCCAACATATGGTGGCATTGACTGACCTCTAATTCCCTAATCATAGGCAGCGAACAGAACAAACCTCAAAATGCTGGCAACTAACTCCCTCGAACAAAGGGGTTAATTGGCGAGAACTGAAGCAACCTCTTCCTATCTAAAGACATAGCCACTTATTTCACTGACAGACTCAATTACTGTCACCTTGTCTTATTATGTGATTCTTCCTATTATCCAATCTTATGCTTCTGCTGGTAGTAGACACACTCAGTGCTGTGGATTAAAATGGAAAAATTATAAAGGCCATCCTCAAGACAGCAGCATGAATCAATACCATTTATGTTGTGGAGCTTTCATTCATATGTGTTTATGTAGTGCAAAGATATCAGACAGCTTGGCAAGAAGTATAATAATAAAGTCGTGAGTGTCATATATTAAATTGGCTATGGAGAGTAGAAATTTTGAAAGGCTTGGTTGGCTTATATTGTATGTGTTGTCTCACACAGGGCACAATAGAGATGTTGGCTTGTTTATATCTCGAAATCAATGGCAAGGCAGAGAAAATGTAAATTCATGCAGCAAAGGTATTGTTTTTTATTACAGTAAAAACAGGCTTTGAAGGAACCCGAAGCCGTTTAACAAAATGTCTTAGCAAAAAATTACATAATCTAGTACAGACCACAACCACAAAGCTGCCCACAGATTAAAGCATAGAAACCTGCAGCAAAAAGACAGCAAGAAACTAACATAAAAACAGCAAAAAACCAGGACATAGCAGGAGAACCTAAGAAAGATTCTTCAAAGTATCAGGCAACTTCAGCCTCGAGCTGGTTCATGTTGAGCGCTACCTTCTTCAGCTCCTGTATATCTTGTGGAAGCTTTTCTTCCTTTCTTTTCAGATTCCCTCTTGTTCTCTTATTGGGACCGGTCACCTCATCTTGACCTTATCTTTGTCCATATCCAGATCAACCACCAACTTATCATGATACATGTTCTCCAAATTACCCACCATAATATTCATGCTTTCGGCTGTAGTCTTGATGACCCTGTGGCTGAGATTCATAATGGACAGAAGGAAATCCTTTATGTTCTTTAATTTTTCCTCAAAGCCAGTAATCTTTCCTTCATAGTCCTTTTTAGGTTTTCTATAGCTTCCACAGTTTTGTGTAGACAGTTCACCACAGACTTCTTCTCTTCTTCAGTCCACAACTCTTTATCTCTTTTTTCCTGCCTATTGCTCTTGTCAGTGCCGTCAGCTTCAACTGGCTCCTATTTACTGCTTATTGCCCTCTATTTTATCTGCTCCATCTCAGGCAATAGCAAGAATGTTTTCAGGAAATTCCTGATCAGACTTGAAATAATGTGAGTCAACATTGATGTCCAGTGGGAACCTAGGCCCCTACCTTCTCTATCAGTAGCAGGGTATGAGATGTATGAAACATTTGAGGCAGGGGAGACCGAGGTAGCTTCTTTCCCAGGCCCATAGGGAGGGCTATCCTTCGCCAAAGAATTCCCTTTGTCCACGGCAGGGGAAGCAACAATTTTCTTCCCTTTAAAATTCTTCTTTCCAGAGCCAAGGGAAGGGGAGATAGATTTCTCTTTACCCTTGATATTCCCTTTATTTGTCGCCGAGGGTTTAGTATGAGCTTTGGTTTTCCTTATTGTCTGCTTAGGTTCAAAATCAGAGTCCTCGTCCACCATATCGGTATACACTCCTCCTCAGAGTAACTAGTTCCCAACTCATCCTCGTCCGTAATCAAAATAGGGGAAATGCTGGAGGGACAAGGCATAGTATTAAAATATTCATAAATTAACACAAGAAGCCCCTCGTGGAGAACAGGGTTCTTTTTAGGGCTTTCCCTATGATCCCTTATGCTTGTATTCAAGGACAGCAAATAGAACGGGATAGATATCCTAACCTGGTGCCTGAAATGGTTGAGGAGGACAAAATGGTGACCAAATGCCCTGGTAAACCACCCATCCAAGGTGATATATTGCATAATAACCTTCAATACCTCCCTCCACGTATTTTTAATTTTGGTCGCTTCATAGCTACTCTTGGAGACCCTAACCAGATTCTCCCTCTCCTTGTCTGTTTTTTGGAAATTTTTTAACTGCCATATCAGAGTACTTTCTGTCTCTGAAGAATTCGAGGCCTTCCGTGGACAGACCCGTAATCTCAGCAACCAGATTCTTGTCAATAGTCACATTCCTTCCAAAAAGGGAAATTTTCCATTCCTTCCACCCTCTGGCGAAGATCTCTGTGATTTTGGGGTCCCAACCATGAAGCTTCTCGATGAATGGGGTTAACCCACCCTTCTCCAACAACCTCCAAATTGTGGCATTGTTCTTCAGCTCTGCACAATCCATCGGCTCAACACACCGTCTTTCTCCCCCCATCTTCCTAATTGTATTGGCACCAGCGTTGATGGGCTAAGAGAACCTTAGCAGAATAGTTAACCAGAGAAGAATCCAAAACACCCAAAAAGCGTGGGAGAAATAAAACCGAAAATCTACATAAAATCCCCCAGCAATGCTCGTGTTATTGGTAATAATGACAAAAAAAGTTTGAACTGTCATTGTAATAATTAACTGATAGGGATATTTTTGCCCCTTCCATGAGTTCAATCATAAGTCAACAGAGCAGTGACATCATCGTCCAGCTGGTCGCCCTTTTGCCACGTTATACAATCTTTGGCTCAAACCCCTTTGTTAGCAAAAAAGTCTGCCACCTTGTTGGCTTCCCGATATCCATGGACCTTATGATTTCCATTTTAACCCAATCATCTATGGTCCAAGATGGTTTATAATCCCCTTTCAAGCATTGAATTATATTATTAGAATCACCTTCAAGCCAGACTCTTTTATAATTGAGAAGGTGAGCCATTCTTAATCCTTGAGAGGACCCTATGGCTTCAGCGAGGTTTAGTCTGGCAACCCAAGGAGAGTGCCACTGCTGAAAGAAAACAGCCATTCTCATCCCTGACCACTCCCCCACACCCAGCCAGCCCAGAATAACCCTTGGCCGCCCCATCAAAATTAACTTTGACCCAACCAGAAGGAGGGAGAGTCCAAAAAACTCCTCTCTAGGCTTCTTGATGGGTCTTAAAGCATTAGTAATGTCAATTTTAATCTGCCAAGAAGTAGCCACCCTGTATTCGTAATCCTGACATATCTGCTTCTCCCTGGTCACAAAGTTGGCATTAAGACAGTTAAAGTTCTCCCCAATGGCTCTTAAAAAAAATTCAAGCACAATATCCGCATATCCACAAGTAGGTCAACCTCTCTAAAGACTCTATTCTTACATTCCTTCCATATCCCCCAAGCCAGATGAGGAATGATGTAATACCAGAGCATCTTCAAGGCCTGATTGGAAGAAGGTGCTTTCCACTGAGAGTAAAAATCCAGGATGGATTCAAGGAAAACCCAACCAAGATTCCAAAGCAGCAAAATCCGACACCATACCTCACGGGAAAAGGTACAGTGGAGAAAAAGGTGAGAAGCAGTCTCTGCATCAGCAAGACAGAGATAACACCTGTTGGGTAAAGAGAAGCCCCTCTTACACAAATTATCAGTAGTTAAGAGCTTATTTTGAAGGAGAATCCAAACAAAAATGTCAACTTTAGGTATCAGATTTTTCACCCAGGCTTTAGCCCACAGGGGAGGAGGTAAATCAGTCTGAGACAACAAAGAAACCGCTGAAGACACTGAGAAGGCCCCTGCTGGAGAAGCTTTCCAAACCATTTCATCCTCCAAGCTCTGCTGATCCACAGTGACAGAATTTAGGGACAATTGAATAGGCAGCAGATCTGAACTGATTTGGATTAGGTTGACCCACTGGCCATCCTTCCAGTAATCCACAATAAACTGATGGTATTGTTTCTGACCAGCGCTTGCTCTCAATTTTTCATGTGATATTGATGATGCCCTAGAAATTGTTAAGGCAATACTTAGTGAGGATGGCCTAGGAGCCAAGGGTCCACCCTTGTCAAAAGAAATGGTGTGTCATATTTTCAAGGAAAAACTCTGTAGGAGAATCAAATGTAGCCATCGTCAAATATTTTTCCCTACTCTATTTGAAGGAATGTCAGTAATGCCCGATGGGAGTGCTATGACAAAAGTGGAAGTGAATGCAGAATCAAGTTAAGAAAACAAGGAAGATGAGGACACAGCTTCTACAAGGGAAAGAATGGATTACTGGAAAGATAGATTCAGCTTAGAAAATCCTTCATGGGCTCAATGTCACACGTTGTAGTGGGAAACTAGAAATTTTGAGTGACCATTGCATTCCTTGATTCTATAGGGATAAGATGCATCATGCGAGGACAAGGCAGGATATGCCAAAAAAAAGGCATACCTAAATTCCCTAAACCCTCTTGTCCGTGCAGATGATGCTTTGCCTGAAGAAGTGGACATGTTGGAGGAAGCTGCTATGTCCGGAATGGGATGTCAGTATGTTCCTTAATGATGAAACTGCCTGCTGGTTACAACTTTTTGACTCCTGTGTGGTAACCGCAGGCAGTGTGCTTATGGCCATCTGCTCTCTGAGTGGTATAGCTGTCTAGGGTTTTACTCACCATAGAGCTTTGTGCATGTTGTAAGGATCTTCATGGTGAAGAGTTGAATAGGTGCAGTACTCATGACAGCTGACTTTCAATCACAGCCTTGTATTTGTAATGCAACTTTACTCTTTTGATGGTATTTTTGTATATCCAAAGCCTCTCATAGTATGGAGACCCAATATAAACCCCGATATATTATCTTTTTGAAAAAATACACTTTGTCAAACAGAATGAGCTCTGATGGTAAATCATTGAGCCTTCCATAGCGGTCGCTCATGTTCAAAACATGCTACATGCTTAAAACTGTATAAATATCAAATGTTGAATCAGGTAAACAAGCATGTTAAAGATTGATAGCTGCAGGAGCTATCTTAGTTACCTGCAATGGTTGTTCTTTCACCTGCGATGGTTTCTCGAACTGTAATTTTCATCAGCATTGATGCTTCTTTTGGTTGCTGGCTGAAAGTCTTGATTCATCTCAGTCTGTCATTTAATAAAGACTGCATATTTGAGAGACTCACAGCATGAACGAAGAGTTATTGGAAAGTCTGATCGTGCGTGGCTTTTGGTAAGCAAAGAGTTTTTCTATTTGATTGGTCATCTCATGAAGAGTCTTCAGCAGACGGAAGGTCATATACAGCTGGGCATCGAAGAGTCTTCTTGCGTGGCCTTTGAGTCACCGTCTTGCATTGACTAGCAAGTCTTTCAGTTTTGTCGTGCTTTTTGTTTCCCGGTGATTGATCATTCTGGGGTTACGTTTTTGATAGCATGGTTTTGATATTGTCTGGGCGGTTGCAGAGCATTGGAATTGAAGATCGTATTCATTCATTTTGTAGTCAGAGTTTACTGTATAACATCTGTAGGGCATCTGTAGGGTGTCGTGATCAGCGAATATTATTAGCAGAAGTATTGAACATTTCTGGATGTTCTCTATTTAGTATATGGACCTATGGTTGCTTTCTGTAGGTGATTTTTTTTTCGGTTATCAGCATTCTTCAAAAGAGACTTATTATTACTGTTAAGTGAGTTTTGGTTGTTATTCTTAGAGTGAAGTCTCAAGTTTTGGTGAGCGTTGTATCTAGACTTTGTGATTATTCAATAAAGGACTTTTTCGTGTGGCTGGGTTTTTCACCCTCAAGTGGAGGGTTTTCCCAGGGTAAATCCTTGTGTTTATCTGATTCTATATTTGTTTTTAGTTATCTGCTCTCTGTTTATGTTATTCTGGCTCAAAATTCAACAAAGCACACCCAATTCTGGGCATGGTGTACCCCAATGGGGAGGTTAGGTGCAAATCTGGGTAAATTTGACAGAAGAAAAACCCCTCAATCATGCAACCATGACCTTAAGCAGATATATTAAACCTATCACTATCAAAATGGGGGAGAGGGGGGAAGAGCAATTAGGCTACAAAAGCTTAAGAACAAGCACGTAAGCTAGAAGTGCTGATGCACTCAAGTGAATGTGCAAAGGAAAGGCGAAAAATGCAGACTCGCTGGGTATGATGAATCAATGGGAGTGATTCAAAACGTTGATCAGATTAAAAAAAGTGTATCCCAAACAATTCCTTCAAATATAGACTCATTCAGAGGTATAGCACACTAGGAAAGAAAACAACCAAGGAAGTAGATCAAAACACTTTGCATTTAACCATAAGTTATAACCAATGATGAGCAATACAAAACTAGCAATATAAATCACACCTATGAATACAAGAACACTGAGAGTAAGTTACAAGAATTTGACATTACTGCTATTGCCAGACAAATATCACAGCCTTGTCTTCGTAATGCAACTTTACCCTCTTTTGATGGTAATTTTTTGTATATCATAAGTGTCTCTTATAGGGTGGAGACCCAATATAAACCCCAGAATATTTTTGTTAAAAAAAAAATTACATTTCTTGAACAGAATGAGCTCTGATGGTAAATCATTGAGCCTTCCATAGTGGACACTCGTGTTCAAAACATGTTACATGCTTAAAACTGTATTAATATCAAATGTTGAATCAGGTAAACAAGCACACCCAATTCTGAGTGTGGTTTACCCCAATGGGAAGGTTAGGTGCAAGTCTGGTTAAATTTGACAGAATAAAAACCCCTCAATCATGCAACCATGACCTTAAGCAGACATATTAAACCTATCAAATCGGGAATAAAAGAGCAATTAGGCTACAAAAGCTTAAGAACAAGCACGCAAACTAAAAGTGCTAATACACTTAAGTGAATGTGCAAAGGAAAGGCGAAAAATGCAAACTCACTGGGTGTGATGAATCAATGGATGTGATTCAAAACGTCAATCAGATAACAAAACACGGTGCATCCCAAAAAAAAAATAGCATCTAATTCTATGGACTATGGAAAACTAATTCCTTCAAATGCAGACTCACTTAAAGGTATAGCACACTGGCAAAGAAAACCACCAAGGAAGTAGATCAAAACACTTTGCATTTAACCATAACCAATGATGAGCAATACGAAACTAGCAATATAAATCACACCTGTGAATACAAGAACGTGGAGTGTCAGAATATTAAAAAGAATTTGAGATAACTGCTATCGCCACAGAAATATCCAAACCATTTATGTCCTTGTTTAGACTCACCATAATGGCTAAAACAGCAAACAAGATGTACAAAGAATAACTCTAATTGATTTAGAAATTCAATCTAGAGAAACTCTAATGATGGTGAACAGGAGTGTGGCTGATGTGGCTGAAGCCATGAATCAGCGACGTCTGAACTTTGAAATGCTGCCTTAAATGTCATGTGCAGCTATACTACTGATGTGAGAAACGTGTAAAACAAACTACTCTTAATATTAAATAAATCTATACTAAATTAATCCAAGCTATTTATCAAATTATAAAGATTATAATCATAAAACTACTAACATTAAAATTACTGTTCGTCTTATCTAAAAAAAAATATCCAAATCCCTGATATAGTTTGGTGTAATGGTCATGGTTACAATTGTAAGATCATGATCCCGGTTCAAATCCCTGAACAACCTAGCGAGCATGGGCAAATTTGCAGTGCAATGATCATTTTGTAATTTTGAATTTGACCCAGGTTCACAACTCTTAAAGTTAACGCTGATCACAAAACTCCAGATTTACGGAAGGAAATCAAAAAGAGAAATCTCTTCTATAATTGTTAATTGGGATGCTAAGTCATTATCTATAGAAGCCATGAAAATAGACCATTAAATCGCCACTCTAGGCAATCCCTTACTGGTGCTGCAAACCTCATAGCTAAAATCCTAAAAGGAATGGGATACGCGTATTTCACCGTTCTGCTCTGTGAATCAAATTAACATAAGTCACAAACTAGAGATCTAAAAATTTATGATTCTGCATAAGAGTGACACACACAACTATTTGACAGATCAATGTCAACAATGCCATTAGCTACGGCAAAAGCAAAGTTTCAGAACGTGATCCAGTAAACCCAAAAGTGTCAAAATACATCATAGTATGCTCGATCTTTACAAGTAAAAGGAATCAGCCCTAAGCCATGCTCCTGTAACTCAATCCAGATATTTCCACTCGCGGCACTCAAATTGAGGAAGCTTTGATGTAAAAGGGAGAATGATAGGGCAACATAGCCTAGATCTCTTAAGGATTTAAGATCAAAAGTCTGCAAGACTAAAACTTAAGGAAGGAGATCGAATGAAAAACCCTCAAATGGAGTCTCTATCAGAGTTTTCATGAAAACTGATTCAAGGTAAAGTATTGAAATCGAGTAGAACATAGAATTGGGTAGGAGATCAAATCATGAAAACCGATTCAAGATAAAGTATTGAAATCGAGTAAATACGGGATGGAGAAAGGGCTTGAAACATGAAAACAGATCCAAGATAAAGTGTTGAAATCAAATCAAATACGGGCAAGTGATAGGGATCCAATCATGAAAACCGATACAAGATAAAGGATTGAGAACGATTGTATCACGGGTTGGGGAAAGGGATGGGGTCGTGAAAGCCGATACGAGATAAAGTATTGAAATCGAATAAAATACAGGAAACGGAATGGGATCGAATCATATAAACAGATGCATGATAAAGTACTAAAATCGGGAAGAGGGGAAACGAATGGGTAAACCTGTGTGCAATTGGAGGTGACAGCGAATGCATGGCGCAGACGGCATTGCAAACATCACGGAAGATAAGGAGGATCTGCTTTTCGTCGTAGAAGCCAGAGCCCCTACTTTCGAGCACATTGTTCAGAGCCTTGTCGCAGAAATCCAGCACGAGAAAGCACTCCTTTGTTCTGCCCAAATCGTAGACCGTCTGAGCGTGCAGGCGCACTACGTTGGGATGACCACGGAGGGCCTTGAGGACTGCCACCTCCTTCTTGACTAGATCCAGAGACTCCTCATCGTTGCAGATTATGTGCTTGACCGCGTACTGCTTCCCAGCCTCCCTCGCCACCGCCATATAGACGCACGAGAACCCTCCTTCTGCTATGGTGCTGCGAATCTGCAGCTTCAGCGTCCCCACTTCCACCGTTTTCCCTTCCAGGGCTCCCCTGCTGGGCATCAATTGCTTCAATCGCCACATTTTTCTCCCTTTCTGCTAATACCCAACACACCAGCCCTGTTCCCTGATTCCCACAATTTCACCTTTGCGCTTCTCTTGTTTCCCCTCTGCTCATGGAATCGCTTGGTCACAGATACGTAGGATCTGGTCTCCTACACGTTTCGATCTACTATTCTGCCTTAATATTCGATCTACTGTTTTGAACCGTGATAATTTTGCAGATTTAGGCTATGGGTATTTACTGTGGAGCATCCTCTGTCTTTTTCTTTGAAGTTCATATATAGCAAAGCAGAGGACGCCTAAAAATGTAGGCAGAGCAAACTTCTCCTACAATACAATTGAGGACGGTTTTGAATTATTAAAATTATTCTAAATAAAATAATATAAAAAAGTTATAGAGGACGTTTTTAAATTAAAATCTAGGAAGAGTAGATAGGAAGACACGTACCTTCCACCATGTTAGTAGTGAGTTGATGGATGGGGAAATGTAGGTGAGAGATTTCTTCATTGGCAAGTAGGTGCAATTTGTTTTTTTAAATAAATAGCTCCTTGTGTTTTATAGGTTTCATGGTGAAATGTACCTATAGGTTTAGGTTTTTTTAAACAAAGTGTTCATTATTAAGTATATTTTAATAAATGGTGTATTTATATGTTAAGTTTGGTGTTTTTTTTAGTTTTTTTTTTACATGTTTTTACAAATTTAAAGTTGTTTTATTTGTGTTTATTTTTTATATTCACTTCATTGTTAGTTCTTATTTTTATGTGTATGGTATATTCACTTAATTGTTAACTCTCGATTCTATGTGTATATGTTTTGCTTCAAGATCTATGTCTCATTATCTTAGGTTAATCTAATAGCATACAAGCTTGATCTCTAGTTACACAAGATTGCTCTTAAATTCATACGTATAAAAATCAATTTCTAATTCCCACTTTTTTTACTAGTCATTGGGAGGCAGCTTAGTGTATGTTTGTGTAGTTATTCATTTTTATTGGTATTTAAGGATATTCAATTTTGTATTTAAATGCATTCAATTGTGCATTAAACACATGCAATATCACTAAAGAACATTAAACAATATATGCATTATAAGGAGCTTTTCTTTAGGAAGACTTTATTTTGGGGCATAAAAAGAAGCATCATAATTCACATATAGGGCATTTCCATTCATGATTGTTGTCTATTAACACTTTCAAATGCAGTAAAGCCAAACTTCCAAAGGAATTGATTAAAGAGAACTTGGCTCTTGCAATCAAGCAACTTCCTTAAGGCATTAATGAACAATGTTAATCATTTTGCACCTCTATATAGCAAGAAACACAACAAACTAAATCATAAGAGCTTGTAGAGCATCAAATCAAGATTATGTCGTATAAGTCAATTATGCACTTTGTGAGATCAATCTCAAGCCCCTCAAAATTGGCCAATAAAAGATTTTTTGTGTATGTGTACACTTTATAGATGGCAAGCACATTAGGAGTGTTAGTTTGTTGATATTAATCGATTGATTTTGCATTGCATCAACATCTCTCTTTATCATTGTTCATGAGTTAAATTACTCATGTCTCTAGCATTTATTTTTTATAAATAACATTTTAATTATAAATTTTAAAATCCTATAATTTACCCATTTTAACACTTTTTGTATTGTCTTGTGTATTTAGCCTAAGTTAATCCAAAAGGTTACTTTGTACCTTCTATATTTTTAGTGAAGTTATTTACTCTTACACTCCTTCACATTTGACCTTATGATTGTGTATTTATCTCTCTAAGGGTTTTATATTTATGCTTTCTTGTAAATATTACTTTTAAATCTTATTAGGGTTCATATTCTTATTTATTGTTCCTTCATTAATACATCTTCCCTCTTAAGGTTTGTATATAACGGTGAATATTCACATTGTATTTGTCCTCCCCACCTTTGAATTTCTCTTTAGGATTTCATCCTTAGATATGTATCACTTCTTTTTTCAATTTTAAAATATTATAGCAATGTGTGTTGTCTTATATTCTTATCTCTTGTTGTCATGTTATATTATTTATCCATGGTGTAATGCCCCGCCTGGGAATCCTTGGAACACAAGGATAAAATATGCACTAATAATTTTTTTATTAAAAGTTGGTTACTTACAATATAATAAAGTAACCAAGTGCAAAAGATAAACATTTAAACATGCAAAGAAACTCAGTGAACATGGCAACTAACATGTTCACCTACACAAGCGGAAGTCTTTCAAATGCTTCCAAAGGTTCCCAAGCCATGAACCATATACTTGGAATGGAGAACACATGTTCCTGAGATAACTCGGTGGATATTTGGATAACGTTCATGGATAACAAGAGGGAGGTACTACACTATTTATCCCAAGCAAGATGTTCCTTTTATGCCCAAATGAAATTTCTTATAGTGGTTAACCATACAAGTTCATTTACCATTATATCCATATATAGAAGCATGCGTTTCGCATACAAGGATGAGATAAGCTTATCCAGTTAATAGAAAACCAGTTTGTTATGAATCAGATGGTCTCTACTCCAAAAAGGGTATCTGGAATAGTAAGAAGGTTTTCCCAAAAAGGTACGGAAGCATCCACTGTCCCGTAAACGACGGAAACAAACTTCCCCGTAAATGACATTATAATTACCAGAAATGATATAATAATTACCAGAAATGATCTTTCTTCCCAGAAATGATGTTATAATTATCACAAACAACATTATAATTACCAAAAATGACGTTTATAAAGACTGGAAAGGACACACTAATGACTGGAAATGACATTCTACATCAAGAAGACAACATGACCTTCTAGAGGCCATAAATTTTGCATTCGACGTCTGATTGACTCCGTTCAAAAAGTGTCAAAAAGATATTGACGAACTCTATGACAATATGGACCTAAAACCATCCCAGGACCTCAACATTTTTGTCACCACCCAAAAGAATCAAGCAAAGTCTTATGAAGAAGGCGTTGTTGTTGAAAATACAATGAACAAAATTCTCAATTCAATAAATGGGTAGGCATGCCGACACCAACGTACGGCATGGAAAGAAAGATAGCTCCACACCGGGGAGTGTCGGATACACGCATATCAAGGCTATGGAGACTCGATTGCATCAAAATCAAAAATAAGTTGATCTAAGAATCTAACTCAAGTATAAGCATAATATAAAAAGATGACAAGAAGGGATAGAAAAGAGCACATCATGCTTGAGAACTCCATCACTGAAGTCGTCCACCATTTGTATGATGGTCCCCATAGTGGTAAAGTTTAGCAATGCCTCCCTACCACATGGTACCAATAGTCCCACCCCACCATGCTTAAGGAGATAGTAACCCGGCCAAAATCACAAGAAACCACTCACACCAAAATAGGCTACACTCACACCATACAATATGCAAGTCTCAAGGGTGACACCACAACTCGGGTGACAAATATAATGCAAGCACGGAACATGTAAGAATATGTCACTACTCAAATAACAAAGTATAAAGTGGAGATACGGGAATGGAGTGTCATCACATGACTCATGAAGGCCCATGCGGCTTCAAGCTATCCTTCTCTCATCAAAGATGCTCTATTGATCCATATCAACATCCGCAGATGGAAAGGCCATGTTGTACCATATCAACATCCACAAATGATGGCAAGGTACCATACCATATCAACGTCCGTAGATGGCAAGGCAAGACATACCATATCAACATCCTCAAATAACGATAAGGTAGTCATATTTAGTCTTATATTAAGTTTTATTTTCTCAGTTATTGTTTAAGGTTATCAAATGTTATTAAGGACTCAAGAAAGGTTACCCTGGAGCCCCTTTGTGCTCCGGTACACCTTGAAGAGCCACTCCATCCCACTACTCAACACAATCCAACAAGGCAAAAGCCCCAAAAGACTCACAAGTACAAAAATCCCCAAAATACACCAAATGACTCGATTTGTCTCAACCAAGAGTATGGGTCCCTCAGGATCCCATCATGGCACACACACAAGGTGTTTTTGATGCATTCTCAAACACCAACCTCATGCATCTCTAATGCGATCAAAATCAAGCATAGAGGCAAAATCTCAAAAGGAGGAAACTCGTACAATTGCACACGACAAACTCAACCGAGCACTTTTTTGGGACTAAAACCACAAAGTAAAACCATAGGATGATTGGAAATATGGTGAAGAATCCAATCCAATAAATTAAAATTGCCAACAAGATCCCAACACAAGTCTGGGCGACACTCAAAATGATGCAAATATACAAATGCTTTAAAATCAAGCCTCTCATAATTTAACCAAATTAAAACCCTTTTTGCATTTCATGCACAAAAATCCAATAAAATATAAAATTTGGGAACTTATGCAAAATTTGACAGTAGAACGGTGCCAAAACCCCCAAAAACTCAATGCCAAAAGCAAGAAATGCTCACACCCAACCATCCGGGTGGAGGAATCAATGAATATGTGGGGCAATGCTAATTCTCATCCCACAAATCTATTGCATTCAATTGCACACAAAATAATGAAGCAAAGAGAAATATCTCAAGAGCCCTACCTCACACAAAAGTGCCAAAAACTAGGAAGAGGAGAAATAAATGGATACTCCGCAAAAGCACAAATGGCTCCACATGAAGTCAAAGATTCACGACACGAATCCAATGAGCCGCTCCACGCAAGGATTTAACCACACAATCTCACGCAATGAACAAAAGATGTTTTTTATCTAAGAAGGTTTTGGAGCAAAAATCCCAAAAACTCAAAAACATAAAAGAAGAGGTGAGCCTAAAACTCACTTTTTGCCCCTATAAGCAGCTTTCCAAAAGTGACTTATAAAATAGATTATTTAAATACTTAAATAATCATCTGGCACTTTAACCCAAGTGAAATAAATTGATTCCAAGCATATGGAATCTGACTACAGAAAATTATCTAGTAAATTAAAATTAAATAAAGTAAAATCCCCAAACACATAAAAATCAGCATTAAAATAAACACCATCTGCGACAGCTGCGAAACTCTAAATGCACAAACATGCTCATGGGTCAAATCACATAATACATCATAAAATCTAGATTTACCAATATGTACCAGAGGGATAATAATATAAATGACACAGATACGTCATTTGCACGGGAACAACTTTGGTTCAATATGCAAGACCAAAGTCACTATCTCCTGGTGCCACTACCAGGGAATTAGGTACACACTCAACTCCTTAAACTCAGGATGAATGTACATGGTACCTATCCAGTAAACATGCAAACGTTAAGTGTGGATGCTCAATATATAAATAGTTGAAGCACATATAACGCAGATAATCACAATGAAGGAGAACAAGACGCCATGTAGATCTCGCAAGCAAGTGACTATGACTCAGTCTCACTTCGTACTAGCACAAGCAGGAAAAATGCATAGTAATGGTGTAGTAAGTCATACACAACATATAACCATATAAAATTCATTAAATTAAAGCATTGAAATAATCATTTCTAGGTTATTATGAGCATATATCAACTGAAAGTAAAAGACAAATATACACAACATATAAGCACCATAAACATGAGTCCAATAATCATCTTCCTGGTGTATAATCCATGATCCATAGTCTAAATACAAAATAAACCAAGTATCATCATAAAGCATCATGTTACATCAAATATCATCATCATGCAGGTATGATCAAACTGAAGTAGCAACATAGTCTAACATCTAATAACCATGATACCGGTAATTAAAATAATGAATAGTCATCGATGCATCTCATCAGGTAGATAAACAAATCATAACAACCAAAGTATCTCTCAGATCAAAATAACCTTGGAACAGAATGCAAATACGGGAGGCACTACATCCTTCCCCACTAGGCACAGTCTTACTCTTGGAAGCCTGCAAAAAGATAAGGGTAAAAAACTCTCAACCGCAAAGCATCCTCCCATGTAGAAGAAGTCTCATCACTCGGGTCACATTGGACTCTTACCTATTGTATGTCTTGACCTCTGAGGGTCAACCTCTGATGTTGAAGAATGTGGATGGGATCCAAATAAAGCTTCCTGTCCTCTACCTATAACACACCCCAATCAAGAACATGGGTCACATCAGGAATATATTGTCTGAACACAGAAACATGAAAATATCATGGATGCACGATAGGATAGGTGGCAATGCCAAGCTATAGGCAATAGGACCAATCCTCTCAAGGATCTCAAAAGACCCAGCAAAGCACGGTGCTAACTTAGAGCCTTTCCCATATCGGATGGGGCTCTTCCACGGATGAACTCGCAAAAAGACACAGTCACCAACTGAAATGTGAGGATCAAGCCTATGGGCATCACATACTTCTTCTACTGATCCTGAGTAGTAACCAAATTCTCTCTAATACGAAAAACCTATTGCTCCATTTCTTGAAGCATCTCTGGTCCTAATACTACTTTGTCCTCTAACTAATCCCAACTCAATGGTGTATGGCACGGTCAACCATACAAAGCCTGGAAGAGTGGCATGCCAAGAGAACTATAGTACCCATTATTATATGAAAACTCAACCAAGGAAAAATAGTCCTCCCACCTCGTATGTTGATCCATGTGAAGCATGTCCTCAAGAACCTGATTCACCCGCTTCGTCTGACCATCAGTCTTAGGGTGATAAGCTAAACTAAAGTTGAGTTGTATGCCCAAAGCATGTTGGAGAGATGTCCATAGTGCTGAAGTAAACATTGGATCTCTATCTAAAATAATCTTGCGAAGTATCCTGTGCAACCGAACTATGTCCTCCATGAATACACGTACTACCAAAATAGCAGTGTATGAAGCTCTCATGGGTGAAAAGTGAGCCACCTTGGAAAACTTGTCCACTGTAACCATAATAGCATCATAATGACGTGATGACATAGGCAACCCAGTAATGAAATCAATAGATATAGTGTCCTACTTCCATTCAGGAATGGAATGTGGCTATAAAAGACATGTCAGATGTTGATGCTCTACCTTCACTCTCTAGCACTCTAGACACCGAGCAACAAAATTAGAAATATCATGCCTCATCCCTGCCCAAAAGTACAATTGTCTAAGGTTAGCATGCATCTTCTTGATGCCAGGATGTGCAAAATATGACTTATGATGTGTCTCTCACATAACCAAAGAGTGAAGATCACATGACACCGACACATAAATACGCCCATGGTGCCGCAAAATTCCATCTGACTCCAACGAATATCCTGAAAACACCTTGAAAGGGTATGTCTAGACTCAATCTCTACTCTAACCTATTGATACCACAAATTACTAGGAAAAACCTCAAGGATACTGGTACACAAATCCACTCCCAAGGACAAAATATATATCTCATGCCTTCTCCTACTTAAGGAACCCACAAAAAAACTTTCCTTCCCCTTGATTTAATAAACGTCAAAACCATACTCATACAAAAAATTCATCCAATGACGCTATTATGCATTCAGGTTTGACGGAGAAAAGATATACTACAAACTTTGATGATCAGTATGCAGCTCAAACCTGTGACCCAAAATAAAATGTCTCCAGCGCACTAGCGCATGCACAACTGCCACTAACTCCAAATCAATGGTGGGGTAGTTCATCTCATGATCCTTGAGCTTTTAGGACTCATAAGAAATCACTCGTCCCTCCTGCATAAGAACTGCCCCCACACCCTCCAAAGATGCATCAATGCACACCATAAACTCACCTATAGGATCTGGCACTGCCAAGATAGGTGCACTGGTCAAATGCTCCTTAAGAGCCTCAAAAGTTCACCCACACTGCATAGACCAAACATACTTCTTCCCTTTCCTTTGAATAGAAGTGATAAGATGAGTCAACCGAGAGAAATCCTTCACGAATTGATAGTGGTAACCCGCCAAACCCATGAAACTATGAACCTTGGGAACACTAGTCGGTGCTGGCAAATCCATAATAGATTGGATCTTTGGAGGATCCATAGAAATACCCTCTCCATAGATGATGGACCAAATACTTCACCTTAATCTAGAACAACTCACATTTGGCCAAGTTTCCATACAAATGATGTTCAAGTAAACACTGCAATACCTGACACAAATGGACCTCATGGTCTTCCATATTCCTTGAATATATTCATCCAGAAACACAAGGACAAAGTGGCCAAGATAGGTGTGGAATACATCATTCATCAAACTCATGAACACTCATGGTACATTGGTCAACCCAAAGGGCACAACTGTAAACTCATAATACCCATAACGTGTATGAAAAGTTGTTCGATGAATGTCAGCCTCATGTATACAAAGCTGATAGTATCCCAACATAAGGTCTATTTTCAAGAATACTCTGGCTCCCTTCATCTAATCAAACAAATTATCAATCCTCGGTAAGGGATATCGTTTCTTCATCGTCACCTTATTCAAATGTCGATAGTCAATGCACAAACGCAAGGATCCATCCTCCTTCTTCACGAAGATGACTGGTGCACTCCATGGGGATACACTAGGATGAATATGGCCCTTGGCCAACAACTACTCTAACTGCAAATGAAACTCACTCAACTCCTAAGTCGTCATGTGGTAAGGTGCTCGAGAAATAGGCTCAACTCCAGGGATGCGATCAATGTGGAAATCAATATTGTGTTGAGGCAACATACCTAGAATCTCATCTGGAAACACATCTGTGAACTCATAGAGAAGTGGTGATCGTCAAGAGATGCCTCTCGACTCTCAACTCCAAAAGGTCACTAATAGACACTACGAACAACTGACATCCCTATTGTATACTCTGCTTCAGCTACTTAGCTGAGATCATACAAAGTGAAATAGATATTTGGACCACTACAAGCTCAACATGCTCACTTGTGCCATCGACACACTGCACTGACTTACGTCAACAATCAATACTTGTTTGGTGGGAAGCTAACTAGTCCATACCCAACACTATATTGTAAGATCCTAAGGGTAGGATGTGAAGGTCTATAGTGGTGGTGAAGGTCCCCAAATCCAACACACAACCACAGATAAGAGAGTCCACGATCACTCTGGAACCTGTGGCTAACTCAACCTGCCAACTATCAACTTTCATGCTACCACTAGCCCACATTGTTGAACAAGGGAGGGGGAAATGAAAGAATATGAAGCACCTGAATTAAATAACACAGAGGTAGTAATACCATACAACACCCCTGTGGTCTAAATAACAATGCCCTAGTGCTTAGCCTGACAGTTTTCAACCGCCGCAAATATTCTGTGGGATCTACCTGCATCCCCAACTATAGGTTTGGATATAGTTTCCCTCTGACTCAATCCTGCAGATGACCTTTGAGGACACATTTCTGCCCTATGCACAAACTTCCCACAAGTGAAACATGCTCCTAGACTATAACCCTGCCCTACTAGAGGAGCATTGAACTACTGATAACTCCCTCTATTAGCACTTGGTTGAACATTCTAAGATGGCTAACTGTGTGGAGTCTTCCTAGTGCGGTACCAACTAGGCTCTCTTGATGGAGTATTAGAACCATGACCACTATGTTGACCCTGTGAATGACATTGTCTATGATGTTGTTGGTTACCTACCCTCAAAGGTTTGAATGTAATCGAGATGATCCTGCGAGTTTTACATGTGTGCCCTGTGTAGATGATCCTGATGGTTGTGCATTATGACTTTGCACACCTATCTTGCCACTATAACCCCTATAAATATTACTCTGATCTAATCTCGCCTTCTCGAAAGCAACTATAAGTGTCCTAGGCTGGAGAAATCGAACATCCTTAATAATCTGACCATTAAGGCCCCGAACAAAGTGTTGTACTAACATGTGCTCATCATGGTTATAGTTGGAATACTGTCTCAACTCAAAAAACCTCTGCTTGTACTGATCTACTGACATGGCCCCCTATTGGAGATAGTAGAACTAGCATATGCCTCTCTATACTGCTCAGAAAGGAAGTGATCACAGAACTGCTCCTCAAATATCTACCAAGAGATGGTTAAAATATCCAAGTGGAACTTCTACTCCTCTATATTTCACCAAGTAGATGCAAACTCTCTTTGGTGTGTTATGGCACAACAAGATCTAAGGTTGCTTGCATGACGATGCATAGCGAAGAAACATCCAAGGTCCAATAACCGTGTCTTGGCCTTACTACCATCGCCCTTACCATCAAAGAAAGGTGTCTGAGACCGGATAAGGTATCTCATCAATCCTACATGGATAGAGTTCTCATCCTCAACTACCCTTCCTCTCCTAACTGGTGGCGTATGAGAACGCTCACACTCTCTCCTCTCCTTATGCTTAGAGATCCAATAATCCCCCTGATAAGAATCCTCCTGACGAGGTCCCAACTAAGCTATAAGATCCTACAGTAACTCAACCAAATCGGGGTTCCCATAATTACCACCATGACCCTCTCTATGATACTCTTGGAGTCCTCATGTTGTTCTTCCTCTCTATTCTCTTCCTCATGATGCTCTTCCTCATGGTGCTCCTCTTTGTGGTCATCCTGATGGGTATTTTGTCGACCACATCCACGTCTAGGAGGCATCCTAAAGAGAAAACCTAGAAATTATTTCAAATACTTCAAACTCACATGTTCACCTACACAAGTGGGAGTCTTTCAAATACTTCCAAAGATTCCCTATCCGTGAACCATATGCTCAAAACAAAGAACACATGTTCCCCAGATAACTCAAAGGAGATTCAGATAACGTTCATGAATAATAAGAGGGAGGTACTACGTTATCTATCCCAAGCAAGATTTTTTTTATGCCCAAATGAAATTTCCTATAGTGGTTAACCATACAAGTTCATTTACCATTCTATCCATAAACCAAAGCATGTGTTCAACATACAAGGATGAGATAACCTTAACTAGTGAATACAAAACCTTTGTTATGAATGGGATGGTCTCTACTCCAAAAAGGGTATTTGGAATGGTAAGAAGGTTTTCCAAAAAATTCACTGAAGCATCTAGTGTCCATAAATGACGAAAGTCCAACATGAAATAAAATTTCCCAGAAACGACGTTCTAATTACCGAAAATGACCTTTCCTCCCGGAAACAACATGATAATTACCATAAATGACCTTTCCTCCCAAAAATGACGTTATGATTACTTTAAATGACCTTTCCTCCCGGAAAAGACATTATAATTACAAGAAATGGCAGTTATAAAGACTAGAAATGACACTCTAATTACTAGAAACGACATTCTACACAGAGAAGACAACATAACCTTCTGAAGGCCATAACTTTTGCATCTGGTGTCTGATTGATTATATTTAAAAAGCATCGGAAAGATCTTGATGAGATCTATGAAAATATGGACCTAAAACCATCATATAACCTCAAAAAAAATTTCACCACCCAAAATAATCAAACAAGGTCTTATAAAGAAGGCATTGTTGCCAAAAAGGCAACAAACAAGATTCTCAGTTCAACAAATGGGTAGGCATGCCGAAAACAACGTACGGCATGGAAATAAAGCTAGCTCCACACTGAGGAGTACTAGATACATGCATATCAAATCCATGGACATTTTATTGCATAGAAAGAAAAAAATAAGACGATCTAATAATCTAACTCAAGTATAGGCATAATACATGAAGATGACAAGAAGGGTTAGAAACAAGCACATCATGCTCAATAACTCCATCACTTAAAGTAATCCACCATCTTTATACCAGTCCCGAGTAGTGGTAAAGTTTAGAAATGCCTCCCTACCACGTCGTACCCATAGGCCCACTCCACCATGCTCAAGGAGATAGTAACCCGACTACAATCACAAGAAGACACTCACACCAAAATAGGCTACACTCACGCCATACAATATGCAAGACTCAAGAGAGACACCACAACCAGAGTGAAAAATGTAATGAAAGAACAAAAAATGTAGGAAGTTGTCACTATTCAACTAAAAAAGTATAAAGTGGATATATTGTAATAGAGTGTCAACACACAACTTATGAAGGCCTGTGCGGCTTCAAGCTATCCTTCTCTCACCAATAACGCTTTATTGAGCCATATCAACATCCGCAAATGGAAAGGATATGTTGTACCATATCAAAGTCCTCAAATGATGACAAGGTACCATACCATATCAACGTCCTTAAACGACGGCAAGGTAGTCACATTTAGTCTTATATTAAGTTTTGTTTTCTCATTTATTGTTTAAGGTTATCAGTTGTTATTAAGGAATCAAGAAAGGTTACCCTGTAGCCCATTTGTGCTTTGTTCCACCTTGAAGAGCCACTCCATCCCACTACCTAACACAATCCAACAAGTCAAAAACCCCAAAAGACTCACAAGTACAGAAATCCCCAAAATACACCAAATGACTTGACTGGTCTCAACCAAGAGTATGGGTCCCTCGGGGTCCCATCATGGAACACACACAAGGTTCTTGTGATATAGTCTCAAAAACCAAACTCACGCATCTCTAATGCGATCAAAATCAAGTATAGAGGCAAAAACTCAAAAGGAGGAAACTCATACAATTGCACACAATAAACTCAATCAAGCACTTTGACGGGACTACAGATTCATTCACGGATCCAAAAACCACAAAGTAAAACCATAGGATGATTGGAAACATGGAGGAAAATCCAATCCAATAAATTAAAAATGCCAACAAGATCACAACACAAATCTGGGCGACACACAAAATGATGCAAACATAAAAATGCCTGAAAATCAAGCTTCTTGGAATTTAACCAAATTAAAACCCTTTTTGCATTTCATGCCCAAACTCCAAAAAATTCAATAAAATATATAATTTGGGTACTTATGCAAAATTTGACAGCATAATGGTGCCAAAACCCCAAAAAGTCAATGCCAAAAGCAAGAAATGCTCACACCCGACCAACCGGATGGAGGAAATCAATGAAAATGTTAGGGAATGCTAATTCTCATCCCATGAATCTATCACATTCAATTGCACATAAAATAATGAAGGAAAGAGAAATATCTCAAGAACCCTACCTCACACAAAAGTGCCAAAATATGGGAAGAGGAGAAATAAATGGATACTCCGCGAAAGCACAAATAGCTCCACAAGAAGTCAGAGATTCACGACACAAATCCAACGAGCCACTCCATGCAAGGATCCGACCACACAATCTCACGCAATGAAAAAAAGTTTATTTTTCTCCAAGAAAGTTTTGGAGCAAAAATCCCAAAATATCATAAACATAAAAGAAGAGGTGAGTCTAAAACTCACTTTTTGCCCCTACAAGCACTTTTCCAAAAGTGACTTATAAAATAGATTATTTAAATACTTAAATAATAGACTGGCCCTTTAACCCAAGTGAAATAAATTGATTCCAGGCATATGGAATCCGACTATGACAAATTAACCTGTAAATTAAAATTAAATAAAGTAAAATCCCTAAACACATAAAAATCAACATTAAAATAAACACCTTCCGCGACAGCTATGAAACTCTAAATGCAAACACATGCTCACGGGTCGAATCACATAATACATCATGAAGTCTGGATTTACCAACATGTACCAGAGTGATAATAATGTAAATGAAATGGATACGTCATCCATACAAGAATGAAATTGGCTCAATATGTAAGGCCAAAATCACTATCTCCTAGTTCCACTCTTGGGGATATATGTACACACTCAACTCCTGAAACTTAGGATGAATGTACCTAGTACCTGTTCAGTAAATATGCAAACATCAAGTGTGTATGCTCAATATAAAAATAGTCGAAGCACATATAATGGAAATAATCACAATCAAGGAGAACAAGACACCGTGTAGATCTCGCAAGCAAGTGACTATGGCTCTGTCTCACTTCCTACCAGCACCAACAAGAAAAATGCATAGCAGTGGTGCATTACATCATACACAACATATAACCATATAAAAATTCATTAAATTAAAGAATTTAAATAATCATTTCTGGTCTATTCTGTGCATATATCAACTTAAAGTAAAAGACAAATATCCACAGTATATAAGCACCATAAACATGAGTCCAATAATCATCATCCTGATGTATAATCCATAATCCATAGTCCGAATATAAAATAAATCAGGTATCATCATAGAGCATAATGTCACATCAAATAACATCATCATGCATATACGATCAAATTGAAATAGAAACATAGTCTAACATCTAATAACCATGATACTGGTAATCAAAATTATGAATATTCATCGATGCATCTCACCATGCAAATAAACAAATTATAACAACCAAAATATCTCTCAGATCAAAATAACCATGGAACAAAATGCAAACACGGGAGGCACTACACATGGGCTACTTGAGATATGAGTATTGCTTTGAGGAGTGTTCGTCTTAACCCACTCTTACAATAAGTAAATCCTTTTGAATGTTCATGTCAAGAACCACTTGGATGATTAATAACATAATGATTAAGAGGTATGGTAGAATTTTGCAAAAATGGGATTTTTTCATTGTGCATGTTTGATAAGGTCTTTTATTGCCTTAGTCCAAAAATCCTAAGTATTTCATGGCTTTATTACTTTTTTGTTTGATTTTATTGTTGACTTTATATAAATGATTCTTAACTGCTTAAGTTATAACTTAAGCCTTGTAATATCAATGAGTGGTTAGTCACTTGTCTCTAGTAACTATTTATCAACAATTATGTGTGTGATTAAATAAATCCTTAGCTCATTTTATAAATGTTTGGATGGTGGTCTTTGTCTTATGTTGAGTCAACATCCACTTATCACATTTTTATTATAGCACAAACTATCAACTTATCACAACTTCTTAGTTGTCGAATTGGCACATACATGTGATGGTGAAGTATAATGACATGTATGTGGGTCCCTACATTTCATCACCCATTTAATTTTGGTGGAATCCATTTATATGTTATATTTGTTAGGATTTAGGTGTCATCAACCTTATAAGTCTTTTAATTTATTATTTCATAATGTATTTTATAAGTTAACCATAAGAGCTTAAATTATTTAACCAATGGCGGTGAAAAAGTCCATGAAAAGGAAAATTTAGTTTTACCATTTGTCCTCTAAGAAAAGGATAAAATAGTCCAGAATCCTCTATTTTGAGGTGTTTGAACACTTCAGGGGTTGTCAAAGAATCTATGATAGTAATGAAAAATTTCATAAGATTCTATGACAACACCTATGATGGTTAATGACAGATTCCTTCCACGGGTGGACATGCATGAAAGATGCCTTATGATAGCTATTAGAGCATCTATAAGTTTCTATTTTGATTGGACTTGAATCATTATAAAGAGTTAGGCATGAGTTTTTCCAAGTAGTTTTGTAGCATGTTTTTTGGTGATACCATAGCGGTATTATCCTCAAAATCCTATAAACCGGTGCCTAGAGCTAGAGTCATTCATTCAGTCTTACTTAGTTTCCAGGATAACAAAGTGATACCAAATTCAACAAAGATCTACAGAGAAGTATATTATTTTTGTATTCTTCATTAGATTATTAATATACTTGTATCTCTTTCTATGGGAATTTTTTTCCCAAAAGGGTTTCTCCATGTAAATTTGGTGTTTCGTATGCAATAGTTTTCTTGTTCTTGTTTTGATACCGCAATCACATTATAAAAGAATTAATCTTTAGTTCTAGAATTGTATTAATAAGTAGCTTAAGTTTTGTATGAGTTGAAAAGGGAATTAATGACATAGATAGGAAAAATTACTTTCCATTTTCATTGATTACACATTTTGGAAGGAAGATGCCCCACTAGGTTCAAGAGGAGACTTAAAAACTAAGAGGGATAGTGATCCTCCATTAAAATATTTGATTGATTGATGAAATGAGAATGAGTAAATGTATTAATTTAAATGATTAATTAGGAAATTTACTGAAAAAGTAGTAAAAACATATAGTGAATGAAAAATCACTAAAACATAAACCAAAAGACAGATCTAGCCTATGGCTGAAATTTGAGCTCAAAATACATGGTACATGGCAGAAATGGAAAGATGTACTTGGGATATGATGGAAATGGAAACATGTACATGGGATATTATGACAATGATAACTTGTCCCTAGTGTTTTCATCTAAATTTTTTCAGAGATCGTCTACTTATTCTCGATCTGCCCAGATCTTGTCTGACAACTCTATAACATGTTCTTTCACACAAAAAAATGGGGAAAAGGTTGTCTAAAGTGGTTTCCCTTGGTCAAACCCCGGTTTAGGAATCAACCTTAGAAATGAAATGAAATGGTATAAAAGAAAGTAAATAGAAAGGTAAATAATAGATTCACCTTGCATAAACCCTCATGGATGGATGTAGAAATCACTCATACCCATAAAGATGCTTGAATGTACTTAAGATCCAAATATTTGACCTTGGAATGTGATGTAGAATCAAGGATTCTCTAAAAAATGCATAGATCTATGAATTTCACTCCCAGATCTTGAATGTAGATATGCTTGATAGTCACTTGCAAAGAAGGAGAGAGAAGATAGATGGAAGGATGGATCTTATTGCTTGATTGTGAATTCCCATAATTGGCCATAATAGGAGAGAAAATTGCATCAAATGGAGAATATTTCCTTTGACTTTAATGATCTTGAATAATTGGAGACTTGGAGATCTTGATATTGGGCGCTTGCCTTCAAATAGTGACTCCAATTGCTCTTGATTGCTTGGAAATCTTGATAGTTTGATTGCAAATGCTTGAGTATAGTTTTGATATGCAAAATGAGGAGATATAGGGGGTTTTTATACTTAATCCATCCTTTTGGGATCAAAATTGATCCAGGATGACCACAAAAATAAAACATCCTCATAAAACCCGGACATCAAACTTTGAGTAAAATGTGGGCCCCAAAACATAGGCCCCATGAGAAATGGGCCAAAATTTGAACTGGAGGTCGGGGGGAGTGAAAAGGTGTGGGAAAAGAGGAATCATCTCGCCAGGATGAACCATAATGAACACTCAAATCTTGAAACCACCAAAATAGGTCTAATAGGTCATATTAAAGCATCCAATCATGGGTGTTAACTTTTTAGGATGATACTTTTAGCCCCCACTTTAGCAGGAGTATGAGACAAACTCTTACTCACTATAAAGTAGATCAATACATAATAACAATCTTATCAAGGTCAAGGAGACAAAGAAACATCAAGCCCCCAAGTGACTTAAGCCCTCATCAAATCCAAAACCAAGATAAAAAGAGGCATCAAGAGAGAGAGAGAGAGAGAGAGAGAGAGAGAGAGAGAGAGAGAGAGAGAGAGAGAGAGAGAGAGAGAGAGATATNAGAGAGAGAGAGAGAGAGAGAGAGAGAGAGAGAGAGAGAGAGAGAGGTATTTCCTTACTATGGATCATGCAAAGAGAAATCCCTACAAAAGATGGCTGAAATTATAACAAGTTGTGTAATGCTAGTCAACCCATCAAAGAGGATCAGTCCTTAAGGAAAACATTGTCTCTATTAAGGGATCTGACAAGGGTGATCAAGCCTAAGGAAATCATTGTCTTTTTCATAGGGATCAAAGAAAAGGAAGAGAAATCCTTAAGGAAAACATTGTCTTTGTTAAGGGACATATAAAATCAATCAAGCCTAAGGAAAGAAATATCTCTAAAGGGATCAAAGAAAGGAATATCACTCCTTAAGGAAAGCATTGTTTCTATTAATTAGGGATCCAATGAAAAGATGAACACAAGGAAATCATTTTCTTCTTAGTCATATGCAAGAGATGTTTTATTGAATCATTATGTATGTGTGTGCAAAATGTGAAACAAGGAGCGAAGTGTATGCCCCCGCATTAAAGCAATTGCAAACGCCTTAGAGGGATCAATAGCTTTAACAGAGCATACATGCACCAACAAGAAACATTTCCACTACCAAATGCCCCAAAGAAAGGACAAACCAAGGGAAATTAATGCATGACAAAAGAGAGCATGAAAGGGATCTACTAACTATGGGTTCAGTATGATCATATGATAATACATGAGATATTATATCAAAATGAAATGTCATCATTTTCCAAAGGTAGCAGAACTACAAGCACAATGGAAAAATGTCACATAAGACTATTTATAAAGAAGAGTATTTTTGGATCAGCATCACAAAGACCAAAAAGAATAGGTAGCTATTGGTTTGCATCATCCCCAATCAGACAAGAAAATGGTACATTTACGAACAGTGGCCCATATACGACATAACATGTAACAACATATAAAAGAAGTGAGATACAAATAGAGGAATGTCATAACAAATTGATTCCTTTATCACCTTGTGATAGCAGAGCAACAAGGGTTTTCTAAAGAAACCTAAACAAAACATATGTCAAGAAACACATCATGGGGGAAGAAAATTGTAACAAGAAAACACTTTAGGGATTTTTAAAGCATCTATGACAATAATGACAAATGTCATAAGATTGTATGACAAGACCTCTGATGGTTAATGATAGATTCCTTCCACAGGTGGTCATGCATGAGAGATGCCTTACAATAGCTATTAGAGAATATATATAAGTTTCTATTTTGGGTGGACTTGAATAATTCCAAGGAGTTAGGCATGAGTTTTTCCAAGTGGTTTTGTAGCATGTTGTTTGGTGATACCATAGCGATATTTATCCTCACAAAATCCTATAAATTGGTTCCTATAGCTAGAGTTGTTCATTCAGTCTTACTTAGTTTCTAGGATAACAAAGTGCTACCAAATTCTACAAAGATCTACAAAGAAGTATATTGTTGTTGTATTCTTTAATAGATTATTAATATACTTGTGTCTCTTTCTATGAAAAAAATCCCAAAAGGGTTTCTCCATGTAAATTTGGTGTTTCATATGCAATGGTTTTCTTGTTCTTATTTTGATACTGCAATCACATTATAAAATATCTAATCTTTAGTTCTATAATTGCATTAACAAGTAGCTTAAGTTTTGTGTGAGGTGAAAAGGGAAGCAATGACATAGATAGGAAAAATCACTTCTTGTTTTCTTTAATTACACATTTCAGAAGGAAGATGCCTCACTAGGTTCAAGAGGAGACTCAAATGCTAAGTGGGACGGTGATCCTCAACTAAGATATGTGATTGATTGATAAAATGAGAATGAGTAAATGTAGTAATGTAAATGATTAATTAGGAAAGTTACTGAAAAACTGGAAAAAAATGTATTGATACAAATAGAAAGTGAGCGGAAATTCACAAAAATTGAAAGTAGAAGACAAATCTGACATGTGGCTAAAATCTAAGCTCAAAAGGCACAGTACATTATGGAAATGGAAAAATGTACCTGATACATGATGACAATGGCGACCTATCCTTGGTAATTTCATCTGAATTTTTCATAGATCATTTGCATGTTCCCGATCTACCCAGATCTTGCCTGAAAAATTTCTAACCTGTTCCTGCACACAAAAAAATGGGGAAAAGGTTGTCTAAAGGGGTTTTCCTTGGTCAAACCCCAATTTAGGAATCAAACTTATAAATGAAATGAAATTTCATAAAGAGAAGTAAATAGAAAGGCAAATAATATATTCACCTTGCATAAACCCTCATGGACGAATGTAGAAATCGCTCATACCCTTGAAGATGCTTAAATGTACTTGAGATCCAAAGATTTGACCTTGGAATGTGATTTAGAATCAAGGATTCCCTAAAAAATGCATAGATTTATGAATGCCACTCCTAGATCTTGAGTGTAGATATGCTTGATAGTCACTTGCAAAGAAGGAGAGAGAAGATAGATGGAAGGGTGGATCTTCTTGATTAATTGATAATTCCTCTACTTGGCCATCATGGGAGAGAGACTTCAATCCAATGGAGAATATTTCCTTTTAAATGAATGATCTTGAAGAATTGGAGATCTTGATCTTATTGGAATTAATGGAAAGTGTGTACTGAGAGGGGAGGACTGAATCAGTACCTCTAAAACTTTTGTATCCTTTAACCTTTATCCTTTAAGTTATCAAATGTTTATCCAACCATCTGTTCTATACTATCTTGATGCAAGATATATCAATTCATAAACTTAATTAAACATGTGAACATTCATGAAAATAATTGACACATAACACAAGATACGATATTGCAGAAAACTCCTATTAGGAAGTAAAAACTGCGGTGGGGATGACACCCACAAATTCTTAACTATCTGCAGATTGGAAGGGGCCAGTTGAGGCTTACAATTTGATCACTTATTATGATCTACCTTGTTAAGAGTATCTGTGGAGACCTGTTAAAGTCTACTCGATTAAGATCTTTAGCAACACTGTTGAGTGTGCACTCGGTTAAGAGATTTATAGTTGGACTGTTAAATCCACCTTCCTTGAAAGGATTTTTACACTTTGCTTCACATGTTAGAATGATAGAAAATTACAATTTGAACTGGTATATGCAATCTCCTATTGCTGATTACAAATCTATTTAAGTTTACATAAATAATTATATCACCTAATCTGATTGAATAATACCTCTGATGCTCGGTAGCCTCTGTTCTTGGTTCTTGCTAACCAAATTCACCTTTTACTGTTCTAGTTCTTGAAACTTTCAATCTAATCCATAGATGTGCTTGTAGGCTTCATTTATCCTCTCTTATATATTCACACATGTATAATGAATGATTGCATCATCTATTTATAAGATGGATTGACTTCATCAAGTTTCAAGAAAAACAATTTTAACTCTAAGATCAGGTTTACAACTTTACCTTGATCTCCTAGTCTATGTGTTTTAAATCAGTTAGACTGATTAAAGAACTTACATTCATGTTTCTTGTCCCTAAAGAAATGGTTTTAAAAACAAATCAAGATTCTATAAGTAGAATAAGACTATTTTATCTTACGTGGAAGTCAGATCCATTTTTTGCGGGCTGCAACTGACTTTCGGTTTCTAACGATCGGTTGTGCTCTGAAATTAGTTGAATGTCTTTTGGGTTCCTTTCTTGAACTGTTCTCTTGGTTTTCTCTTTAACTGTCTCTTAGGTTGCACTATATCCTGCACGTTAGGTTCCCCTGTCAAGTTCCTCTTTATCCTTCTGACTTTTCATTTTTGGTTTACACACAAAATTGTGTCGTCAGTTTTCTTTGTACTTAGAAGTTTTCGGTGATCTCTTGTATCTTCATTTTAGGTTTGCTCTTTGTCTTGTCTTCCAATGTAAGCTTACCAAAAGTGTTGTTTTCATAATAATGGAAAAATAATGTCATCAATCTCCCCCTTTGACATTACTATCAAAAACTGATATGTGCAAAATACTAACCGAATGTTAAGTATGTACAACATATATAATCCTTAGACATTTCATGACTCCCCCTATGTATATGCCGGTATATCATTATTTTCCCCTTATACTATATACTGTATAGTTGCCTATATGTACATATCATATATTTCCCCCTTTTTTGATATTAAGGGCAAAGGTGTATACCTTATAGTTTATCAAAAATGTGAGAGTGTGAAGACTTCATGTCTTCCATCATCTTCTCCCATTGTTCCTTCAAGTTCTATAGAGCCATGTGCTCAAGTGTGATCTTTGAATGTATATAGTAGATGTTGTCTGCTACAAACATCTGAGGGGTTTCTATCAGTTGCCTTGCTAAACTGATATGTTGTTGAAGCAGTGTCAAATTTGGTAGAAGTTGAGCTTGGAGCTCGGTGACTTCTTCCCTGAATTGTGTCTCTACTTCCCACAGATCCCGCCTTAACCTTTTTATTTTAATTATTTTCTCATATTGTATCTTTAGTGCATTATCATCGGTGGTTAAGTTGTTAGGACTGTTAGCTAGTTCAGAATCTAACTTTGCTATATTTTCACTATGCTCTTTAGTGAGCTTTTCTAGTGTGCTTAGTTGTTGAATCAAGGAAATAGCTTCAGTGATAATTGGATATAATTCACTTATGAATTCTGAAAGCTTTACCTTGTTAACTGTCACTTCTTGACTGATGTTCTCAACAAGTTTTTGCTGGTACTTCTGCTCTACTCTATTGCCTTCTCTGCATCAATATTCTGTGTTGTAATGGCTTCGGTGAGAGTGGCTATTTGATCAAGTATCAATTTATTCTGATCAAGATCAACATTGGGTACAATCTGGTGCAAGATGTCCCTTGTTGTTTCCAACACCATGGAGTCTCAGTGCTGCTTCCTCAGCTTCTCATGTAATGCCTTTCTCTGGCATATTTCACTGTATTCTTTCAGTGCTTCATAATCAAGTGTAGTTGGGTCACATTTGGGTATCTCAATGATTTCATCTAAAGTGACTTCCAACTTATTCTTCTTGGATTTCTTCTTCTTCTTTTGAGTTACACTTGAATGTAGAACCACTGCCAATTTCTTGGCTTTGTACGTTGTGCTTGATGAAGTGATTTGTGGTGTTGCCTCTTTTTGCTGCTTTGTTTTAGTGTCATCTTGTTAGTTTTCTATAGACGTTTGTACATCAACCTTTACATTGTCAGTAGCAAATTTTTCAGTTCCCTCAGGAGTACCATCTTTAGGTTTATCTACTTCATCAGTGTCCTTAGCTTCATCTTTCTTTGTTTGTTCATCCTTCTTGATTTTGTCTCCATATGTTGGATTTGTATCTCCTCCTGTAACCTTGTTAGTTTTGGTTACAATATGAGTATCTCCAATGTCCTTCTGATCATCAGTGTTATCTTTCTTTCCTTCTTCCCCTGTATCCTCGGGAATGCTTGAATCTTTTTCAGGTGACCTATCTTTTTCTTGTAGAATATTGATGGCTTGTGTCAATATTGGCATGTTGTCTAGTATGTTCACCTGTGCAGTATCAAATGTTGTGTCCTTCTCATTGGTTGTGTCCTTGGTAACATTGACATCTTCATCTTTCTTTACTTCTTCTGATGGATCATCGGTTATGTCAATGATTGTGTTATCCACAATTTTTTCCTTGGTTGTGTCTGACCATGTTTCATCTGCAACATCCATATTTTTGTTGCCGGTTGTGTCTTGTTCTTCCTTGTCTAACTCAACTAATGTGTCATCTTTTGCATCTTTGATTAATATATGTTCTTGAGTTTCCTTATTATCATCTTTCTATTGTAGGTCTTTCTTGGGGATATCTTCCTCAATAGGTCTATTGAGTATTTTACTCTATTTCTTGTGACTTTCTTGTTCAAGATCTATAAGCCTCCCTTCAAGAAATTTGTAGGCTCTCAACTTGGGTGAGAACTCCTTTTGATGGTTCTCCATCATTTCATCAATTTCTTCCTTCTTGGATTCAGAAGGCATGAGAGTAACAAGTACTCTTTCTCTTATCTCCTTCTCATTCTTTAAGGCAAATGTCTATCTAGCATATAATCTATCCAAGAGTTCTCTTGGTACATTATTTCCTTCAAATTGAATTGGTATGTACTTGAATTTGTACATCTTTGCAATGATGACATCTTCAACTTTGTTTTGATCTTCTGGATCCAGTTTTAGCCATCTTCTTATCTTAGAATCTACGATAGATCCTGAATTTACAATAGATTTGCATGCCTCATCAATGATTTCTGGAACTTTAACCTTTTCTTCTTGTACACCTTCATCTTGTTCGGTGTCCTCAATATCTTCTTTGGTCCTGATCAGCTTCCTTATTCTTTTGTTTGGCCCTATTTTTGGTGTGGTCGATTTCCTCTTGTAGGTTCTTACTTGTCCTTTCTTGAAAGATGAAGGACTTGAATCCTTAGCTATTTGGCTTCTTGTTCTAGAATTAGTTGTGGTTCTTGGCTTCTTAGTTGGTGGAGGAGGTGGTGAATCTAACTATGTGGCCTCAGAGTCATTATTTTCTACGGCTTCACCGATAGGTAGCTGTCCTTCGGTCTCTTCCTCATTTTAAGCTTGTTCTTCTTGTTTGGTTTCTTCCTCTGTTGCCGACAATATTTTCTTGAGGTTCTTGACCATTTTATCCTTTTTCCTGACTATTTGCTTTACAACCATCCTAGAATTGATTCTCTATTTGGCCTCCTCATAAGTTCACAACTTAGGTTGTTTCTTATCTAATGGTTCATTTATTAATGCATCGATTGCTTTAGATGCTTGATCAATATTTATCTCATATACTAATGGTTGTAGCCATGATTTCCTTGGTACAACATGCTTGATATAAGTGTGGTCTATATCAACCATTAAACATATTTCATCTTTGAATTTCTCAATAAGTTTCTTAGGGATCCTTACCCTCTTCTACATTCGGTCCTTGAAAATAGTAAAGTATTCATCCACGACTGTTTCAAAATTGTTTCCCAATGATGTTATGTGTTTACTAATCTGCATGGTGACTGGCCTCATGGTATCCCATTTTACCTCTCCTACTAATGGAATTTCTCTTGAAAGTAGAAGAAAATGCATGTGATAAGTGAGCCAAACTTACATGTATTTGTCTTTGCATTCCTTATAGTCTTCAAATTTTGTTCTAACTAGTTTAGTAGAAGTTTATATAAATCCAACTAAGTTCCCTTCTTCACAATCTTGTATGTTATGTCTACTGCACCGGATGCTATGTTGTTCATCTTGTTGGCTTGTAAAAAATTGTAGCCTAGGACACATGCTCCAAATTTCATCTCATCATCAGTAATAGTGGATACCTTCAATCCTGTGTCATTCCATTTGGCTCCTATGTTATTTTCAATCTCAGCCTTGGGTGGGTGCTTCAATTCTTTCACCTTTTTGGTTACATGGTAACCGATGACTGCATGGATAACATCTCAGGTTATCATCTTTGGTTCATCTAGCCATAGTTTGTGATTGTGTATTCAGCTCAGTACTAACCGAATCCATTTAGTTTTGAATACCTTCAGGAATAGTAGGGCATTAGTGAGCCCTTTAACCTCTATGTGTTTATGCTCATCTTTTATGGTTTCATATTCATTGCTTAACTTCTTGTAAGCTTGTTCTACCTCTAATTTGCCGATTTCTACGATCTTGCAGTGGATGTATGCTCTCACATCTTCAACGAGCAAAACCCTAGCTGGTATTCACAAGAATGCTCTAGCATTGTCAGGTTGTGAGGCAACCTCAAGGTAAATCTTGTAGTGTGGTTCTGCACATGCAAAATTCTTGATGAGCTTAACCTCATCCTTCTTGGTATTCTTCAATTTGGTGGTTCTTGAAGTTGTGGCCATTTTTTAGATTTAGGGCTTTCTGAGAAATGTGTAAAATAGAGTTTTTAATTGTCGTAGAACTTACTGTTTACACCATTAGTGATTTTTTATCTGGTTGGAGTGCTCTGTGTCAAGTTGTCGATGCTTTGGGGTCCTATCGCTATTTGCACAAAATTTGCTCTGGTCGCTCTGCTCTGGTCGCGGTGAACAATGAAGCCCTTCTGTTGCCCTTTTATAAGCGTTTTCCCTAAAAAGTGAGTCATTAATTCTCAACAACTCCTTGGTGTTTGAATATGGAGTTCGTTGGTTTGAACATTAACTTCTCTTCGGTGACAACGTGACATTTCGGGGTGATTGTTCAACTCTTTTCTTTTACTGACGGGTTTCGGTGTTGCAAACAACTTGCTCACTTTTCTTGATTAGTGATGAGTCTCGGTTTACACTAGCAAGTTTTCTTTTACATGTTAACCGATAGGTTTCAGTAAACATAGGCAATTTTAGCTTTGAGCGTATACCGATAGATTTTGGTGTGTTTTGCCCAATAGAATAGATATCACAAATTTTAACAAGTAATGTCATGATGCATCTTTACTTATGCTAATTTGACATTTTATCAACATATTATGGAACTGATGTAAAATGATAACTTGGGGTAATTTAGTCCCATACTTACTTGTTCTGCTTAGGTGGGGGTGGTGATGTCACCAGATCCATTGGATGGGGTGTCACCATTTCCATTGCTTGGTCCAGATTCATAATTGTTTGAAGCTTTTCTCCACATTTTATTTCTTGTTCTCCGGATGTCTTCAATGGTGTTTCCATTGGGATATGTGCTGGTCTCTATCATTTGGTCTCTGCAGTCTTTCTTGAGATGACCAACTTTATGATAGTGTAAGCATGCCATTCCGGGTTAGTCCAGCCTCTAAACTTTCTTGTCCACTGTCTCATACAATTCGCAGCAATGTGACCAAATCTTCCACATGTTGTACAATTTGTCCAAGTGTTGTAATCCCATACATACTGCTTACCGACTCTTTTCGATTGATAGTGAGTTTCTTGACCTTTAGGCTTCCATGCTTGCCTTTTCTTTTTCCAGCATTCAAGAGTAGTGTGCCCATTTATTTTTCAAGTAGGACAGTATTTGTCCATGTAGGTTTCCTTCTTGGGTTGTTTCATCTCAGATTTACATTCATATGCTTTATGTCCTTTCTTGTTACATTTATAACAAAATCCTATGAATGAAGATGTAGATTTAGGAATACCTTTCATTTTGCCTCTGCAAACATTTGATGTGTGGCCTTGCTTTCCACAGTGATTGCATGTCATCTTTCTTGGTCTTGCATTTTCATAGACATTCTTTGGATCAAATTGATTGGGTGATTATCCATTCTTGGTAAAACCTAGACTAGTGTTATTGTTGACTCTTCATTGTCCTTCAAGAAAATCATCCATCATTTTATTGTTTTCTTCAGCTTTCTTTATAATTTCATTATGTTGCTATTGAATTCTTATTTTATGTTTCAACTTTTCTTTTTCATCCCTTAGCTCACCAATAGCTTCTATTATTTCAATGATTTCTATTGGAAAGTTGACTATACTAAATTATATGACTCTATTTAGAGTTTTCATTATGGCAAAAAAGTCATATGAAGTTTTGGAGTCAGCAAACATTATCAGAAGATCAGAAATTGGCTAAGTACAGAAAACAGGACAGAGCAAGGAACAGACTGTTATAGTTTTGATTAGCGTGTGTTCATTTGTTATCTAAATGATATGTGCCTTTGAAGACAATCTTATGAGTATGTTTACATGCTAATTCTAAGAGATCATGATAAGATGTGCAAGTATGAAGAAGATACAACAAGTTGAAGAGGTACAGCCAGTGAATGTTAGAACAGGACAGAGATCGTGGAAAGAGCCGATATAGATTGTTTTGGCGTGGAAGTTGCACTTATCCTCAGGACTTGCACCTTTGGATTAGTAATTTTTAGTGACCTAAAAATCTATGGTTAAAAGCGCATGACTTTATTCATCCGAGATAATTAGTTAGAGCTAATTTGGTGAAGCAGACTTTGTGAAAAGACGTGTCTATTCGGTTTGAGTAAAGTAGTTATAATTAATGTTAAGCTGACTTAATGAAGGGTTGAATGGTTATGTAAGTGATCAAGATACATGGTAAAAGGTTTCCTAAAGCTGACATGTTCATGTCCTTTGAGGAAGCAATTATAGAAGGTCATTTGTGATGGGAAAAGTAGCGAAAGCCAGAGATAAGAAAAGCAGAGCAGAGTGTAAAAGCAGCAAAGATATATCTATCATATGTTGATGATATAGATATTGAAGTAGAAGATTTCAAAGTGAAGATAAGATTTTTTTAGTGCTTTACAAAAGGATAAATCATCAGTGCACAAAAGGAACTGATCAGACAAGCAGTGTCGCAACAACAGTTCACCTTGCAGATACAATGTGTATCAAATATCCAGAAGGTTGTAGCCTTCACCATTTGGACAGTGAGTCCACCACCCCTAAAAGGATTATTTTAAAAGACTCCTAATAGGTTTCGACCCTTAACAAGGTCACTATACTTCATGTATGGTAAAGACAACTCCTAACAGGGTTAAGGATCTTCTAACAAGGATCATAAGACACTAGTGCAGAATATTTGTGGGTACTAATTCCCACTGGGGTTTTCACCTACATTGGGTTTCCCCATAATCATATA
>MU224790.1:5228146-5250712 GCA_018584345.1 Thuja plicata
GGAAGCACATACTTATTATTGATCATCTAAGTGTGAATACAACAAAAGAGAATTCACATAAGAGCATAATTGATTGAAGATACAATTTTAAATATCATGTGAAGAAGCAGATAAAACTATTATGACATGTCCATAGGATTATGCGCCCATGACCAAGGACATGGAGGATACATTCGTGATTGATAATGTTGAAGTATCAATGGCAGTAATGGATATTAATCTAGACAATTTTGAAGAACCATTTATGAGTTCTCAAGAAGCTGAGAGTCTTTATATCAGCAAGAAGATATATTGATTTAAGATATCACAGAAAAGGAAGCAGAAAAAGAGAAGACTGAAGTGATGGACAATTCATCATCATTGTTGTAAAGATTGACACCCATAACAGACTTAGACTCGTGGGGAGTAAATAAGTAAGTGGGAGTATATAATCTGAAGAAGTCATGAAAAATAGATCAAATATTGTAGAAGAGAAGTATATGAAGAAGAGGCTCAGTGAATTGGTTAGCAACTTTACACTTGATCTTAGTTCACTCAAAGTTGGTCAAGCATCCTTGAAAGAGTTTGCAACAAAAGGCAGAAAGATTATTGTTGACTGTATGAATCAGGCAAGATAAGTGCCCATCATTACAAAGAAGATATAGGAGGTAGAGGCTATGATAGAGAAGATAAGGAAATATGTGGAAGATCCCTCCACCAATATCAATATGTGTATATCAGGGGCAGATTGATAAGATTGAGAAGTCAGAGAAGATAATATCAAAGGGTGAGTAAAGTAATGTATAATATATGGAGTCTATAATATTATCAAGGTCCTAGCATAGACTTGGAGAAGATGGAGAAGCTACAATATGCATTATGCGCCCATCTACAGATTGTTTATTCACTGATTGTGTTTTGGGAGAAAGAGATCCAGAAGTTGCAGATTGCATATCCAGATATGTATGTTGAGTAAGTACATAGAAGTGTTTTTGATCACCTTTGTCATTAATGTCAAAGGGGGAGTAGAGTATGAAGAATATGGAGTCTGGTATATGATAAGAGGGAGAAATAAGATAGAGAGTTTTTGTATAAAAGTACAGATAGTAACTTCACCATATTCCTTTGTTGCCATAAATGACAAAGGGGGAGATTGTTGGAAAGTTGAATATACTGAAGTATATGACTCTATTTAGTGTTTTCATTATGGAAAAAAATTCATATGAAGTTTTGGAGTCAGCAAACATTATCAGAAGATCAGAAATTGGCTAAGTACAGAAAACAAGACAGAGCAAGGAACATACTGTTATAGTTTTGATTAGCGTGTGTTCATTTGTTATCTAAATGATATGTGCCTTTGAAGATAATCTTATGAGTATGTTTACATGCTAATTCTAAGAGAGAATGATCAGATCTGCAAGTATGAAGAAGATACAACAAGTTGAAGAGGTACAACCAGTGAATGTCAGAACAGGACAGAGATCGTGGAAAGAGCCGACAGAGATTGTTTTGGCATAGAAGTTGCACTTATCCTCAGGACTTGCACCTTTGGATTACTGATTTTTAGTGACCTAAAAATCTATGGTTAAAATTGCATGACTTGATTCATCTGGGATAATTAGTTAGAGCTAATTTGGTGAAGCAGACTTTGTGAAAAGACATGTCTGTTCGGTTTGAGTAAAGCAGTTATAATTAATGTTAAGCCAACTTAATGAAGGGTTGCATGGTTATTTAAGTGATCAAGATACATGGTAAAAGGTTTCCTAAATCTGACATGTTCATGTCCTTTGAGGAAGTACTTATAGAAGGTCATTTGTGATGGGAAAAGTAGCAAAAGCCAGAGATAAGAAAAGCAAAGCAGAGTGTAAAACCAGCAAAGATATATCTATCATATGTTGATGATATAGATATTGAAGTAGAAGCTTTCAGAGTGAAGATAAGATTTTTGTAGTACTTTATAAGAGGATAAAGCATCAATGCACAAAATGAACTGATCAGACAAGCAGTGTCACAGCAGCAGTTCACCTTGCAGATACAATGTGTATCAAATATCCAGAAGGTTGTAGCCTTCACTGTTTGGATAGTGAGTCCACCAACCCTAACATGGTTATTGTAAAAGACTCCTAATAGGGTTCAACCCTTAACAAGGTCATTGTACTTCATGTATTGTAAAGACAACTCCTAACAGGGTTAAGGATCTTCTAACAAGGATCATAAGACACTAGTGCAGAATATTTGTGGGTACTAATTCCCACCAAGGTTTTCACCTACATTGGGTTTCTCCATAATCATATATGGTGTTATGTGTTGTGTATATTTATCTTAATTGCATTGTTATTCAAGTTTAGTACATAAGCATTTAAGTAAAGATTCAGATAAGAAGAAAAAGTATTAATTGATAGATCACTAATTCACCCCCCCCCCCTCTCAGTGATCCTAATCCTAAAAAGTTCAACATTCATTCTATTTACCTCTTAACTCATAAGAATAATATGATTTGTGATCTCGTGTTGATGCTCTATAAGTCTTTGTATTTCAGACTCTTTCTCTTGTGGCTTTTCTGTAATCTTCCTTTTATCATCAATAGCTAGTGTTCTTTCTTTCTTAGCTTGTCTAACACTATTCATGACATCAATCATCCTTACCATATGAGTGTCTTGACTAATTTGTAGAGATTTCACTTGTCTATCCAGATGTTGAATGATTTCAGTTAGGCTTGTGATGCTTTCTTCTGATGTGTCTGATGCCTTGCTTGTAGTTGATCCTGAAGACTCCAAGAAATCTGGTATCTCTTCCTCGTGATAATTTCTCTCATTAAAATAAGATGCCATAATATTTCTTTCATCTAACAGATGTCTCATATTAATTCTAGCTTCTTTATACTGCTCATAGGAGATCTGAATTTCTAGCTTCTTATTTTCAATATTCTTGTTGAGTCTGTACTTCTCCATTGTATGATCTTTTCTCTTAAGCCTTTAAGATTTTCCAAAGAAGAGACTTAGCTCTAATACCAATTTTTGGAATTAATGGGAAGTCTGTACTGAGAGGGGAGGGGTGAATCAGTACCTCTAAAACTTTTGTATCCTTTAACCTTTATCCTTTAAGTTATCAAATGTTTATCCAACCATCTGTTCTATACTATCTTGATGTAGGATATATCAATTCATAAACTTAATCAAACATGTGAACATTCATGAAAGTAATTGACACATAACACAAGATATGATATCGTAGAAAACTCCTGTTAAGAAGTAAAAACTGTGGTGGCAATGACAACAACAAATTCTTAACTATCTGCAGATTGGAAGGGGCTAGTTGAGGCTTACAATTTGATCACTTCTGATGATCTACCCTATTAAGAGTATCTGTGGAGACCTATTAAAGCCTACTCGGTTAAGATCTCTAGCAACACTATTGAGTGTACACTCGGTTAAGAGATTTATAGTTGGACTGTTAAATCCACCTTCCTTGAAAGGATTTTTACACTTTGCTTCACTTGTTAGAATGATAGAAAATTACAATTTGAACTAGTATATGCAATCTCCTATTTCTGATTACAGATCCATTTAAGTTTACATAAATAAGTATATCACCTAATGTGATTGAATAATACCTCTGATGCTCGGTAGCCTCTGTTTTTGGTTCCTACTAACCAAATTCACCTTTTACTGTTCTGGTTCTTGAAACTTTCAATTTGATCCATAGATGTGCTTGTAGGATTCATTTATCCTCTCTTATATATTCACACATGTATAATGAATTATTGCATCATCTATTTATAAGATGGATTGACTTCATCAAGTTTCAAGAAAAACAATTTTAACTCTAAGATCAGGTTTACAACTTTACCTTGATCTCCTAGTCTATGTGTTTTAAATCAGTTAGACCGATTAAAGAACTTACATTCATGTTTCTTGTCCCTAAAGAAATAATTTTAAAAATAAATCAAGATTCTATAAGTAGAATAAGACTATTTTATCTGACGTGGAAGTTAGATCCATTTTTTGCGGGCTGCAACTGACTTTCAGTTTTTGATGATTGGTTATGCTCTAAAATTAGTTGACTGTCTTTCAGGTTCCTTGATTGAATTGTTCTCTCAGTTTGCTCTTTAACTGTCTCTCAGGTTGCACTATATCCTGCATTTTAGGTTCCCCTGTCAGGTTCCTCTTTATCCTTCTGACTTTTCATTTTTGGTTTAGACACAAAATTGTGTCATCGGTTTTCTTTGTACTTAGAAGTTTTCGGTGATCTCTTGTATCTTCATTTTAGGTTTTCTCTTTGTCCTGTCTTTTGATGTATGCTTATCGAAAGTGTTGCTTGCATAATAATGGAAAAATAATGTCATTAATCGCCCCCTTTGACATTACTATCAAAAACTGATATGTGCAAAATACTAACAGAATGTTAAGTATGTACAACATATATAATCCTTAGACATTTCATGACTCCTCCTATGTATATGCCGATATATCATTATTTTCCCCTTATACTATATACTGTATAGTTGTCTATATGTACATATCATATATTTCCCCCTTTTTTGATATTAAGGGAAAAGGTGTATACCTTATAGTTCATCAAAAATGTGAGAGTGTGAAGACTTCATGTCTTCCATCATCTTCTCCCATTGTTCCTTCAAGTTCTATAGAGCCATGTTCTTGAGTGTGATCTTTGAATGTATATCGTAGATGTTGTCTACTACAAACATCTTAGGGGTTTCTATCAGTTGCCTTGTTGAATTGATATGTTGTTGAAGCAGTGTCAAATTTGGTAGAAGTTGAGCTTGGAGCTCGATGACTTCTTCCCTGAATTGTGTCTCTGCTTCCCACAGATCCTGCCTTAACCTTTTATTTTAATGATTTTCTCATATTGCATCTTTAGTGCATTATCATCGATGGTTAAGTTGTTAGGACTATTAGCTAGATTGGAATCTAACTTTGCTATGTTTTCACTATGCTCTTCAGTGAGCTTTTCCAGTGTGCTTAGTTGTTGAATCAAGGAAATAGCTTTAGTGATAATTGGATCTAATTCACTTATGAATTCTAAAAGCTTTACCTTGTTAACTGTCACTTCTTGATTGATGTTCTCAACAAGTTTTTGCTGGTACTTCTGCTCTACTCTATTTCCTTCTCTGCATCAATATTCTATGTTGTAATGGCTTCGGTGAGAGTGGCTATTTGATCAAGTATCGGTTTATTCTAATCAAGATCAACATCAGGTACAATATGGTGCAAGATGTCCCTTGTTGTTTCCAACACCATGGAGTCTTGGTGCTGCTTCCTCAGCTTCTCATGTAATGCCTTTCTCTGGCATATTTTACTGTATTCTTTCAATGCTTCATAATCAAGTGTAGTTGGGTCACATTTGGGTATCTTGATGATTTCATCTAAAGTGACTTCCAACTTATTCTTCTTGGATTTCTTCTTCTTCTTTTGAGTTACACTTGAATGTAGAACCATTTCCAATTTCTTGGCTTTGTACGTTGTGCTTGATGAAGTGATTTGTGGTGTTGCCTCTTTTTGCTGCTTTGTTTTAGTGTCATCTTGTCAATTTTTTGTAGATGTTTGTACATCAACCTTTACATTGTCGGTAGAAACTTTTTTAGTTTCCTCAGGAGTGCCATCTTTAGGTTTATTTCCTTCGTTGGTGTCCTTAGCTTCATCTTTGTTTGTTTCTTCATCCTTCTCAGTTTTATCTCCATCTATTGGAATTGTATCTCCTCCCGTAACCTTGTTAGTTTTGGTTAAAATATGAGTATCTCCGATGTCCTTCTGATCATCGGTGTTGTCTTTCTTTCCTTCTTCCCCTGTATCTTCGAGAATGCTTGAATTTTTTTTAGGTGACTTGTCTTTTTCTTGTAGAATATTGATGTCTTGTATCAATATTGGCATGTTGCCTGGTATGTTCACCTGTGCAGTATCAAATGTTGTGTCCTTCTCATCAGTTGTGTCCTTGGTAACATTGAAATCTTCATCTTTCTTTACTTCTTCTGATGGATCATCGGTTATGTCAATGATTGTGTTATCCACAATTTTTTCCTTGGTTGTGTTTGAGCATGTTTCATTTGCAACATCCATATTTTTGTTGCCAGTTGTGTCTTTTTCTTCCTTGTCTAACTCAACTAATGTGTCATCTTCTACACTTTGATTAATATATGTTCTTGAGTTTCCTTATTATCATCTTTCTATTGTAGGTCTTTCTCAGGGATAGCTTCCTCAATAGGTCTATTGAGTATTTTACTCTATTTCTTGTGACTTTCTTGTTCAAGATCTATAAGCCTCCCTTTAAGAAATTTGTAGGCTCTCAACTTGGGTGAGAACTCCTTTTTATGGTTCTCCATCATTTCATCAATTTCTTCCTTCTTGGATTTAGAAGGCACGAGAGTAACAAGTACTCTTTCTCTTATCTCCTTCTCATTCTTTAAGGCAAATGTCCATCTAGCATATAATCTATCCAAGAGTTCCCTTGGTACATTATTTCCTTCAAATTGAATTGGTACATACTTGAATTTGTACATCTTTGCAATGATGACATCTTCAACTTTGTTTTGATCTTCTGGATCCAGTTTTAGCCATCTTCTTATCTTAGAATATATGATAGATCCTGAATTTACAATAGATTTGCATACCTCATCAATGCTTTTTGGAACTTTAACCTTTTCTTCTTGTACACCTTCATCTTGTTCAGTGTCCTCAATATCTTCTCTGGTCCTGATCAGCTTCCTTATTCTTTTGTTTGGCCCTCTTTTCGGTGTGGCTGATTTCCTCTTGTAGGTTCTTACTTGTCCTTTCTTCAAAGATGAAGGACCTGAATCCTTTGCTATTTGGCTTCTTGTTCTAGAATTAGCTGTGGTTCTTGGCTTCTTAGTTGGTGGAGGAGGTGGTGAATCTTAAAAAGTGGCCTCAGAGTCATTATTTTCTGCAGCTTCACCGATAGGTAGCTGTCCTTCAGTCTCTTCCTCATTTTCAGCTTGTTCTTCCTGTTTGGTTTCTTCCTCTATTGCCGACAATATTTTCTTGAGGTTCTTGACCATTTTGTCCTTTTTCCTGACTATTTTCTTTACAACCAGGCCAGATTTGATTCTCTATTTGGCCTCCTCATAAGTTCCAAACTTAGGTTGTTTCTTATCTAATGGTTCATTTATCAATGCATTGAATGCTTTAGATGCTTGATCAATATTTATCTCATATTCTAATGGTTGTATCGATGATGTCCTTGGTACAACATGCTTGATATAAGTGTGGTCTATATCAACAATGAAACATATTTCATCTTTGAATTTCTCAATAAGTTTCTCAGGGATCCTTACCCTCTTCTGCATTCGGTCCTTGAAAATAGTAAAGTATTCATCCATGACTGTTTCAAAATTGTTTCCCAGTGATGTTATGTGTTCACTGATCTGCATGGTGACTGGCCTCGTGGTATCCCATTTTACATCTCCTACTAATGGAATGTCTCTTGAAAGTAGAATAAAATGCATATGATAAGTGAGCCAAATTTACATGTATTTTTCTTTGCATTCCTTATAGTATTCAAATTCTCTTCTAACTAGTTTAGTAGAAGTTTAGATAAATCCAACTGAGTTCCCTTCTTCACAATCTTGTATGCTGTGTCTACTGCACCGCAAGCTATGTTGTTCATCCTGCTGGCTTGTAAGAATTTGTAGCCTAGGACACATGCTCTGAATTTCATCTCATCATCGCTAATAGTGGATACCTTCAATCCTCTACCATCCCATTTGGCTCCTATGTTATTTGCAATCTCAGCCTTGGGTGAGTGCTTCAATTCTTTTACCTTTTCAGTTACATGGTAACCGGTGACTGCATGGATAACATCTCGGGTTATCATCTTCGGTTCATCTAGCCATAGTTTGTGATTGTGAATTCGACTCAGTACTAACCAAATCCATTCAGTTTTGAATACCTTCAGGAATAGTAGGGCATTAGTGAGCCCTTTAACCTCTATGTGTTTATGCTCATCTTTTATGGTTCCATCTTCATTGCATAACTTCTTGTAAGCTTGTTCTACCTCTAATTTGTCAATTTCTGCGATCTTGCTGTGGATGTATACTCTCACATCTTCAACGAGCAAAACCCTAGCTAGTATTAATGAGAATGCTCCAGCATTGTCAGGTTGTGAGGCAACTTGAAGGTAAATCTTGTAGTGTGGTTCCTCACATGCAGAATTCTTGATGAGCTTAACCTTATCCTTCTTGGTATTCTTCAATCTGGTGGTTCTTGAAGTTGTGGCCATTTTTTAGATTTAGGGCTTTCTGAGAAATGTGTAAAATAGAGTTTTTGATTGTCGTAGATATTACTGTTTACACCATTAGTGATTTTTGATCTTCTTGGAGTGCTTTGTGTCAAGTTGCAGTTGCTTTGGGATCCTATCGCTATTTGCACAAAATTCGCTCTCGTCGCTCTGCTCTAGTCGTGGTGAACAATGAAGCCCTTCTGTTGCCCTTTTATAAGCATTTTCCCTAAAAAACGAGTCATTAATTCTCAACAACTCCTTGGTGTTTGAAGATGGAGTTCGTCAGTTTGAACATTAACTTCTCTTCAGTGACAACGTGACATTTCAGGGTGGTTGTTCAACTCTTTTCTTTTACTGACGGGTTTCGGTGTTGCAAACAACTTTCTCACTTTTCTTGATTAGAGAGGAGTCTTGGTTTACACTAGCAAATTTTCTTTTACATGTTAACCGATAGGTTTCAGTAAACATAGGCAGTTTCAGCTTTGAGCGTATACCGATAGATTTTGGTGTGTTTTGCCCGATAGAATAGATATCACAAATTTCAACAAGTAATGTCATGATGCATCTTTACTTATGCTAATTTGACATTTTATCAACATATTATGGAACTGACGTAAAATGATAACTTGGGGTAATTTAGTCCCATACTTACTTGTTCTTCTTAGGTGGGGGTGGTGATGTCACCAGATCCATTGGATGGGGTGTCACCATTTGCATTGCTTGGTCCAGCTTCATAATTGTTTGAAGCTTTTCTCCACATTTTGTCTCTTTTTCTCCGGATGTCTTCAATGGTGTTTCCATTGGGATATGTGTTGGTCTCTGTCATTTGGTCTCTGCAGTCTTTCTTGAGATGACCAACTTTATGATAGTGTAAGCATGCCATTCCGGGTTAGTCCAGCCTCTAAACTTTCTTGTCCACTGTCTCATACAATTTGCAGCAATGTGACCAAATCTTCCACATGTTGTACAATTTGTCCAAGTGTTTTAATCCCATATATACTTCTTATCGACTCTTTTCGATTGATAGTGAGTTTCTTGACCTTTAGGCTTCCATGCTTGCCTTTTCTTTTTCCAACATTCAAGAGTAGTGTGCCCATTTATTTTGCAAGTAGGACAGTATTTGTCCATGTAGGTTTACTTCTTGGGTTGTTTCATCTTAGATTTACATTCATATGCTTTATGTCCTTTCTTTTTACATTTATAACAAAACCCTATGAATGAAGATGTAGATTTAGGAATACCTTTCATTTTGCCTCTGCAAACATTTGATGTGTGGCCTTGCTTTCCACAATGATTGCATGTCATCTTTCTTGGTCTTGCATTTTCATAGACATTCTTTGGATCAACTTGATTGGGCGATTCTCCATTCTTGGTAAAACCTAGACCGGTGTTATTGTTGACTCTTCATTGTCCTTCAAGAAAATCATCCATCCTTTTATTGCTTTCTTCAGCTTTCTTTATAATTTCATTATGTTGTTGCTGAATTCTTATTTTATGTTTCAACTTTTCATTTTCATCCCTTAGCTCACCAATAGCTTCTATTATTTCAATGAGTTCAACATTCATTCTATTTTCATCTTAACTCATAAGAATAATATGATTTGTGATCTCGTGTTGAGGCTCTGTAAGTCTTTGTATTTCAGACTCTTTCTCTTGTATCTTTTTTGTAATCTTCCTTTAATCATCAATAGCTAGTGTTCTTTCTTTCTCAGCTTGTCTAGCACTATTCATGACATCAATCATCCTTACCATATGAGTCTCTTGACTAATTTGCAAAGATTTCACTTGTATATCGAGATGTTGATTGATTTCAGTTAGGCTTGTGATTCTTTCTTCTGATGTGTCTGATGCTTTGCTTGTAGTTGATCCTGAAGACTTGAAGAAATCTGGTATCTCTTCCTCATGATAATTTGTCTCATTACAATGAGATGCCATAATCTTTCTTTCATCGAACATATGTCTCATATTGATTCTAGCTTCTTTATACTGCTCATAGGAGATCTAAATTTCTAGCTTCTTATTTTCAATATTCTTGTTGAGTCTGTACTTCTCCATTGTATGATCTTTTCTCTTAAGCCTTTAAGCTTTTCCAAAGAAGATACTTAGCTCTAATACCAATTGTTGGAATTAATGGGAAGTGTGTACTGAGAGGGGAGGGTTGAATCAGTACCTCTAAAACTTTTGTATCCTTTAACCTTTATCCTTTAAGTTATCAAATGTTTATCCAACCATATGTTTTATACTATCTTGATGCAAGATATATCAATTCATGCACTTAATCAAACATGTGAACATTCATAGAAACATTCATGAAATTAATTGACACATAACACAAGATATGATATCGCAGAAAACTCCTGTTAGGAAGTAAAAACTGCGGTGGGGATAGCATCCACAAATTCTTCACTATCTGCAGATTGGAAGGGGCCGATTAAGGCATACAATTTGATCACTTCTGATGATCTACCATGTTAATATTATCTATGGAGACTTGTTAAATTCTACTCATTTAATATCTTTAGCAACATTGTTGAGTGTGCACTGGATTAAGAGATTTATAGTTGGACTGTTAAATCCACCTTCCTTGAAAGGATTTTTACACTTTGCTTCACTTGTTAGAATGATAGAAAATTATAATTTGACCTGGTATATGCAATCTCCTATTTATGATTACAGATCCATTTAAGTTTACACAAATAAGTATATCACCTAATGTGATTGAATAATACCTCTGATGCTCAGTAGCCTCTGTTCTTGGTTCTTGCTAACCAAATTCACCTTTTACTGTTCTGGTTCTTGAAACTTTCAATCTGATCTATAGATGTGCTTGTAGACTTCATTTATCCTCTCTTCTATATTCACACATGTATAATTAATGATTGCATCATCTATTTATAAGATGGATTGACTTAATCAAGTTTCACGAAAAATAATGTTGATTCTAAGATCAGGTTTACAACTTTACCTTGATCTCCTAGTCTATGTGTTTTAAATCAGCTAGACCGATTAAAGCATTTTCTTGTCCCTAAATAAATAGTTTTAAAAACAAATCAAGATTCTATAAATAGAAGAAGACTATTTTATCTGACGTGGAAGTCAGATCCACTTTTTGTGGGCTGCAACTGACTTTCGGTTTCTAACGGTCAGTTATGCTCTGAAATTAGTTGATTGTCTTTCAGGTTCCTTGCTTGAACTGTTCTCTTAGTTTTCTCTTCAATTATCTCTTGGGCTGCACTTTATCCTTCACATTGGGTTCCCTTGTTGGGTTCCCCTGTCAGGTTCCTCCTTATCCTTCTAACTTTTCATTTTTGGTTTACACACAAAATTGTGTCGTCGATTTTCTTTGTACTTAGCAATTTTTGGCGATCTCTTGTATCTTCATTTTTTGGTTTTCTCTTTGTCCTGTCTTTCAGTGTATTCTTACCAAAATTGTTGTTTGCATACTAATGGAAAAGTAATGTCATCAGATCTTGGGTGCTTGCCTTCAAATCTTGACTCCAATTACTCTTAATTGCCTAAAAATCTTGATAGCTTGACTAAAAAGGATTGAGTATGATTTTGCTATGAAAAATGAGGAGATATAAGTGGGTTTTATACTTAATCCATCATTTTAGGATTCAAAATTGATCTAGGCTGACCACAAAAGCAATCTCCCGATAAAACCCCAGCATTGGGCTCTGGGTAAAATCTAGGCCCCAAAACCTAGGGACATGTGGTCATTGGCGACATGTCCCATGAGAAATGGGCCAAAATTATAATTGGAGGTTGGGGAGAGTGAAAAGGTGCGGGAAAAGAGAAATCAACTTTCCAGGATGCATAACGAACATTCAAATCTCAAAATCACTAAAATGGGTTGAATGGGTCCTAATAAAGCATACAATCATGGGTGCTAACTTTTTAGGATGATAAAAGTTCATATTACAATATTGATTCACTTTGTTTTACAAAATTTGGTATCAAAGATAATAGTTATGTTGAGGGAGGGACACCTTTCTCCTTAAGTGTTGAAGGTTTTTGTTGTTGCAGTGGGTGCTTTCTTTTTGTGACTTTTTGCAAATTTGAGAAAGATTGTATATCATGGCCTCTACGACTTGTCAAGATATTGATAAGTTCAATGGAAATGGTTATTAGATGTGGAAGTTAAAAAATTAAGATCTCCTTCAAGAAAGATCAATGGTTGCTAATTTCAGAGGAAGGAAACCAAAGGATTCTACCTTATCAGATGATTGGTGGAAAAGTTAGACAAGAAGGCATGAGGAACCATCCATTTGCGGCTTATTGAATTTTTCCTCACAAATGTCTTTAGAGAAGATATTGTACATAAGCTATGGAGAAAAATAGGTGATATGTATCAAACTAAGAGTTTATCTTACAAGCTATATCTTAAAATGACATTTGTATTATTTGAAAATGAGGGACGATGATTCATTTTTTCAACTTTTGAATGCCTTTAATTTGAGTTTAACCCAATTTCATCAATATAAGTTAGTATCAAAGATGAAGATAAATGTATTTTACTACTTTTCTCTTTTCCAAATTCTTGGTAAAATCTAATTGTTGACATAAGTATTGATGGTATAGAACCAAAGATGGACATTGCATCATTCCTACACTTCTTCATAAGAGGTAAGAATAAAGATGATGAATACTGACTCCTAAGATACCTTTCATGTATGAGGAAGGCCTAAGGAGAATGAGCCTATAGGGGAAGTTTTATTCTAGAATGCATGTGACATTTGATAAGTCTGATTATAGGTTAGTAAGGGGAAGATTGGTAGTTCTAAAGGATCTCTGATGAGGACTTTGTTTAAAATGCATACATGTACTCTTTGTAATTCAAATTTTGTAACTAGGATAGAAAATACATGTATGTTGTGCTACCACAGATTTGGTCACATTGGTGAAAAATGTCTTAAGACTATTCTAGATAAGAAACTAGTTGAGAGGATTTCTGATTATTCTATTAGTAAGAGTTATTTTTGTGAGCACTATGTGTTTGGTAAAAAATTTAGACCTTCATTTCCTAAAGGAGTTAATAAAGCTAAGAGATTTTTATATATTATTTATTTTGATGTATGTGGTTCAGTGGATTTTGACTCTCTGAATAGATCTCGATATTATGTTTCCTTCATTGATGATGTCTCAAGATATACTTAGATTTATTTTATGCATTTGAAACCTAATTTTTTCACTAATTTTAAGGAATTTAAGGCATTGGTTGAAATCAAATTAGATTATAAGACAATATTATCGAGATCTAACAATGGGGGTGAATATTTCTTTAGATAATTTGACGAGTTTTGAAAACATGCAAGAATTGTTAGGAAAAAGACTGCACCTTATACTCCCCAACAAAATGGGGTAGCAAAAAGAATAAACAATACATTAATGGAAACATATTGGAGCATGCTAAGTAGTGATAAGCTGGATAAATGTTTCTTGGTAGAAGCTATTGGTATTACATGTTATTTGATTAATAGATCTCCATGTAAATCTCTAGTTGATGAAACATTCTATGAGATGTGGTGGGTAAAAAGCCTCCAGTTTCACATTTAAGGGTCTTTGGCTATGAGGCTTTTGTTCATTTACCTCACTAGAAGAAAATCCAAATTGGATCTAATATCTCAGAAATGCATCTTTGTGGGATATAGTAAGAATGTAAAATATTATAAGCTATAGAATCCTCTACCATAAAAAATGATCTTTTCTAGAGATGTAATTTTCAAGGAATTTAGAGCTGACTAAGGTGAAGAATAACTAAAGGAAAATTCAAGGATAATGCATTTTGAAATTAAGAAAGAAGATGCGCATGTAGAAGAATAGAGGGATGGACAAGAATACGGAGAAGTAGAAAATATTTCAAGAGAATTTTTAGAATATTTAGCTGTGACAAAAGAGGTTGATTGTAATGAGGAACAACGTGAGGAAAAACCTATTACTTTACCTTTGGGAAGGTCCATAAGATAACAAAATCCATTTGATAGGTAGATCCCACCAAATATATGTTGTAAATTTTCTTGACTTTTTACTGACGATGAACCTAGATCTTATAGGAAGGAACTCACTTATGAGGAAAGTGAGTGTTGGATGTAGGCCATGTAGGAGAAGATGATAGCTTTGAATATTTGTGATGCCTATGATCTCATTATTTTTCCTAGAGGAAGAAATCCCAAAAGAAAAAAGTGGATATTTAAGAATAAATTTGAAGCAAACAGTCAGCTAGAGAGGTACAGGGCCACATTTGTGGCCAAGGGATATTCCCAGGGTGAAGGAGTTGATTTTGAAAAAATATTCTCTCTTATTGATAAGCTAACTTCTATTAGATTCCTATTATCTAGTTGTCTAACTTGTGATTTTGAGATAGAGCAAATGGATGTTACAATTGCTTTCTTGCATGGGGATATTGAAGAAGAGATTTATATGCGACAACCCAGTGGTTTTGTTGAGAAAGGAAAAGAAAACATGGTTAAAATGGTCATCATATGGTATGAAAAAATTCACCCACGAGGTGGTACCAAAAGTTTGGTGCATTTGCATTAAATTTTTTTTATTTTGTATGTGAAGATGATCATTATGTTTATATTAAGCTCATTAATGATTAGTTATTAATTCGTGTCTCGTATGTTGATAACATGTTGTTTATTGGTAACAATAAAGTGATAATTAGAGAGCTCAAAAATTAGCTTTCTGGTACTTTTGATATGGAATTGGGGGCTACTAGATATATTCTTGGGATGGAAATAAGTAGGGATCAGGTTCATAAAAATCTTTGGTTAAGTCAAGAATAAATATGTTGACACCTTTTTGTAGAGATTTAAAATGCAAGACTGTAAGCCATTGAGTATTCCATTTCTAGTAGTTGGTACTTAGTTGAGTTTAGATATGTGTCCTAATTATGATGGTGATATTAAATAAATGTCTAATGTTCCTTATGCTAGTATTGTTGGTAGTTTAACATGTGCAATGGTTTGCGCTAGAACAGATATAGCCCAAGCAGTGGGAGTTCTAAGAAGATTTATGTCTAACCCAAGTAAAGAGCATCAGAGATTTGTTAAAATGGTATTTAGATATTTGTGAGGTACTTATAATTATTATTTTGGTTTTAATGATGTGGATAATTCATTGGGTATACAAGGTTTTATTATTGCAAATTAGGTAGGTAACTTAGATAGTGGTCCACTAGTGGTTGCGTGCTTACTTTGTTAAGAGGTATAGTGAGTTGGATGAGTAACCTACACTTTCATTATCCACCGTTGAAGATGAGTATATGGCTGTTACATATGCCTCTAAAGAGGCAATTTAGTTACAAAGACTTAGTAATAGTATTGGATTTTATTGTAGGATAGTGAGAATTATATGTGATAGACATAATGTCATATGTTTGGCCAAAAATCCTATGTATCATGCTTGTACTAAACATGTAGATGTTTAGTAGCACTTATTGAGAGATATGGTTGAGGGTGGACATGTCTTGATTGAAAAAAATTTGACACTTTAGATAATGTTGCAGATTTTCTCATGAAGCCAGTGACTATGGATAAGTTATCTTGGTACAAGAAGGTCATGGGCCTTGATAACTATACTCGATTTGTATTATGTAACTCTATGGGGTAATTTACAATGCATTATGTCAAGTGGGAGAATGTTAGGACTAATATGTCATCGACCTTTCAAATCCTTTAATTTACTATTTTCCTAACGTCTTTGTAATTTACCCATAAGAGGCTAGACCATTTAACCAATGATGGTGAAAGACACCATATAAAGGAAAAGTTACCTTTATCATTTGTTCTATAGGAAAAGGAAAAAATAGCTATGTGTCCCCTCTTTGAATCCTTTATTTTGAGGTGTTTAGATACTTGTTAGGGGTTGTAAGAGCATCTATGATGGTTATGATAGATTTCATAAGATTCTATGACAACACCTATGATAGTGTAGTGTCATAAATTTCATCCATGTGTAATTTTTTAGCTTACCTAGGCCCTATTTTAGCATGTATGGCCTCTCACATTCATTTTCACTTACTCTAGCCAAATTCTGCACATATTTATAGCATCCTCTCTCTAAATACGACATCTAGTCCCAATTTGGGTCAATCTTGGGTTGAAAAATGCAACCGGGAGGAACAAGGCAAGTTGGGTCCCCTTGTTCCTAAACGTTTCCTTGTTCCTAAACATTGCCTTGTTCCTCGATATTTGGATCCAAAATTGAACCACACAATGCTCATTTTGTTTTAGTTGGGGTTTTAGACCCTCATTATCTTTCTTTGGGTTTTGCACCTTGAAATAATTGGGAGAGGTGTATAAGAAAGCTACTCTCCCTTATTTTGAGAAGTAGGCAATCAAATTAGGTGTAATTGGAGCTCACAACTATAATTTTGTATAGAGGCATTCAATGAGAAAGTTTTCAAGATTCATGGAATTTTGTAGTGTTAATGTGGCTTTTGTGCAAGGGCCAACATATTGAGATGAAGCAGGTGTTAACCAAACAACTTTTACTAAAAGAAGGGGAAGAACTGAGGTTGTTATCCTCCCAAACACTTGGATGTCAGGTCAGAATGGTGTTGGACTAACTCAATTGGACGCACGATTATTTGTTCAAGGAGTATGTTATTTATGGGAGGTTTTGAGTGCGTATATCCATGAAAGAGAGTGTTAGATCATTTTAAAAATAAATAGCAAAAGATAGGACATGGTTAGTGAAAATGATAATCTACATATAATCATTCCACCATTCCATTCCATCAAACTTTACTCAATAACAACGTATCAAATCAATAACACATTTGATCATCAACCAATGAAGCTAAATCCATTTCATAATAGAAATTCAAGTACCATTCAATACAGAACATTCATACATTCCAGAGTAAAGGAAAAAATGAGATGGAAATGATACAAAATTTACCCATAACCAAAGGAAGCTTAAAATAGTAGGAAAGTCATTGTTCTTGAATTGATTAAATATAAGAGTCTCCAACCATCACTGGTTTTCTTACACCGTTCCAGAAGAGCATAAAGATCAACTAAAACTATGAGTAGAGAGTTCATAAAGCTAAGTATTCTATTACTACCTATGGTACCTCAAAATAATCAACTTTTTAGACCCCAACAAAGACCCAAAATATTACATTTATAGGGACTTCCACCCTGTATAGTCATCTACAACTATTGACAATTGTTTACAAATATTCACAATAAATTACATGTATTTACAAATCCCAAGAAGGGAGAGAGAGAGAGAGAGAGAGGTTCAGATCTTGAGAAGATATGATGATGGCATGCAAGTATCCCTTTGTAATTTATACTTTCTCTTATCCTCTGACCTGTCTCATTAATGTCGAATCGACAGTTTATCCTGTTACTGTCTAGTTGTACTTTACCTTAAATTCTAGAATGATAGACAACCAGTAGGGAAAGAAATGTTTGTAGGGTGCCCATCTTGTGTATCAATTCAATTTAACATTGTACATGTAACCTCTCTGACACTAACACTATATGTTTTGCAGGAGTATAAATGTGAGTGATGGGATGTCGATGTCAGGAAGCAACCCTTGACAACAACACCCGAAATAATAGAAGAATGAAATAATAATGAATATCAAAACCTGATACTACTCAAGGATTTGGAGTCTCAATGTTTCTTTGAACTTAAAGAGTAAAGAATACATAATGGGGATCACAAGGGTCAATCACCCTGGGGCGAATGATTCATACTTCTCAAAACTTTTGATGCATTCATTTATGGATTCCTCATCCATCTTATCAACCCATTGTACCTGGGACTTGGACTTTGTGAATGCCTCCCTTACCTGTTCAGTGTAAATATTCACTTTTTATGCAATATTCTGCATCTCAAATGTCTCAACAATCAATTGGGTACAATCATCCATGACTTATTTGTCAAAAATGTGGGCAGGACCAAACCTTTCCTCCATCTGCTCCTCAAACCCGACCATCAAATAATAAAAAATGGTAAACCCATCCACTTCATATAGGTGGAGACATGTTGTCTCCTATATATACATTTCAAATTTTATGGCATACTTATGTATTATGGAGGGAAAATAGGTGACCATCCTCTAGGAAATATTCATGATATCCACTCTAAAATCTAACTTTTGGAGGCTTATTTATAGAAAGCTTATGTCCTTGTTTTTGAGGACACCCACTGATACAATTTCACCCTCACCCAAGGTGTGTATTTTTTTTTCAGGTTCTTTGTCTGCTTATCATGGTGGGTGATGTCAAGGTCCCATACTACTACTTCTTTGCGGACTTCACGCCTAGTTTGTGTTGCTTCAAAGTAATTAATTGATCTCGAGAAGAAGTCGCAGAACTTCCCCACTTGTTCAGAGATCCACTAGTCTATAATTATTGCTTTCTTCTTCATATATTGCAAATAATTCATCTCTTCCTACAGGATGAATACCAGGGTGGATGCTCCAGGTCCTCAAGAGGAAACAAGAGAAGCCAACTCTCGCAAAACTTCATTATATTGTGTTAATTTAGCCTTCAAATCATGTTTTACTTTATATTATTTCTTGGCCCTCTTGCGCATTATGTCAATGACATCATCAAGGTTGTTGAGCTTGCACCACTTATATTTTTTCCCCACATTGATCAATTTGACTTGTTGTGGAAAATATCTCCTCAATTTGATTTGGGTAGTCTGATAGTTTATGGGGGTGATGTTTGATTAGTCCTTATCTGGCGATGCAATGAAAACCTCAACTACTATTTATCCTTTCTCAATTTTCTTAGTGGCAAACATACTTCTCACCTTCTTTGCCTTCTTTTGAGGTGCAATCCCAACCATGATGTCTTGTAAGGAGGACCTTTATTATTTTGGATCCTGCTTCCTCTTGAATTTGGACTCTAACCACTCAAGACGAGTCGAGGCATTATTCTCTATGGTTGCAGTGTCCTAGGAGGCAGACACATTCCTCCCTGCCCTTATGTCTATTTGGGAGGGGGGTTCCTAGGAGTCTCCATCATTGTAAGTTGAGAGGGATTCTACTAGGGAGGAACCTAGGTCCTTGTCTATAGTGTTACAATTATTCCCAAAGGTTTGGTTTTCACTTGATTAGTGACCTTCTCTCTTTCCTTCTATTTCTCTTGTTCCTCCTACTGGCTCTAGAGTTCTTCCTTCTTTGTGATCTCTTCTCACAATCTTTTCTCAATGACCTCTTTAGCCTTTTGGTGAGCTTCCTTTGTTTGTTTTTGTTTTTGGAAGGCCTGCTGCTCTGCCACCTTTGTTTATCTTCTTCGAGGAACACTCTTTCCTCTACTCTTTTTTGTTCTTTGACCTTCTGAACTCTTGTTTCTCTCAGAGTAGTTGTGCCACGTGGTCCCAGGCCTCTTGTTCTTTCTGAAGCCTTTCCACTTTTGCTCTAGCCCATTCTCACTCTCTGTCCACTTCTTGTTCCTTGGCCTTTTGAAGAGCTTCTCCTTCTTCCTCCTTTTGGGCTTTATCCTCTTCATGTTTCTATTTTTATTCTTCTCAAGTTTCCTACAAGAGGGTGACCCGTTCCTATAGAGTGAGTACCATATTTATATGTTTTGTCTCCACATGGATGAGATCTGTATAGTCCTGTACTTGATCTAGAATGAGCTCATTTGCAAGTAGATCTTGAGGTGATGGAAAAGCCTGTGTTTCTTAGAAGGAGACCTATGGTGGGAGGTTTGGAAGGCTAGTGTCTTTTCACTTCTTTGGAGGTGGATAAGATCTAGAAATATTCATTTGAGAATGTATAACTGGGGCATCATCTTCTGACAATATCTCCTCATCATCCTCATTAATATTAATGTGCCTTCTTTCTGTCTGGTAGGACCCTTCACAATTGGGGTTTTTCATAGGGAGTGATCCACTAAGAATCTATTTTCCTAATGTTGGTGCCTAGGGAGCGACGGACGCCATGGGCTCGCTAGATAGTCCATAGGTTACCCATTTTTCTATGATAGACTCAAGTTTACTCACCTTGTGCATTGTCTTCCCCATCTCTTGCATAATATCTTCTCTAAAAGGTACCTTCTAGGGGGTGTGCTTATATAGAGGATTTTACTCCTTTGTTCAATTTCTCCTTCCTTCACTCATAATTATTAGGAGGCTTCTTGCTCCAAGTCTTTGACTATGAACTCTTTGGGAAGTGGAGATAAAAAATTTTAGGGCTAAGGGCAATGATGTCCATGGATAAGGCCATGATGTCCAACTCTTCCGAAGGGTCCCATCAGATCAGGGAAAGACACCACTAACTTATTTCATCAGCCTCATAGGTCGAATCCAAAATAGCCTCTTTTTCTTCAAAATTCTTTGGAATCTCCTAAAGTTTGTAGGTTCACATCTGTGGGGCGGTCATTTTGTTTTACTTATGTTTCCTCTGATCAAAACTGTCCAACAAGTATGCCTAGAAGTCTTTGACATTGAGTTTATGTCAAGGGTAGGCATTGGGGATAGTCCCCTTTATTTTTCTCTTGGGATCATATGGATCTCGTTTATAATTTAATTCCTAGAGGTTCAAACTCTTGAGCTAAAAAATTGCCTCCTTGGAAGAGGGAAAAAAAAAGTGCACTTGTAGTTGCTGAGGGAAAAGGGAAAAGACCCTGGGTTGTGCTTTGCAGTCATAAATGATCACGCCTCTAAAATTTTCTAACAAAATTACCTTATGTGTACAATGTTGGGGAAGAAGGTAGGGATTCCCAGTGAATCCTGTTATCCTTATATAAGTTCAATTTTTAAACTGGGTGAGCTAGCACCCTCATCTATCTACTAGCGCCATTGCATCCTTCGAGAGCTAAAATTTGATGTCTCTTGTTAACCCTTTGGCTCAATAAAAAAGTAGCGCATCATTGATGCGCTGAAAATTTGTTGTGAATTGGGGAAAATGCAGTTGTGGATAGTACTCCCAGGGAAGGGAATTATTTGGGTTGTCTCCTCTGGTACCTTGGGTTTCCAGGCTTGTTTGGAAGTGCTTTAGTCTAACCACCTACCAGACGATGTAAGAAGTCATGTAAAATTTTCATGAGTAAGCCACAGGAGCTACCTATTCAACTTGTTTGAGATGATTTGCACCCAAACAAAATACATATATCCATTATGAATGCCCACGATAAAATAGTATATCAAGGCCTGGTAGTTCTTTGCATATGATTTCATAAAGATGCAGCTCAACATGATGATTATGGACTAGATGAGTGAGAGGAAGTTGAGGCATGGGATGGTATCTAACATTTTTGCTTCATCTTTCCATGGGTGAATGATCCAATTCTCATTAAAAAAACCTCTTGTATGTTGCTCCCTAGGTGTGTACTGGGTTAGGGCATCCTTCTCACTAATAATAGTGGGCTTGTGCCTTTTTGGGAGACAAAGGACTATATAGATCACATTTGGGGTAAAATTCATGATCTCTTTATTTTTAGCATTGATGCACATTCTCTGTAGATTGGAATAGTGGTGATCCAAATTTAGAACCAGCTCTAGAGATAGGAGAGATTGTGGGAAGGAAGTTGCATACAGGATCACAAAATTCCTCAACTCTATGTAAAAATGGACCCCTCTCAAATTGACATCCCCAATGTCGGTTTCCTTAGTATTATGGACTTTTCTCTCTATTTTAGAGATCTTTACCTACCCTTGGTACACATATTTAATGGTGTTTAGGGTCTTTTCCAATAGTAGTTTTTCCTTAGTCTTCTTTCCAGGAGGAGTCACTGGTGTTGGCTTCGGGTTCACATTAGGTGTTTGAGCTAGTGTTACCATTGTCTCAAATTGTATTCTGCAAGAGAAAATGGAGGACTTATTTAGTATTGTATGCCTCTCTCTCCGGTCCCCACAGCTTTCCAAAGGCGAGGGTTAGTAGCAAAGGTTCACAAATGAATGAAAATCAGGTATACAATGGCTACTAAATGAATAATAGAAACGTGAGCAATAAAATGTACAAGCAAGAGAAAGGAAGACAAGTAAATGCAAACCCCTCGATGCTTGAAGCTTCTATTGTTTCTCTCTACTCCTTCCGAAATGCTGTTCTTGATGCTCAGTATTGGCGGGGCAGCATTTATGACTTGAGAAGCGTCGAGAATTTGATAATTGAAATGTGAGTATGTGATCGCAAGATGGCTTGAATGCTAGAACCAAACTGACGGAGTAATGGCACATGAGAGCTTGAAATCCTGGATCCTTCAAATGGTTATGAAGGGTTTATTATATATGAATTGGTGATGAAATGAACGGTTGAGATCAATCCCAGAGATGGGGAGATGAACGGTTGAGATCAAAAGGAACAGGAGAGGTCCTCAATAAACTCCACCTCTTCATTTGGTAAAGAGGAGATAGGGT
>MU224790.1:5265322-5275620 GCA_018584345.1 Thuja plicata
TATCACGAGGTCTCAACAATGAACAATCAGATTAATCTAGGTCAAATTGGCTTCAGAATACAATGTTATAGGCCCAATGCTTGAATGTCCATTAGCTCACACAACAATTGTCATGCTACTAGGACACGAAGGTCCACGACGTAGGTGCCCGTGTTTTTACCGTTTCCAGGTATTTTTGTCATGGAGTGAAGATCTCTTTCACTACACAAATACCGTGGGACACATATGTTGGGAATTTTGGGGGGAAATTCTGCAACCCCTTGCATTATAATAAGGTATCTGTTCAGAGGTAAAATGGATTGTCCTCTAATTAATCAAGGTTGTAGTAAGGGTCTGTGGTGTCTTTCCAATTATTTTGTACGTGCATGACTCACTTAAGAGCCTAGTTGATCACGTTGGCTCCTTAGGGATATTCACCCGATCCAGACTATCATCAACATGCCTCGCCCGAGCTTGGCTAGATAAGACAGAACTTTGGTTCGCGCCTTGTTTATATACCGATCTGAAGGATTACCGGTTTAAGGTTGTTCTCTGAGGAAGAAGCGCATTCCTTGGACAGGCCTTTCTAAAAAATTAAAAAGGTTTGTAATCTAACAATTTGTACAAGTGCACACAAAACTCAAGACACGAGGTAAATCTATTAAGCTCCAATTTTTGAAATGTGAACTAAGCTACACCACCATACAAGCATGAATGTTCAATTTTAAGCCCAAAAAGTAGGTGTTGATTGGTTGTTCAATTTTAAAGCACCAAATTGAAAGATTTTTTTGCCTTTGTTCAATTTTAATCCTCATGTCAATTTTAAGCCCAAATCCGAAATATGAGGTGTGATATGTTTTGCAAGCACTGTTCTTTTTAAACCCAAATTGACAAATGAATTCCTTTTAGTTTGTGTTGTTTAAACAAGTTAGTACCAAAAAAGATTATTCACAAAAAATGAGAATATGTGAAACTTTTGAAAAAATGAAATGGTGCTTACCAAAACTTACCCTCCTCTGTCCTTGATGACTTTGATTCAATCCTGCACAGAAACCAAAAAGAATGTCAATTAAAAAGTAGATGGGCAGAAGACTTGGATATGATATTTGCAATATTTGCTACGATTGCGACAATCTTCTTGCAACTGTGATAATCTTCTGTCAATTGTGGTAATAAACTTGCAACTGCGGCAAAGTGCTATCGATTGTGGTAATTAACTTGCAAATGTGGCAAAGTGCTGTCGATTGCGGCACAGATCAGACAAATGTGACATAATTATTGTGATTGTGGCACAGATCGGGTGATTGCAGCAAAATACCAGAAGTCAGAGACAAGAAAATGGATAGAATAACTGCGAAAGCTTGCAATCAATTGTGGTATTAAACCAGTCGACTGCGACACAGTATGGACGATTGCGGAAAAATACCAACAATTGTGAAATAATATAGATGTCGAAGAAAAATGTGATTTTTAAATTTAAGACCGTGGTTGATCAATTTGTTTCTTCGTCTGCAAGAGATATTTGGGCTCTTTCTTCACGTCGGGATCACCAAAATGTACGCCTCTCTCTCCGGTCCCCACAACTTTCCAAAGGCGATGGTTAGTAGCAAAGGTTCACAAATGAATGCAAATCAGGTATACAATGACTACTAAAAAAATAAAAAAAACGTGAACAATAAAATGTACAAGCAAGAGAAAGGAAGACAAGTAAATGCAAACCCCTCGATGCTTGAAGCTTCTATTATTTCTCTCTACTCCTTTCAAAACGCTGTTCTTGATGCTCAGTATTGGCGGGGCAGTGTCTATGACTTGAGAAGCATCAAGAATTTGATAATTGAAATGTGAGTGTGTGATCGCAAGATGACTTGAATGCTAGAACCAAACTAACGGAGTAATGGCACACGAGAGCCTGAAATCCTAGATCCTTCAAATGGTTATGAAGGGTTTATTATATAGGAATTGGTGATGAAATGAACGGTTGAGATCAATTCCAGAGATGGGGAGATGAACGGTTGAGATCAAAAGGAACAGGAGAGGTCCTCAGTAAACTCCACCTCTTCATTTGGTAAAGAGGAGATAGGGTTTGGTTAACTGAAGAGCTATTTATGAGTTACCTTTTTGAACTGAAGAGGTGGGTGAAGTTACCCATGTGGACTGGAGAGATGGGTGGAGTAACCCATGTGATGTAATTAGAGTTATCTCTTTGAAGATAAATGAGTATTTAATTCATTCATTTATTAATTGTTTTCAACATGTGAGATAATTGAATTCTTTTTGATTAAGAATTGTTTTATTTGATGAAATTAAATTAATTTAATTGGAAGAATTCAATTAATAAGTTTAAATATTTGAATTTAAACTATAGGAAATTGAGTTTAATTAATTATTTTAATGACAATTGATCAATTAAAGCTATTTTAATTAAATAAAATTAATTATTTAATTAATTTTGAGAATTTGATTTGATAATTTGGGAAATGAATTTAGAAGAAAATAGATGATTAATTAATGATTAAAAAACTATTAATTAATAGATGAAAATTAGTGTTTTTAATATAAAGTTGCAAGCCTGTCCATTTTAGGGTGTCTACAAGTATCTTATAAAAACATTTTGTTTATTTACATACTAACACTTCAGGGACTAGGGTCCACGGGTCTAGGTTTGAACATCCTAGTATAAGCTTCCCTTAAGAATAAGGGATGGTTGAGAAGGGATCCCCAAAATGTGAAGTTCGAAGATGCCTTGGTAAAATGTTAGATTGCGAGAGACTAGGGCCAAGGATGCTTGATCATGAATCCAATAAATCCTTCTTGGCAAGATAGGATAGTCTGGGATAAGAACTCTAGACCTTAAGGTTTGATGCCTAGTAAACCTTGAGAATATTTATCTTAAGGTGTGATTATAGGCTATGGATTTGGTTCTCAATTAGAGAAATTCAGAAAGGAAGGTTAGGTAATATAGGCTCGAACATACATAAACTTAGAGATTCAACTCTAGGAAGTGAACATAATAAGACTCTTGAGCCAAAGATTCCGAGGTTGACGCATTAATAGCGTATTTGAAACACAAGTTAATGAAGACAAGAAAAAAATTACCAGATGGGTGGCTTGACTCTCAAGGCACTCTGCAAGAAGAACATTCAACTAAGACACGAGGGAAAACCCTAGTAATTAATACACTTATTCAAGCCTAAAAGGATGTTCCTTGACTCATTACTGGTACGACATAGGGAAAGCTATAAGAACACCAAAAAGCCCTAAATTGTAGAACCCCACAAACCATTCTCAACCCAAAAACACACGACATTACAATTCTAGGGCATGAGAAAGCTCAAAAATACAAAATTGAGGAACCCTAACTTGAATAAGGTATGTATTTCACACAAAAATCACTTGTTTCTAAAATACAGATGAAAACCTTGAACTATGGAACATAAAAACAAGAACAAAAAACAAAACTAGCTAAAAGAAGATGCAAAAATTCCAAACAAGCAACGAAGAAACCCTTACTTGTTTGAAATTCACATGATAAAATGTAGAAATCCACTTAAAAGCAACCATGAATGCGACAACAACTACAAAAATGAGGGAAAATTAGGGCGTCAGAAATCTTTGTCGCACTCAGAGCTTAATATTGCTTTTAATCACTTGGTGACTAAAAGTGATCTGCAAAAAGGCCTTTTATAACATATTAGGCTCGGTGCATTAAATGCACTATCGTTTGTTTTTAAAAAGTGGGGTTTCACATGCCAAAGGACAGGACTACAAGGTACAAATACTACAAAGAGTCCAGCGACTCGAAAAGCATTATGAAACCTTGAGACTTGAGGGTCCGGCTAAAAACAAGGCAAAATGGGGAAAGACTTCAGAGTCTCATAATTCGAAGTGTCAAAAAAGAAACAAACAAAAGCAAACAAAAGGGCACTGGAGAGAAAAGGGAAAAATAAAAAATGGTGACCGGTTGGGAAAAATGCCTTGCACATTTTAGAACTCTAGGATGTTTTGCAACCTTTGGAAATCTAGTGATACTCTCATTCAAGGAAACCTTTAGTATCACAAATCATAATTTTACAAAGGAACAAAGCATCCCCGTAGTGTGTGCTTTTGATATTTTTTGAATTGCTTGATTTCCTTGGGAAGCAGAGAGATGTCACTCACAACCTTACAATTTGCTACTTATTGTGATCTTCGTACAATTAAATAACTACCCACATTGTGTTTTAAATTTTTTTTTTTTAACATAATAGGTCGGCGATATTTCTTTCACCAATTCTCACGAGTCTCTTCACATTGGTGGTACTTATTTCATCGAACCATGCATTATAAATATTGCTTTTTACTTGGGATTCTAGGTGCACTATGGAATTTAGAGTTGTTCACTTATATTCCCAATCAAAGTGCCACCAATCTAGCCACCAGGGATCTTATATATGTAGATTCTCCCTTAAACCTGTTGTGAGGGAAAGTCTTAAACTCATCTATATTTGATGTCATACTTATTTTTGTCCTTTCTATTATGCTAAACATTACCTTGGATGAATTTAGATCTAGGCTTCATATTTGATCAGTCAAAAGACTTCCAGAATGTAAAAGGTGAGGCTCCCAACCATGAACAACACACTGTTATGCCATACATATCGTTCCAACAAGGAAAAGAGAAGGGAAAAAAAAGGAAACAAAGAACAAAAGAAAACACATGAAAAAATATACAAATACTTTACATAGTATACATAGGAGAACCATGCTCCATATTTACTTCAAGAAAAATAGTGCTTGAGAAAATGCCCATTGACTAGTAAGGGGATAGGTACTCTGATTAAGGAGTTGATTTGGTAAGTTTTAGACCCAAGAATTTAAGCAATTTGATAGGGTCCTAACAATAAAAAATCCAAATTTTGATGGTCTCCTCTCTTCTCATGGTCCTTGTCCCACAAGAGAATGAGATTGAAGATTCTACAAGTTTATAATTGAGCCCTTTTTTCAAATAAATATTTGACAATGGCTTGATGTTTCATGAAATTTTGGAGGGCGTTGTCCCTCAACTCTAATCTAAGAAAATTAAGGAGGTGAACCTCCATTGTATTTTCCTTATCATCAAATTCCTGCATGAACTCTAGGATGAGGATTTGTAGGTTTACTGGGAAGATGGGGTCTGGTCGTACACAAGATAGTAGGGAGAAGTTCCCAAGACTGCTTTGACTCATGTTCGGTCAGAGAAAAGGGTGTATTTAAGTTTTAGATGCCAAACTAAAGGATTCTTCTCAAACAATATTTTAATGAGCTTCAAGAGGTTCTTATTGGTGGACTCAAAAACTCCATTACCCTGAGCGTAATAGTTAGATGAGAGCTTTAAGTTAACCTTGTACTGATAATCCCACTACATAAGTTGGGTAGAAGAAAAGGTGGGTTGTTGTCAGACACTAGGGTGAATAATATTCCAAACTTGGTGATTATATGGTCCCCTAAGAAGTGAATCACTGTATCTATAGTGTAGTTTTTGCAAGCTATAACCTTGATCCAGCTCGTTCAATGATATATCGTAATGAGGATAAATGTGTGGCGTATAAAAGAGTTGGGATTGATTAAACCTTGTGTAATAGGAAATGGTGAGAAATGATAGGATGTATATCACTCACCAAATCTATGGGGGGCTATTATACATTGGAATAAAAAAATCCTAGTCTACAAGATAGATGCGACAAGTACAACCAAATGAGAAAAAATGCTAATTGTGCAAAAATTAAGGTAGGATTTAATTTCTATACATCCTACTATATTATCCTCCAATCACAAATTAATTTCATCTCCTAGGCCCTATTTTACTTCCTTGTGGCCTCATAATTCAACCCCATTGTCGAAAGCAACTACAATTTTAAAACCTCAAACTATCAGATCAACAGTGACCTATCCCTCAGGATTAACCAAAGTCCTTGAGGACAAGGTCGACCCAAGTTAGCCTTGTCCTGGACTAGGATGACCTAAATTGGCCTTGTCCTAGGGGATTAATCCCAGATTTAGTGCCCAGGTCCATCCTAATGGATTTGAATAGTTTCTAGATCTGTGATCAGCTATGCAATTCTAACTCCTGAAATCATTATAAAAGCAACCTAATTGCTGCATTTTGGCATAGTGAAATCAAGTGCAAGGTGAAAACCCCAAATTGACTACAATAAGAAATTGCAAGGTGCAAGCCCAATTTTTATGATATCCATTGAAGCAAGGGTTAGGTATTGAAGAATTCATTCAACCATTCAAATCTAGCATCTACAACTTCAAATCAAGCATTTAAGACATCATTTTCAACATCATGGAGTTTCAAAAGGATTTTGAGGATGGCTAGGAGTACTTTTTCCCTTGGGGTCTTGGTATTATTTCCTTGTTATTTTTAGATCTATGCATTGAAGCTGCATATTTACATGCTTTCAATCAAACATTGTTTACATTTTCATGCCAGGGTTTTACTCTATCACACATAGGGTTAGATCTAGGCATTTATTTTGATATTCTAGCTTATTTGCATTCTAGAGATACTCTGGATTCACAAGCACACCACACTTTACATTCTAATGGCTATCCGTGGAGGTGGGAACCACCAAAATGGGGGGTTGACTAAGGAAAAACCCTATGTATCCACACACACACACACACACACACACACACACACACACACACACACACACACACACACACTTATCTAGATTTGCAGGTCTCAGGAGTGCAAGTACATGTACAAATTTAGGAACCTTGAAGACTAACTGTTCTAGATCTATTTTTCCCTCTAGCTCCAAAAGCCTCTAGATTAGGATGAGTTAGGTCAACCTTGTCCAAGACTAGGTCAACTTGGGTAGACATTTTCCTTTTCAGAATTAGAATATCTCAGTTTTGACAGTTGCAGATTCCAAGTTGTCAAATATGGAAACTAATAAAATCTGGGACTCTGACAGTTGGAAAAACCATGTTCAAAGTATAATTTTCCTCTTCAATTTTTGGGTGCACACATTCTTATCCCTATTTCTTTGCATTTACTTTCATAGACCAACTTTGTCATTTTAGATTTGCATATCATTCACAATCTCTATTGGAATCAACCAAATCCAACTCTATCAAACATAGATCCAGAGAAGAGGACTCAAATTTGAATTAGGTATGTATTAAGTTCAATTATGAAGTCCTAGAATGCAAATGTATAATGTAAATACACTAAGGTAGGGGCTAAACAATCATTAAATTGTAGAGCACACAACTTCTTACAATTTAGGATGGTACATTTAGCCCCCACTTTAGCGATATATGACACTGCGTGCATATGTAAGCTAAAGTACATAGATAATCAATAAATGAAAAGAATATATCAAAGCCCCTAGTACATAGATCCTGAAAGAAACCATTAGTAATTGAAACCTACAAAAACATGTGTTAGTAAAAACCATAAATCACCTAGGAATTACTAAGGAAGTTGATGAAGCTTGTGGGTAGTTGTATGCCCCCTCTTTTGACTTGGTATTAGGAAGGTGAAACATGGAATCATGTATACCATGAGGAAATGTGACTGCAAAGTATTAAAAAATAATTATCAAAACCATTCAAGATGAACTTGAAACATTTCAAAGGCACTTGGAAAACAAGGAATTTGAATCATAATTCCAACACCTAAAACGATGTGGAAATTAAAGCTTCCTAGCTCAAGTTATGATCAAATGAAGGCATGGAGGTATTAATGAAGGAGAAGACTAGTTAACATTAGTGAAAAATATTCAAAAAGTAACTAACCTAAAAGTGATAATAAGTTAGTTATTACCTTTTGAGAAGCTCATTTGTTACATTACTTTTGTTTTTCTTTTGTGAAGAAGGAAGAAGGAGAAAATGTCTACGAAGCAAGTGTTGTAGCTGGCGAGGATGGAGGTTCTTAGGAGAGTAGTAGAGGATAGTGCACCCTTGGATGAGGTATGTCTTGATACTCATGCTTTGTCTTCATTTTTAGCATTCTTTCTTTTCGTAGTAGATGTAGATACTGAGTCGTAGATAAAATTTGATGTTGTCTAGAGTAGGAAGCCCTAAAATTTGACCTAGTCCTAGAAAGTCGACCTAGTCCACTGAGAAAGTCAGCCTAGTCCTAGGTGTTTATATTTTTGTGATTTTTTACTAAATCTGATTGATGTATATGATGTATTGATAATACTTTATTGATATGTGATTGTAGGAGTTGTCTATGATGCAGGAGCATAATACAATGAATACTATGACATTCCTCTTAGGTCAATATGACAGATTGAGACCATACGATATATGGTTTCTGAGAGATGTAGGGTTATATTAGGTATACCACCTTCTACATATTAGATTTTACTACACCATGTTGATGGAATTGATGGAGAGGTGGGATGAGGACACATCCACATTTCACCTATCCACGGGTGAAATGACTGCTACATTAGAGGACACACACTGAATCTTGGAAATACTCATCTGAGGATGAATAGTGAGATATGTTACAGATAGATTAGAGAGAGATATTGAGAGAGACCAAATATATTGTGCAGGACTTACCCTTTCTCACACGTGCAAAGATTATATTCCACTATAGACACTGGTACATGTTTTCGACTAGGTTCCTTTAGTTAGGAAGATATTGTTGTGTATAGTTGTTGTTTTTGTTCTTGATTGTAAGGGAAAAGTGTTATATAAACCTTTAGCTCATGCATTTTGGTGCATGGAGAGGAACCACATAGTATACTCATAGGAGAGGAGTATGTTAGCTCACTTGTACTACGAGCTTGGAGATTTGTCAGGTATTAGAGACAGATCCTGGTAGTGTGTATGCTATTAAAAGTATGGATGTTTGAGCATATCACTTGTACACAACCGGTAGGATTCCCAATGGAGGTTGATGTGAGTGATTCATGAGCATAAAAATATCCATTTAACTCATCGTGGTAGTTTGGTGAGTTGTTATATTGGAGAGTGACCATAGAGTGGTTGCAAGCAACTGATATCATATGGAGACCCTATGGACACATGCCACCATGGATAGACACTGAACAATAGATGAGATGGATGTAGAGACACATATTTATAGAGGGAAGGCACATTTACATAGTAGAGCCTTTCAATTTTGATAGATTACAGTGATAATTTAGTTTGACACAGGGTCCTCCCATACCAGTGTCGCATTATACACATGGACATAGGACTATTGAGAGGATCGAGACCATACCACGACCCACTATAGATGGCATAGAGATGATAGATTTGGAGGTGGAGTAGGATATTAAGGTAGTAGATACAGTCATCGATGCAAGTGTGATTAGGGACTACCTTAGACACATTAGCATGCATGAGATTAGACCCATCTTTCCAACAGGATACCCTATAGGAGACCCGGGGCTATTCTCTAGAGGAGAGAATATGGTAGTTATAGCTGAGGATGATAATGATGATGATGAGGGGGATGAGTAACTAGGAGATATTCTAGAAGTGGTACCCATGGAAAAGGACTACGATGCAGCCGAGGAGGAGCTAGCAGAGGGGATAAATACTACCCCTTTGAGGGGACGACCACCAAGAGACACATTAGAGATGCCTCCTCCGAGGGTAGTAGGTACATTCCCCCAGGAACATCCCATGGTAAAGCCGTAATGTTTCCATCTAATGATGATCTTACCTACCAGGAAGGAGATCCAGGCATGTAAAAATGAAAATGCTTTTAGAAAAAAATAAGTTACATATATGTTTTGAGTGTTATTAATGTTATATGTTTTACAGTTGGAGTGGAAGAATGGAGACACTTTGTTGGTGATGTTTTGAGAGACATCACTATATCATTCAGGATACCTTCATCCTCTCATGTGAGATATGAGGCACAACAATATCCTGGACGATACAAAGATCTATTCGCATTAGTGCAGGTAGAGCTGCAACTTTTGAGAGATGATAGAGAGAGACTCCAACGAGGGTCGACAGAGACCCAACATGAGATGCTAGAGATATGAGGGAGACTACAAGTTCAATCAAAGTGGAGCTCATCTAGGATCCATACACATTACTCAACTTCTCATAGACCATCCAACACACCACAACCATCTTCTTCTCATCGCGGACCTGAGAGATCAGGGAGTCATCGTCCCATGGATAAGGAGTGATTTTGAATGTACGATGTATGATAGATAGGGAAAATTTTGTATAGTTCCAACTACATACCAAACACACACACACACACACACACACACACACACACACACACACACACACACACACACACACACACACACACACACACACACACACACACACACACACACACACACACACACACACACACA
>MU224790.1:5275670-5326724 GCA_018584345.1 Thuja plicata
ACACACACACACACACACACACACACACACACACACACACACACACACACACACACACACACACACACACACACACACACACACACACACACACACATATATATATAGAGAGAGAGATGTCTTCTGCTATTTTTAATTCCTTTATGATTGGTTACATAATAAATTCTATAAAGATTAAAATGATATAAATATGATCTAATTAAAGTTTAGATTTAATTAAATGCAATTATGATGATATATCATGCTTATGTGATTAAATGAACATGTAGCCTAGCTATAAGAAATAACTAAACATTAATCTATTCAAAAATAAAGTACCAATGAAAGAAAGGGTGCAAGTATCTTCTAAGTAATATCCTAACCAAAATGATTAACATATTACAAGTTAATTCAAGATAAAACATGTTTATTTTTGTCAATAATGAAGCAATACATGAAAATAACAAATATTAATATATAATTCTTTAATACAAAGATACTAGCACCTATAGATATTGAAATGAGAGAGAAAGAAGAAAATGAAGAGTCAAGCATTGTACCGACGTAAGTGCATAGTGCTTATAGGGTACCTAAGTGGTACACTGTCCATATTAGCTAACTTATATGTTCCAAAACCATAAACTTCAGTGATGATGAATGAGCCAAGCCAATTAGGATTGAACTTACCTCCTTCTCCAGGTAGAGCATTAATGTTATGTTGATTGTCATAAAGAACCAACTCTCCAACCAAAAAAGAACGCTCAATCACTTTATGATTGTGTTTATTTCTTAATGATTTATGATAGGCTTGAATTTGTTCAAGGGCATTAATGTGTTTCTCATCTAACATTTCAAGTTGGTGAAGATGTTTTTCTCTGAAAGTGTCATTATCGATTATACCATTAAAAGAGACTCTTAAGGAAGGTATCTCTAATTCCAAAGACATAATTGGGTTTTCACCATAAAATAAATTAGGAGTTGTTCCTATTGTAGTGTAAACACTTTTCCTATAAGCCCATAAAGCATAGGTTAATTGCACGTGCCAATCCTTAGCATGTTTGTTAATAGTCTTCCTAAGAATTTGTTCAATTAATTTGTTAGATGCTTTAGCTTGACCATTATATTGAGGATAGTATGGAGTAGAAAAGCGTTGTATAATATGGTATTTTTCCATAAAAAATGTCGCTTATTTGTTTTTAAAAGGAGTACCATTATCAATGATTATTGTTGACGGAATACCAAATCATGCAATAATGTTTTCTAGGAGGAAATTTCAAATGACATCAACTGTAATAGAGATAAGAGGCGCCACTTCTACCCATTTAGTAAATCAATCAGTAGCAGTAATGATGTATGTAAGTCCTTGAGAAGAAGGAGGTGATATTTTCCCAATGAGATCCAAGCCCCAAAGATTAAAAGTCCATGAAGCTACCTAAGAGAGAAGTTCACGTATAGGAGCATGGATGAGATTATTGTGATGTTATCATTGAGGAAATCATTTGACAAAGGCAAAAGAATCTTTCTCCATGGTTTGCCAATAATATCCCCTACAAAGGATTTTGTTAACTAAGGACTTTCCACCAAAATACCCACCACAAGATCCTGAACGAGCTTCTTGTAAAGAAATGGGAATCTCAGTTTTACTAAGGCATCAAAGTAAAAGAACATTGTAAGAGCTCCTATAAATAATTTCAACAAGAACTATGTATCTTGTAGCAAGTTTGAAAATTCAAGATCTAGTATTCCTTGTTGTTGATTCAAGAAAAGTACCATCTTTTAAGTAATGGAAGATGTGTGAATTCCATTCATCCAAATGAAGACTAAAATAACAAGTGCCATCATTAGAGATTTTAGAAATAGAAGGACTAAGAAGATTATGTATGGTGAATTGATAACTTTCAAGATTATTTTCTAAGGAGATGAGAGAAGTTGCGCTTTCCATGACATCTGCATGTTTATTATCTTTATGAGGTATATTTGAAATAGAATGAGAGGAAAGTTTAGCAAGAAAATTCAAGGCTAATTCATGATATTGAGTCAACTTAGTATGTTTTTCTTGATATGCTCCATTAATATGTTGCATAATCAATTGTGAATCTCCAAATATTTTAATATGTTTTTCTTTAAGAGATCAATCCACTTTTAGTCTTGCGATAAGGGCCTCACATTTTGCAATGTTGTTAGAACAAGAAAAACTAAGATGATATGACAAAGGTATAGGTTTCTGCTAATACTATAAGGTCAGATATTACTAAGAGGGGGGGGGTGGGGAGGGGGTGAATCATTAATCCATCAATTAAAACTTTTTAATTAACCATTAAACAATAATCATCTACTTAAAACTTGTGTATCAATAAATAATGAAACAAGTGAAACCATCCAAACATGTAACAAAAGAACATCGATATTTTTATTGTGGAAAAACTTGGTCAAAGGGAAAATCCACGATGAGAATTAATACCCATAAGTATTTGCACTCTTCTAAAATGCACCTTGTTAAAGGCCTAACCCTGTTAGGAGCTTACAATGATGCCCAATTAGGAGCAGACCCTGTTAGGAGTCACCTAGTCAAGGGATTTACCTCTATCCCTATTAGGAGCTTTACCCTGTTAGGACTAAATTTTTTAAAGTATTTAAACCTAGATTAAAGATTCACTTGGTTACAGGATTTACTGATCAATACTTGTTAAGATCTACTCGGTTAAGGTATTTTCTTACATAACCTATTAGAATTCAAACAAGTACAATGATTTGGGTGTAACACTTCTACTCTTCTTATTCAGGTCCAATTAAATACAACACTTCTGCTTCTTGTAGACAAAATTTTCTCTTCAATCCACCGCACCTTCACATCCATGATCTACACTTGCATAATTCACTGATTCATATAAATACCTTACATGTTCATTAGGGCATTAATCACCCTAAAAAATGCATTAAAATCCTTCCCTCTCGATCCTTGAACCCTAAAACATGTTACCAATCTACGACATTTGCTAACAAACTTAGGTCGGCCATAAGATTCATCACACATCGATTTGAAACAAGAATAATCAATGTTTTTTAGACTTCTTCAACATGCTTCCAAAACTTGATTAAATCCGATCACCTCAAGCAATGATATCAAAATTAATCAATAGAAATTGGTTATGACACATCATATTGACACCTAGATCATAGAAACATCCACTAGAACTGATTGCATCACCACCACACACCGATCTAACACCAACTGCTCAAACCGGCTCAAAATTTTTGCTATTAGGCACAAAATGATCTTCTGTCAAATAAAACAATGCCTTCTGGTACTATAATCCTTTTAAGATCATAGTATCAATAACATATCATAGTCAATATAATAATATCATGACCACAATAGTTGGATCCATACCAATTTGATAGAATAGCCAAATCATTCACTGTTTGTCACTGTCTGTTCTTCTGTTTGCCTTGTTGCTCTTCAATCAATCATAACTTTCTCCATGTTTGTTCCCAACATATGAGATCATACAAAATGAATCTAGAGACATCGCTAATTCTCCAACCATGATCGTACACTATAATTCCTACTGCAACATAGAATTCATCTACAAAAATACTTAGCAGCACATCAGGAATACTGTCAACAAATACAACACCAAGTTGAAATCAATGACAACACAACAACTGATTTTCCTATCATCAAACCTGTACCAATAAACACTCAACAATCTCTGCATCAATTATGCCAAGATTTTCTTTAAGGGAGATACAAGAATAACACCCACACTAGATCCATTTCTGCATCTAGATCCATCAAAGTATAATTCCCATGTATCATCAGTGTCTATAGGTAAGAAAAATTCATCGATAAAAGTGATAGGAGTAGAAGTTGAGGTAGGTGAATGAGATTTAGTGAGATGATCAGTAAAATCTTGTCCTTTAATTTCCTTTTGAGAAACAAACTTTAAATCAAATTCACTCAGCATCATAACCCATTTAGCTAAGCGTCCTGATAAATCAAGTTTTGAGAAAAGATGTTTCAAAGGATCAAATTTTAGATGACATTGATTTCTACATTAAGAAGGTAATGTCTAAGTTTATGATGAAAAAAATTAAAGCTAGACATTGTTTTTCTATCATAGTGTACTGAGTTTCATAATCCACCAAAGTACGACTAATGTAATAGATTGGTCGCTCTTTTCCATTCTTATCATGTTGAGCTAAGACAAAATCTAAAGATTTAGAAGAAGAATAAGTCTATAGAAATAATGTTTAATTAGGTTTAGTAGGTTGTAATATTTGAGGATTAGCAAGATATTTTTTGAATTGTTTGAATGTTTGTTTACAATCATCATTCAATGAGAAAGTAGAGTCTTTCTTTAACAAGGAAGTGAAAGGAATCGTATGATCTGCCAATTTTGATACAAATAAATGAATAGATTGTATTTTTCCTTGTAAACTATGAAGTTGTGATATGTTTCAGGGAGGTGGCATATTAATAATGGTGTCAATCTTTTCAGTATCCACTTCAATAGCCTTGTTTGAAATTATGAAACCAAGAAGTTTTCCACTGTCTACACCAAAAGAACATTTTTGAGGATTCAAACGCATGTTATATTTATGAATTCTTTCAAATATTTGTCTAATAATAGGAACATGATCCTTATGAGCAATAGAATTAGCGATAATATCATCAACATAATCTTCAAGAAACTTATGGATGTAATTATGGAAGATAAGGGCCATAACACGTTGATATGTAGTTCTCACATTTTTTAATCCAAAGGTCATGACAACCCAACAAAAGGTTCCCCAAGGAGTAATGAAAATGGTTTTGTATTGATATTTAGTAGGGATGAAGATTTGATTATAGCTAGAGAAACCATCCATGAAATATAATAATGCATATCCCGCCATAGAATCCACAATCATGTCAATGTTAGGGAGCAAGAAATCATCCTTCAAGGAAGCTTTGTTTAAATCACAAAAATTTCTACACATTCAGATTTTATTATCACCCTTAATACACTACAATGTTGGAGATCCAAGGAGAGTAATCAATAAGAAAAATAAAGCTAGCATCGATGAGTTTTTCAAATTTGAATTTCACAAGAAGAACAATATTGGGATTCATCTTGCGTGTCTTTTGTTTGATCGAGTTCATTTTAGGAAGAAGGACAATGTTATGCGTAAAATTTATAGGGTCAATACTAGGCATGTCAGAATAACCCCAAGGAAAGACATTAGGAAATTCAAGAAGAAGAGAGGTAAGATCTTTGCATTCACCCTCATCTAAACATTTTCTAATTTTTATGACTTTTTAGTGTTATAAGGGTCCATTTGCACATCAATGGTATCAGTAATCAAAAGATTAATTTTAGGAGAGATATCCGTAGGAAAAGGGAGATAATGGTGATGTTCAGAAGTAGTCTCTTTCCCAAATTATGCTTCAACATTCAAACAATAAGGCATTCTCCTAATATGATGAAAAGGAGGAAGATCATCGTATGCCCCCAAGAATTCAGCTAAAGCATCATTGATAATAAAGGTATCTAAAGAGGATTTATAATAAAAAATTGACGAGATGAGGATTCACAACTTTCAAAGGTCCAAAAGAGATATTGTTAACATTGAGAGTAATAAGTTGTGGATACTTATTAGGATTAAAACATAATCCATAAGAATGTTCATTTTCATCATTGTCTAAGGGCACTCAAATTCGTGTTTATATTTTCCACATCCATTTCCATTGAATTCATGTTTTGATAATAAATGATAACTGTGACCATAATGAGAAGCCATATCTGAAGGAGTTAATGGTGCTTGATGAGTCACTATGTTGTTACAATAAAGTTTGATAGTCTATAAAGAATTACTAGTAGAAGCAATAAAAAAAATGATACTAGGTTAATTAGAAAGAGGTATTGATGTTATACGCTCTTTGTCAAGTTTAGGTTGTTGATGTTCAAGTTTTAGAACTTTGTACTCTCAAATATAAGTTGGTGTAAAATATAAGGACCCTGAATCATCATCTGAAAGGACACTAGTAGGAGAAGGATCATCCTTAGGTTCTTGATCTTGTTTTTCTTCAATAGACATAGGCTTAGTACTTGATTCAACATTCAAACAAATATTCGATTTATCATCTTCCATGAGAGTGTACATACATTTGTTGTAGATAAACTTTAATTTTCGATGAAGACTTGAATTTTCAATGAAGAGTGGAAGGAACAACATGCATAGAATGTAACCAAGGTCTTCATAAAATAATATTGTAATTAAGAGGTTTGGGCATGACATGAATAGGAGTGTCTAAAATAACATGATATACCTTAATAGGAAATTTAATGATACCCAATATTTTCTTAGCAACATTGTAAAAGCCAAAAATAGGAATAAAATTAGGTTTAATAGTTGAAATATCAACTTTGATCTCTTTCAACATGTCCATACTACAAACATTTAATCTGGATCCATTATCAATTAAGGTCCTAGAAATGAGATTACCATAGATAAGGAAAACCATCATAAGGGCATCATGTTGTACTTGAACTTATTTTGAGGGAAAATCATATTGATTGAAAATAATTTAAGCCAAGACATGCGTAGTATGCATACATTCCAAAAAGGAGTTGATGTTATCTTTACTAGGTGGATGAGTTGGAAGATTAGTTAAATATTTTTTCAAGGCTTCATGATATGTAGGAGAAGTTTGAAGGAGTTACCGAGGAGGAATCTTAGCAGGAGTAGCACATAACTGTTCTACCAAATCATACTCCTTTCCAAGATTGGGAGGTAAGTGTCATGCTAGAGGAAGCACGAGTTGAGAAGGTGGTAAAGAAGAGGGAACAATTGGATTATTAGGTTGAGGATTATTTCTTATACGGTAGGTGTGATCCATCACATGATATTCCTTAATAAACTCCTAAGGACTTCTAGATTTTAATTTCACCGTTATAATAGGTTTGTTTAGAGTTTGGAAATAATTTTGTTGATTGTATCCTTTAACCGTAGTCATAGGTATAGGAAATGTTTGAGAAGAAGATTGTGGAGGATAACCCTTAATAGTAATGACTAGTTTACTAGAGGCTTGAGAAAAATTTGATTGAGCGCATGATTTGACAGTTATCACATGGTTATGGACAAATAACCTAGGTGTTTCAATGTTGAAAACAAAATCACTCAAAGGAATCAGTTTAAGTAATTTTAGGTAAAAGATTGGTTGAAGAGATGTAGAGGAAGATTTAGTAGAGATGAAGTCATCAAAGAATTCACCTATCATAATAGAATATTCACTACTAGACACCTCATGCGGGTTCCTAACATCATGACTATTAAAGGAGTAATCAAAATACTCACTAATAAAGAAATCATACTAATGAAATGCAATTGTTTTTGTATTTTTCAAATGTCAATGTAATGCAAGAAAATGAAAGATAATAATATTTTTGTTCTTTTTCCATTTTTATGATGCAACAAGGAGTGACTAATAAACAAGATAATGAAAGCATAAAAATATGATTCTAAGCTAATGCAATGCATAAAAAGTAAATCTAATCACTAAATGACAATATTTTTTTTCATTTTGAGTTTATTGAAATGCATGCAAGATCTAACTAACCAACATAAAAGGTACAATGCATGAAAGGTTTAGGCTCACCAAAATGTATAATAGGAAATGGTGAGAAATTCTATGATGTAGATAACTCACCAAATCTATGAGGGGATATTATACATTGGAATAAAAAACCCTACTCTACAAGATAGATCAGGTAAGCACAACCAAATGAGAAAGGATGATGACTCAAGATCTATGCTTTATAGAGTTGGATTTGGTTGATTCCAATAGAGATTGTGAATGGTATGAAAATATGAAATGAAAAAGATGGTCTATGAAAGTAAATGAAAGGAAATGGGGATAAGAATGTGTGCACCCAAAAATTGAAGAGGAAGATTGCTTTTTGAACCTAATTTTTTCGCCTGTCGGAGTCTCAGATTTTGTTGGTTTTCAGATTTAACAACCTAGACTTTGCAACTGTCAGAATTGAGAGATTATGCTTTTGAAAAGGATAAGGTCAACCCAAGTCAACCTAGTCATGTACAAGGCTGACTTAACTCTTCCTAGTCAAGAGGCTTCTAGAAGTAGATGGAAGAATAGATCTAGAACAATCAGTCTGCAAAGTTCTCGAACCTGTACCTATACCTACACTTCTGAGACTTGCAAATTTGGAAAAGTGTGTGTGTGGGTGGATATATAGGGTTTTTTTCCTTAGTTATCCCCCTATTTTGGTGATTTCCACTGCCACGGATAATCGTTAGAACATGTAAAGTGTGACGTGCTTGTGAATCTAGAGTATGTCTAGAATAAAAATAAGATAGAATATCAAAATAAATACCTAGATCTAACCCTATGTGTGATAGAGTAAAACCCTAGCATGAAAATGCAAACAATGTTTGATTAAAAGCATATAAATATGAAGCATCAATGCATAGATCTGAAAATAACAAGGAAATCATACCAAGCCCCCAAGGGAAAAATACTCCTATCCATCCTCAAAATCCATTTGAAACTCCATGATTTTGAAAATGATGTCTTGAATGCTTGATTTGAAGTTTTAGATGCTATATTTGAATGCTTGAATGAAGTCTTCAATAGCTAACCCTTTCTTCAATGGATGTCATCAAACTTGGGCTTCTACCTTGCACTTTCCTGTTGTAGTCAAATTGGGGTTTTCATCTTGCGCTTGATTTCATTATGCCAAAATTAAGGAATTAGGTTGCTTTTATAGTGATTTTGAGAGTCAAAATTGTATAGCCGACCATTGATTTGGAAACCTTTCGAATCCATCAGGATGGACCCAGTCCCTAAATCTAGGATCAAGCTCCTAGGACAAGGACGAGTTAGGTCAGCCTAGTCTAGGAAAAGGCCAACTTGGGATGACCTTGTCTCAAGGAATTTGGTTAATCCTAAGGGATAGGTCACTATTGATCCAACAGTTTGAGGTTTTACATCTGTAATTGATTCTAATAATGGGGTTGAATTTTGAGGCCACAAGGAGGTAAAGTAGGGCCTAGGAGATGTAATGAATTTTTGATTGGAGGAAAATAGAGGATGATGTATAAAAATTAGATCCTACTTTTATTTTTGTGCAATTTGGAGAGAGAAGAGGACTCAAATTTGAATTAAGTATGCATTAAGTACAATTATGAAGTCCTAGAATGCAAATGTATAATGTAAATACACTGAGGTGGGTGCTAAACAATCATTAAATTGTAGAGCACATAAGTACTTACAATTTAGGATGGTACACACCTATTAAATCCAAGGCCCATTGGGCAAAGGGTCTTACCTCATAAAGTGGTTGGAGGGACATTATGGGGTTTCACTCCCTAGAGGCAGTGGTTTGATAAGTGTGGAAATTCCTGACATGATCGTAGACATCTTTGAATATTTGAGGCAAAACATAACTAGCACGAAGGACTTGGTGTGCAGTGGCATCAATAGAGCCATGTTCAGTTTTAAATTGCTCATAAAATTCTTTGATTATCTTCTATGCTTTGTCATGATCTATGCACCTAAGGTAAATGCTTTCATAATTTCATCAGAAAAGAGTTTCATTTTTCAACATAAAGTGAACACTCTTGAGCTTGAGTGAATGACATTTTGCAGAAATCACTCCTTCTGGACATCTGTTGTTAAGTAGTAGGTAAACTATGTTGGCGTACCAGGGGTCCTGGGTGAATGATTCAACAATATACTGCTGAAAATAAATGTGGGGACGAATTTCTACGATGGTTTGGGATAAACCTTGACCTCTGACTAGTTTCATCGGTTACATTTAAAGGTTAAAATCTTGAAGAAAGGTCATCCATTATCCCTAACACTCTCCTAGCCTACTTTGCAAGAGCATGGACTTGACAGCTTGGTCAGGCATGATCGCGTAGATCTTGCTTTGTAGAATGTAGTGCCTAAATTTATTGACTACCCTTACCAAAGCAAAGGCATGCTTTTCCACTATTAAATACCAAATTTTTGCATTATTAAAGGAGGAACTCATGAAGGTGATAGGTTTTTCATCCCCATCCTTCCTTTGAGTCAAAACTCCAACAACAAAGTGTAGGGAAGCAAAGGAATACATATGGAAGGGCAGGGTGTAGTCTGAGCTAGAGAGAATTGGAGCCTCTACTATGGAGTCCTTGCTTTAGTTGAAGGCATCCTTAGATTCTTGAATCCATTATGTCTTAGCATCTATTTTCATCATCTCATTCAAGGGCTTCATGATCTATGCAAAACCTGTGATAAACCTTCTAAAAAAGTTTTATCTTTTCAAAAAATGACCTCATTTACTTTTTAGTATTGGGCATATGTATCTTGAGTAGTGCTTCAACTCTCTCAGGATCAATGATATTCCCTTTTCTAAAATAATGTGACTGAGGAGTTTTCCTTATGTTACCCTGAATATGCATTTATTGGGTATAAGGGAGATACCAAAATTCCAATGTCTCTCAAAGACCTTTGTTAAGTGAACGCGATGGTCTCGTCTTTCCCTAGAGAAAACCACTAGATCATTCATGCAAATGATTATGCATTTGTTTACCAATTCCTTGAAGGTGGTATCCACGGCTCTTTGTAAGGTTGTATCTTTGGAAGGTTTCATTGGAATTTATGAGACTAAAGGACATCCTTCAGTATGCAAATGTACCCCACTTAGTGGTCAAGGTTGTTTTCATCTGGTCTTCATATTTCACTATGATTTGGTTATACCTAGAGTAGGCATTTAGGAATGACATCATTTAGGAACCGTTCATAATTTTTAATACCTCATCCAGTGAGGGTAGGGGGCAATTGTCTTTCTTAGATGCTCTGTTTAAGTTCCAAAATCCACACACTATCGGATATCACCATTTTTATTCTAGACCAAGACTAGGTTGGCAACCTGGGTGGTGTGCCTGATTAGGGAAATTTCTTTACCTCCTAAAGTATTAGGGGTTCAACTAGGGGATTAACTGGTCTCTATTTCTACCTAAAAGTATTAGTGTTAGGCTTAAGAGGGATAGTGTGGGTCATGATGGAGGTGTCATATGTTTTGAGATCTTTATACCCCTAGGCGGTTGCATCAATCTATTCTTTGAGAACTTTGAGGATGTTCTCCCTTTCCTTTGGGGTGCATAACTTCTCTACGTATATGCACTTCTCTTGGCTATCTTTGATAATATTTATTTTATCATATTCTCCCCTGTTGGATGTAGGGGGCAATTTTTATTTAACCTAGAGATCCGAGTCAAAGATTCTTTCCAGGGATACCATGCCCTTAGGAATGGTGTTGGTGGGGAGATTAAGTATACCATTGTCTTCAACTTCTCCCTTGTCATCATGTTTTTTTTTTCCACCACCTGACCCTCGAAGAATCTCATTTTATTATATTTACATATATACTCTTAGACAACTTTGACATCTTATAACTATACATATACACATGTGTGTGTGTATATATATATAAAGCTATAAGATGTCAAAGTTAACTAAGAGTTTCCAACTTTTTCAAATACACTATGATAATTAAATCCCCGAACAACACATTTAAACTATTGTATAAAGCAGCAAGCCAAGATTTCTAACAACTAGTACATGATAAACATGATCAACTATGTCATTTTTTGCAAATATTTTAGTGGCCACCGTGTGAAGGTTCCCTCTTTCTCTTTAAAACAGACAACTCCATCTATTTTATCTTCATAAACAAGGGGTATGTTACTTGTGACCATTAAAATGTTTACATTTTCATCTCCTATTCCTTTCAAGTTGAATCCATGTACAATATATAGGGAGTGGATACACCCAATACCCACAACAACACCTTCAAACAGATCCAACACCCTAAATTTATTCCCTTCTGTGAGTTTATCAATACATTTTTGAAAAAATAAAAAGAAAAAAACATAACACATTATATTACATAGGTAATGATTACCCTTGTTTTCATAATAAAACAACCATTACTTACTTAAATAATACTTGTATGTGTGTGTTAAAATAATTGCAAAAGGAAAATTTTAAATTTTTTTGCAATGATTCTATAGTTGAAACGAAAGACATTGCAACATCTCCACTAGTGTTATAGAAAGATGTTGAAGCATTTACACGAAAGCTATCGATAAATGTTGCAGACATATTGTAGAAGGTGTTTTAGTTGACAATAGTTGACAATTTCCGAATGGATTGAACTCAATTAAGGAAAGAAAAAATCTAGATATGTTCCAGCACATGACACATTAGTTGGATAAACACATTAATTGATTAGATATTTTGATAATTTATTACAATATAAAACAAATAGTAACAAATTCATCAATATAATTTACTAAAAAAACAACACTTAAAGAAATGCTTACAATGTTACTATTAGCTTCATGCTAATCAGATACAAAGGCCATAAATATAAATACTACATAATTACCATGCATGCATAACAAACACATAAGGTTATGACAACATTGTTACACATAAAAAGGTAGCTAATGCACAAAAACAAAGAATGAAATATGTGAGCACTACTACTACTACTGCAAGGTGAAGGTGCAGAAATACATTGGGATGTACAAAGAAAATAACATTAAAGGTTGAAACAATGATTATGAGTACATGAAAGCAATTAAAAACTTATGAGTATCTATTCAAATATATGTCAAGAGTTAGAAAAGAAATACCACTGCTTGGAGCATGGAAGAAATGAACCTCAAGAGAATTAATAATTAGATAAATGAAGCAATCTAGGAGCAATAGATATTAGGTAATATATAATAGGTGACTAGGAACTATCAAAAATATCATAAAGAGTAGTGGTATCCACTATTAAAAAATGGAAAATAATGCTCAAGCAATGCAAGTAAATCGGTGGATGTAATGTCATGAGAATTTCAAATAGTAAAGACAAAGGAGTTTGGGAATGTCAAAGATAGTGATATTAGTAAGACCATGATAAAGAAAACATGGAGTCATGAAGCTTGGAAATAGAATAAAGACACCGTGCAACAATGACTATGTCAAAGGATAGTACCCCAAGAAGTCAACATAACCCTGTCAATGATGACATGTAAAAGAACAATAAATAAAAAAATGTATCAAGGAAACATGTGACAACCATTAAGAGTAGTCATTGAGGAAAAAATGTAGTCTTTCTTTGTGGCTTTCAAAGCAACAGTAAAGGAGTAAAAGATAAGGTTTGATGTAGAGGTCACATAAATAATAGATAAAAAACCTTTCACTATTAGAAAATAGTGTAAGAGTATGCAAAACTAAGTAAGGAATGATGTCCAATGAACAAGTAGTAGTGAAATTCCATGAAGTTGAAAACACAATGATAAGAATGACACCAGGGAATGTAAGGAAAAGTGAAATGAAAACAAGAAACAACCATCCTATCTTCTAGCATTATTTTCCATCCTAAATCACCAAAGGTTGTAGATTTATTAAGAGGGATACACGTTTGTAACAATGAAAGGATTTAGAGGTTGTCATACTAAAAGACCATTAGCAATAAGACACGACATTGCTATGAGAAATTGAAATAATAAAGAGTATGCAGTAATAGTAACCAAGGGTTTTAAAATGATGTATTAGAAATAGAAAAAATAAGTGCTTTCCAACATGTAAAATCATGGAGAAGGTATTAATGAAAAGAACATTCAAAATAAAGACATGCTTAAATAATCAAAGAAAAAGGGAAGTGAAGGAAAAGATTCATGTAAAACATTATCTTTATTATGAAATAAGGTCTATGTCATTGTAGAACAACAAAGCACTGGAAAGAACAAAAGGTACAAAGTACCTAATGATTGTTCTATGGGTTACAATCAATTTTATAGTTGTCTATTCACTATTCTATAAGATTTATCACCATTTGGGATATATCATTCATTAATACATGAAGGGTTTTAGAATCAAGGAAAAGTAAAGTTTCATAGCACTCACCTCAAGTTTAGCACCACTACTTTGAATATCATGCACATGCTCCTCAAATTCAGCATAATCACTATCAACATTGTCCTGAATTTGTGTAGCTTTGCAAATACCTCTATTGATAGGGTATTTTCCTTTTGGTTTTTCTTTCATACAACTTCCCTGCATGTGGTTTAATCATCATGCAAAGTTAATATAAGTCAACTAAAGAATGCAGAAACTATAAATTTTTTTGAATAAAAATATCTTATCACCTCAAATTCAACACAACTATGATTGTTTTGCACATTATTGTCCACTATTTCAACATGATCACTATCAATATCGACAACTCTTTTGGCAACAAGGCGTTTTTGTTTTTGTGTTGCTTTGATAAAATTTCTTTGCATGTAGTTTAACCATCAAGTAAAAAAAATATCCAGATGAGGAGTAATTCATTTAAAAAAATAGTCAATAGATCCTTTCCAAGTATAAAATTCACATTAGATAATCTAGAAGAGGTTTTCTATGATGATGAATTGGGTACATAAATTTTGGGTAGCTCACATAAATTTGTTTAATGCTATCTAGGAACACAAACAATTGGATAAAAAGAGTAAATGGAAAAATGTAGGAGTTGCGGAGAATGAGGCCACCAAATGATCAAGCCATCATATATGCACATAAAATGATAAAGGAACACAAGGATTTGTATGGTGTTCTCAAGATGGAGATAAGCGAGTTTGAAGAGGTAGTTGGGGCATACTTGCCTTCCTTTTTCAATGATGTGGGAAACCTTGGAAGCAAAGATGAATGGGTCAAAGAATGCAGTTTAATGCTTCCCAAAGATTTAGAGGAAATGAATGATGTGGACCTCATGATGGTGATGCAAAGGTAAGGTGTCTAAGGAGCAAATGATACCATATTTCACAACACAAGGGAAAACTACTTCCTCAAACTCAGATAATCACATTTGAAATGGTACCTCTACAAGTTTGAGTCTATGATCAAACATGACTATAGAAAAATATGTATTCATATCAATTTTGGACTTCTATCAAACCTCACATTCAATCTTCACAAACACAAGTTCTCTTTCACAATGGCACTATGCTTTTATTAGGATATAAACACCAATAATGGTCCAATGCTTCACAATATTTAAAATGACTTTGGAAACACCTTAGATCAAGTAAACGTAGCATGTACAAACCCTTACCAACCCTCAAGGACTCTGGTTACTCCAACTACTATGCTTCCCATACAAATAGACCTAGACTAATTTAGCCCTAGTTACTAAGAAATATGATCATAACTTTTGACCTAGACTATATCTCCACAAGATAAAAGGATTTTTGGGTACCCTTTTAGATGATTTATGGTACATGTATCACATTATGATAAAAGAATCTGGTTAATAATGTAGAATGTGAAAAAAAATTGATAGAAGAATTGGACATCTGATATCTAATATACATTACCTAGGCATGTTTTTTTTGTATATTTTTATCTTTTCCATGTCCCTGCCTTTCTATTGTGTCACCCATTCAACATAGCCATTCTAAGTAAGTTATCTTAGTATATAATTTATAGTGCTTATTTGGGATATATATTACTCTAATAAAAAATCTATACACAAGGAGGGAATATCGACTGCATAATCACGATTAGATCGTTAACAACTATCTTTAGAGATAACTAGAAAAATATTGTTTCAACTATCAATTTGGGTATGGAAAACCACCATTCTATCTATCTTCGAAGATATTATGCTAAAAATTTATAGTTCTTTACTATTTTAGGTAGAGTTAGTCACTATTTTAGGTGTTAATCATTATCTTTGATGATGTTATCTAAACTATCATCAAGAGTCAAGACATCCTCATTCCATGTATAGAGTAGGCATGATGAAGAGCCACTATGATAGAAGAGGTCAAGTGGTCTTGAGAAACAATGAAAGGTGAAACATGGGTAGGTGACCATAACCTTTCCAAGAATTATATACTTGTTCAATGAACATTATAACTATTGTAGTGAGTATGGGTCCCAATAAATAGTAGTATGCTACCCGAGGACAATGATGTGAAGAGTGCATCATGATTAGAGAGATGTGTCTCATGAAACCTCTACAAAACTCAAAGACATGCTTTGGGCACCACTTGCCCTTCCAACCAAGAATCCCCAATGATAGAAATAATATTTGCCTCCATGAAAACATCAAACAACACAAGATGTTACCCAATGACCATTTCATCAGCCAATGCAAGTCACAACCATGCTTAATGGGTGAATAGTGCAAACTACACCTAAACTTATCTTCCTATAGATTTGTAAAATGTTTGCCAAAAGTTATTTGTTCAAGATTCAATTCAATGTAATTCATCATATTTTTCACTTACATTCCAAAATGATACAAGTGAAATATCATTGAATAGAAAAGAGACACTCCATTTAGAAGAATAAAGGTGGTGATAAGCATTTAAATAGCCAAAATAGTGATTCTTTTATAAGATAGTACTTACAGATTAGTAATCATATTGTGATACCAACAACAAAAATGGATACAATATAAAGATGATATAGTGGGAATCAAAATATTTAGGGATATCCTCTTACCTTATCTGAATCTTTGGAATTACGGTCATTTCATGCAATAACTCTAGGATTAAAAAAGGCGACCAACTACGAAACTCTCTCAGTAATACTGTGTAAGCAACTCATTATATCTTGGTAGCCTTCATTTTAGTTGACATGATTTGGAGAGGCTCTTACTGGGTGATCAATAGATGGTTGTGAAATCTCTATTAACAAACTATATTTCCACATCATACTACTCTTAGATTTAGTAGAATCTAGTGCTGTCATATAATTAACAATACCTTCTACACTTGCATCTCTATTATTTTTTTCTGCCTAAAAAAAATGTCAATTTCAACATATATTCAGTTTAATAAAAAACTAAAAAATAAATAACACAACGTAAATTGAACCAAATATTCATACACTTACTCCAAATTTGTCTATTTTGGCCTCCAACCCACCTTGACCAAATGTATGTTCAGCTCTCACATAATCTCTTGCTCTCTTGCCTCTGTTACTCTTTGTCAGATATTCTCCAGAATTCATACTTTCTTTCTATGCCTCCCACTCTTTGGGAGATAGAGTGGAGTCTAATCTCTCTTTTTCCTCCTGATTTCTTTTCTGCAATTGTATCTAAAATTGTTCATCATAAGTCTCATCTTGTGCCTGTAATATTTTCTAGAGATTTTTCCACCAATAGTGTCAAATATATTTTCCATTTTTTGTATAACACTTTCCAAATGTCATGAATCTTTCTCTACAAAATTTGATTTGCAAATATCCAAATGGGCCCTAAATCTTACGCCCAACTCGGAGACCCACCTTGCAACATTTTTCCCAGTGGGTTCACTATCTCTTGATACCTCAACCAAGAATGGCTTATTCACTTCTAATTTTATTTATTTTTCATTCCCCCCTGTAGATCTGTATAACTCTTGAATCAATCTCTATATTTTAGCAAAAGCTAGCACATCTTCTATTAAACCACTGCTAATATTTCTGGTTGATCCACTAATTCCATCAAAAGTTGTGAATGCAACATGTGCACAAGTATAAAACACATCATATGCAAGCGAGATCTCTACATGACTTTCATTAACTGGAACTTCATGCTCCTTGTCCACATCAGGTGTGACATGAGAAGGTCAACCATAAAAGAGTTGGCTTCTATGAGCTGGAAGCACTGTGTTTTTACTTTCTTTTTTTTTATTTGCGTTTTCACTGCACTCTGTTTCTTGCCTATATAAAAAAATATCATATCATGTCTTATATACATAAAGCTCTTTCCTATAAAATTTTATTAAACAATATTAAACAAATAATATACGACTTAGTAGATTTACAACTTGCCTATTTTTCAAACCAAGATGTGATAAATATTCATTATTCTCATGAGAGTGATCATAATCTGTCACTAAAATTTCAACATTATGATCGCTATCATCTAATTTACACCTTAAATTCTTTTTCCTCATTTCTTGATGTCCAAATAAACAATAATGAATAAATTAGAAACTTGTATAGAGATAATTAATCGTAACAAAAATTGCGTAGACAGAAGATAACCTTCATGGTATAAATGAAGAAATGTATGAAAAATTTAACTTTTCATTTTAACAGTGATAGTTAGAGACTTTTAAAGTTTTAAAGTAGGGTATCATATATGCAAAGGAAGTGACAATCACACATAGTAGCAGTGGAGGTCAAATTTTATCATGAATTCCTTATGGCGGTGATCTCATGAATTGATTATGTGGTATGAAACCTTATCTATAAGGAAGGGACTTGGAATGTAAACCATTGTAAAAATTAAGAGTGATTCAAAATTTCATAATAATTTTTTTTATAAAAAGATTGAAGAAAATAATAGAACAAAGATGTGTTAGGAATAATACAACTAGGGTGGGGGGAATCAGTTGTATGCCAAATCTCTAAACTTTAAACTTATAAATAAATTACTTAATGCAAGTCTAAACACTTCAAGAAAAAAACCATAACACAAGTATTTGTTGTTGAGGAAACTTTGTTAAGGAAAAAAACCTAGTGAGAATTAACACCCAAAAATAATGCACTAGGAATATTGTATCCCTGTTAGGAGATCTAGCCTTGTTAGGAGCTGATTATTACATCCAGGACAAGTCCTGTTAAAGGATAGACCCTGTTAGGAGTCTTCTCAACCCTGTTAGGAGTTGAATGAAATGACAAGCTCACTGCCTGAGAACACTACCCAAAGTGAAGGTTAAATCCACCTTCTGAAGGTTAAACCCACCTTTTGGATCCATTTTCAAAAGAGATTATAAAAGCATACTTATAATAGTGAACTAACTGATAACAACTTTCTTTGCCTATATAGCTCCAATGAAGTGCATTACAAACATAATCACTTCTCTACATCCAACATAACTCACATCCACATGCTCGCAGCATCTAATAGATCCAATCCATGCCCTTATACACCAAGGCACTACTTTCCTTTATACAAGTTACAATAAGCAATTAGGTCATCTTGTTAAGACTTCCCCAATGCACAAAAAATTACATAGAACCTTGCTAAGATACAAATGGTAACTTACACAAGTATTTAATAAATAAAAATCATTAGTTACGTGCCAAGATCCATAATTTATGCTCGCCGATCATTAAGCATGTTACATCTCTATGGTTGGCCCCAAATAGGTCTTCGTTAGTCCACACGCCTCAACTGACGTCATCAAGAATTCAGAAAACCATGAATCACAAAGAATGTTCTCCAATGTATCTTCTATCATTCCTTAATCTCGCATACCATGACCCATCCTCACATCCAAGTTATCCCAAAAACTCAGAGACCATCTTTGTCATAATCCTTTGTCACTGCTCTGTAACCAGTTTTCACCAAAATAAATATAACACATGAAAATAACAACATAAGATACAAATAACTTAGACATAAGGTATACACTCATACCTCTACACAAATCCATGCTTGCATACTCTCACACGTCGTACATTGTCTATACACATCTGTCAATCTCGCATGTACCTGTGATAACCAATCTTAATGAAACTTCTAATGCATCCAATTGAAACCTATGTTGACATCAATGAAAAAACATTAATGTCAAAACCTCAAACATAAAAAATTCCAACAATCTCCCCCTTTGGCATTGATGGCAACATATGCAAAAAACCATCAACCCGAAAGTAGATTTCTTAATATAATTGATGAGGCATATTAATGCCATATCTTAGATGCCCTAGGATAGATTTTGCTAGGACCTTTTCCCTGTTTTAACATACTTTCTCAAATACTTTATACTCATATTTGATATTATGTGTCATGCTGCCACCAGACCTATGCTATGGTTAAAACACACTTAAATATGCTATGCTTGGATGCATATGCTATGTTATTTACTTTGGAATTATGACTATGTCTCTATGGATGAAATATTTGTTTTAACATGAATGATGCATGTGTATTTTGGTGTTGATTATCATAAATATCTCTATCCTAACATATGAAGTGCAGCGCATCAATATAGAAACCGTCGCCTTGACCAATAAAACACGCCTATGCGCTGGATGCTCGACCTGGTCTTGCAACAGGTTCACACGGAGGAACATCAAGTGTGACACCAGCAAGTGGATCTGAGGTGATCAAAGTGGCATTAGTCAAGCAAAGACTGAGGCAACATAATGAATTCTCTAAACAAATCTAGGAGAGAGCGAGAAGTTAGAATTTTTGTCAAAAACAATTCTTTCCTCTTTCCTGGACCTATTCTATCTCCAATTTTATAGTTTCCCTTTATGTTTGATAGGATAGTAATAAAAGCTCCAGCTATCTTTATGGCATGATTAGTTAGTAGTTAGATGTTTTTCCTTCTTTAAATAAAGCCTCGCTCCTGCGTGAGAAGGAGGGCATGATCAATTATATTTTACATTATGATGTTTTACAGTTGTTATGAATCTTGTAATTCACTTTTTCAATCAATAACAGATGAAGTGTTGATCTTTAGTTCAATGTATTTGAGTTTGGATACTTACTCAAGGGGGCCCACTTGGTGAGGAATACATGTTATCTAGTTAGAATCATTTGCATGTAGTTTCTATTGGGATTAATGGGAAGTATGTACTGAGAGGGGAGGGGTGAATCAGTACCTCCAAAACTTTTATATCCCTTTTGTCAATTAACCTTTGTAATCAATTGTATATCCATTCAATCTGATTTATACTATCTTGATGTGAGTTATATCAAATCATAACATTAACATACATGTGAAAATTCATAGAAACATTCATGAAATTAAATTGACACATAACACAAGATATGATATCGCAGAAAACTTCTGTGAGGAAGTAAAAACTGCGGTGGGGATGACACCCACAAAATCTTCACTACCTGTAGATTGGAATGGGCTGGTCAAGGCTTATAGTTTTATCACTTCTAATGATCTACCCTATTAGGAGTATCGGTAGAGACCTATTAAAGTATACTCTGTTAAGAGCTTTAGAAACACTATTGAGTGTGCACTCGGTTAAGAGATTTGTTGTTGGATGGTTTAATCCACCTTCCTTGTAAGTATTTTAACACTTTGCTCCACTTGTTAGAATGATAGAAAATTACAACTTGACCTGGTAAATGCAATCTCCTATTGCTGATACAGATCCTATTTAGTTCACATAAAAGGATTATCACCTTAACTATGATTGAATAATACCTCTGATTCTCGGTATGCTCTGTTCTTGGTTCTTGCTAACCAAATTCATCTTTTGCTGTCCTTGTTCTTGAAACTCTCAATTTGATCCATATATGTGATCATCTAATTCAATCATGTTCTCCTCTCTCTTCACATCATCTATTCATCTATTGTAATGAATGATTGCATCATCTATTTATAGATGGATTGACTTCATTGAGTTATGATAAAAACAATGATAACTCTAAGATTAGGTTTACAACTTATACCTAGATCTCCTAGTATATGTGTTTTAAATCAGTTAGAATGATTAAAGAACTTACATTCATGTATCTTGTCCCTAAAGAAATGGATTTAAAAACAATTAAATATCCTATAAATAGAATACACTTGCTTTATCTGACATGAAAGTTAGATCCACTTTTTGCGGGCTACAACTGACTTTCAGTTCTGTCTGTTGGTCATGCTTGACTGTCCTTTAGTTTTGTTCTATTGGTTGCATTATATCTATCTTGTCGGTCTACATTGTAACTTGCATATCAGGTTCCTATGTCGGGTTCCACTTTGTCTTTCTGTTTTGGATTTTGGTTTACACACTAACTTGTGTCATCGGTTCTCTTTACACTTAGTCATCTTCGGTGATCTCTTAGTATCTGATCTTTGGTTTTCTCATGTCATGTCTTTTGGTATATGCTTACCGAAAGTATAGTTTGCATACTAATGGAAAATTAATGTCATTAATCTCCCCCTTTGACATTAGTATAAAAAATTGATATGTGCAAAATACTAACAAAATGTTAAGTATATACAACATATATAATCCTTAGTCATTTAATGACTACCCTATGTATATGCTGGTATATCTATACATATGATGTCTTTCCTTATACATATTATATACATATACATATTTTCCATTTTCCCATCTGAATGAATGAGTGAATACTTGTCATTTGTTCTTTTTGTATTTTGTACTCATCATGTTCCCCCTTTTTTGATATTAAGGGAAAAGGTCTTTACCTTTAGAGCTTATAAAAAATATGGTAATGTGAAGACTTCATGTCTTCCATCATTTTCTCCCATTTCTCTTTGAGGTTCTCCAGAGCCATGTGCTCAAGTGTGATCTTTGAATGCATATCATAGATGTTGTCTGCCACAGACATCTCAGGAGTTGCAATCAGTTGCCTTGCTGAAATGATATGATGTTGGAGTAGTGTAAGATTTGGCAGAAGTTGAGCTTGAGCTTGGTTACTTCTTCCCTAAAATGTGTTTTTGCCTCCCATAGCTCTTGCCTTAACCTTTTAATCTCTATTATCTTCTCATAATGCAGTTTGATTGCATTGTCTCCATCGATGGTTAGGCTTTGTGCACTAGTTGCTAGATTGGTGTCCAGCTTTGCAATGTTGTCATTGTTTTCCTTAGTGAACTTTTCAATTGTGCTCAATGTTTGAATTAAGGCTATAGCTTCAGATATGATTAGATCCAATTCTGATATGAATTATGGATAGCTTTACCTTATTTACCGCCACTTCTTGGCTGATGTTCTCTATGAGCTTCTGTTGGTACTTCATCTCGGCTCTCTCCTCTATTGCCTTCTCAGCATCAATGTTCTGAGTTGTGATTGCATCGGTGAGGGTAGCTAGTTGATCAAGTATAGGCTTGTTTTGATCAATATCAACATCAGACACTATTTGATGTAGAATGTATTATGTTGTCTCCAGTACCATGGAGTCCATGTGCTATTTCTTCAGCTTTTCTTGCAATGCCTTTCTCTGGCATATCTCTCCATAAACCTATGGTGCTTCAATGTCAAGTGTAGAGGGGTCACACTTCAGTATTTCAATGATTTCATCCAATGTAACCTCTAACTTGTTCTTCTTTGTCTTTTTCTTCTTCTTCTGTGACTCAGTAGAATGTAACACCATTTCCAATTTCTTGGCCTTTTCTGTTGTGCTCGATGAAGTGACCTGTTGTGCTTCTTTCTGCTACTTAGCATCAATTTCAACTCATCAGGTGTCTGCATATGTCTCCACATTCACCTTTACATCGTCAGTAGCACTCTTGTCAGTTTTCTCAGGAGTACCATCTATTGGTTTGTCTCCTTCATTTGTGTCCTTTGCTTCATCGGTCTTGGTTTCTGCATTCTTGTCTTGAGTATCAATATCCTTTTCCTTATCTCCTCCAGTAACCTTATTAGTGTCAGTTACATCTTGATTATCTCTGATGTCTTGCTGACCATTGGTGTTATCCTTGTTTGTTTCTTCTCCTGCATCCTCGGGAGTATCCTTCTTAGGTGACTTGCTTTCTTCTTGCATGATATTGATAGCTTGTATCAATATTGGCAGTTTGTCTGGAATGTTCACCTATGCAGTATCAACTGTTGTGTCCTGCTCATTGATTTTGTCTTTTTCAGTAGTGACATCTTCATCCTTATTCACTTCCTCTGCTGGGTCATCGGTAATGTCTATGACATTAGTGTCCACAATGTTGTCATTTGTGGTGTCTTCCCATGTTTCATCTACAAAATTTGCAGTCTTGTTTCCTGTGTTATCATCTTCTTCTTTTTCTAACTCAATTGATGTATCATCTTGAGTTGCCTTGTCAACCTCTTGGTGTTGAAGGTCTTTGTTGGGGCTGTCCTCCTCAATAGGCCTGTTCATGATCTTGCACCATTTCTTATGAATTTCCTTTTCAAGATCTATTAGTCTTCCTTAAAGAAAATTATATGCCCTTAGCTTTGGTGAGAACTCTGTTGTGTACTTTTCCATCATTTCATCTATCTCTTCCTTCTTAGATTCAGGTGGCACGAGAGTAACAAGTACTCTTTCTCTTATTTCTTTCTCATTCTTCAAAGCAAATGTCCACCTGGAGTAAAGTTTGTCCAATAGCTCTCTTGGAACATATTTACCTTCAAATTGCATTGGTACATATTTGAATTTGTACATTGTAGCAATGATGACATCCTCAATTTTATTTTGATCTTCTAAATTTAATTTCAGCCATTTTATAATGTTTGTATCTATAATAGATCCAAAATTTGTAATATAAACATAAATGTCATCAATAGTTTTAGTTTATTTTACCTTGACACTTTTTGCTTCAATAGCTTCATCCTGCTCGGTGTCCTCTATGTCTTCTCAGGTTTTGATGAATTTTCTTCCTTTCTTGTTTTGACCTCTCTTTGGCATGGGAGCTTTCCTCTCATAACTCCTGACCTTTCCTTTCTTTAGAGGTGAAGGAGTAGAGTCCTTTGATGTTTGGATTCTTGTCCGAGAAGAAGCTGTTGTCCTTGGCCTTTTTGTTGGCAGAGGAGGAGGTGAGTCTGACTCTATTTCTTCGGAGTCATCCTTTCCTTCGTCTTTACCAATAGATAACTATTCTTCAGTTTCTTCCTCCTATTCAACTTCTTCATCTTGTTCAGCTTCTTCCCCAGTTGCTGATATAATCTTCTTGAGATTCTTTACCATCTTGTCCTTTTTTTTTACTATCTTCTTAACAACAAGGCCTGATTTAATTCTTGTCTTGGCCTCTTCATATGTGCCAAACCTGGGTTGTTTCTTATCTAGTGATTCATTGATCAAGGCATTAATTTCCTTAGTAGCAAGATCAATGTTGATCTCATACTCCAATGGTTCTAACTATGCTGTCCTTGGTACAAATGGTTTGATATATGTATTGTCAGTATCAACCATGAAGCATATCTCATCCTTATATTGTTCAATGAGTTTCTCAGGGATTCTTACCCTCTTTTGTATTCAATCTTTGAATACATTGAAGTATTCATCCATGACTGAATCGAAGTTATCTACCAACATAGCAATGTGCTCACTGATTTGCATGGTGACCGGTTTGGTGCTGTCCCATTTAACATCTCCAACCTACGGGAATGTTTCTTGAAAATAAAAGAAGATACACATTATAAGTGATCCAAACTTACAAGTGTTTGACTTTGCATTCCTGATAGTCTTTAGGTTGTCCTTTAACTAATTTAGGAGTAGCTCAGATAGGTCTAGTTGAGTACCCTTCTTCACAATTTTGAATGCCATGTCTACTGCACCTGATGCTATGCTGTTTAATCTACTTGCTTGGAAGAATTTATAGCCCAAAACACTTTCACCAAACTCGATTTCATCATCGGTTATTGTAGTAACTTTCATTCCTCTACCATCCCATTTGGCTCCAGTAATTTTCTCAGTCTCGGCCTTCAGTGGATGCTTTAGTGCCTTAAACTTTATTGGTTATGGGGTAACCAGTGACTGCATGAATGATGTCTCAGGTGATTAACTTCGGTTCATCAATCCATAGCTTGTTGTTATGCATTATGCTCAATACTAACCTAATCTATTTAGTTTTGAAGACCTTAGAAAACATTAGGGCATTGGTGAGCCCTTTCACCTCAATGTGTTTGTGCTCTTCCTTAAGTGTTCCATCATTGTTGCAAAGTTTCTTGTAAGCTTCTTCAACCTCTGATGTTCCAATCTCTGCAATCTTGCAGTGTATGAAGGATTGAACATCTTCAACCAGTAAAACCCTAGTTGGAATGCATGAAAATGCACCAACATCATCGGGTTGTGAGGGAACCTCAGGATGGATCTTATAGTTAGGTTCCTCACATGCAATGTTCTTAATGAGTTTAAACTCATCTTTCTTTGCATTCTTAGATTTCATGGTTCCTGAAGTCGATGCCATTTTCAGAAATTTAGGGCTTCTGCATATTACATAAAAAAAGAGCTGTCGGTCTTTGGAACTTACAATTTGCTGCTTGCAAAGATTTGTCACCTACTTAGAAGTGTTGTTTGTTGAGTCATGATCGCTTTGTTCTTGAAAATTGCCTTGGTCGCTCTGCTCTGGGTGTCATGAACAAATGAGTTGTTCTGATGCCCTATTTATAGTCATTGCCCTAAAATGCATGCCATAAATTCTTACCAAATTGTCAGTGTATGAAGACTGAGTTCGTCGGTGAAGACTTCACTTCCTTTAGTGACACTTAAATGTTTCAGAGCAGTCGCTGTTCACTTTTATTTTATCGACAGGTTTCAGGATCTTGACAACTTTGTTCATTTGCTTGTTTACCGATGAGGCTCGGTTTGTACTTAGCACCTTTTTCTTTTAACTAATGCTTCTCGGTAAATGTTGGCAATCTTAGCTTTAAGTGTATACCGATGGGTTTTGGTATATATGCCCAAAAGCATAGTTATCACATATTTTAACAAGTAATACCATGATGCATCTTTCTTATGCTAACTTCGCATTATATCAACATACTATGGAACTGATGTAAAGTAATAACATGGGTAATGCAGTTCCATACTTATTCTTCTTAGGTGGGGGTGGTGATGTCACCAGATCCATTAGACGAGGTGTCACCATTTGCATTGCTCAGTCCAGCTTCATCATTGCTTGAAGCTTTTCTCCACATCTTGTCTCTAGCCCTCCAGATATCTTCAATGGTGTTTCCATTGGGATATGTTCTTGTCTCTAGCATTCGGTCTCCGCAGTCTTTCTTGAGATGACCAACTTTATGATAGTGTAAGCATGCCATTTCGGGGTTAGTCCAGCCTCTAGAATTTCTAGTCCATTGTCTCATACCGTTTGCAGCAATGTGACCATATCTTCCACATTTTTTACAATTTGTCCAAGTATTTTAGTCCCATACATACTGATTACCAACTCTCTTTGGTTGATAGAGATTTTCTTGACCTTTTGGCTTCCATGCTTGCCTTTTCTTTTTCCAGCATTCAAGAGTTGTGTGCCCATTAATTTTGCATGTAGGATAGTATTTGTCTATGTAGGTTTCCTTCTTTGGTTGTTTCATCTCAGATTTACATTCATATGCTTTATGTCCTTTCTTGTTACATTTATAACAAAATCTTATGAATGAAGATGTAGATTTAGGAATACCTTTCATTTTGCCTCTACATACATTTGATGTATGGCCTTGCTTTCCACAGTGATTGCATGTAACATTTCTTGGTCTTGCATTTGTGTATACATTATTTGGATCAGCTTGATTTGATGATTCTCCATCCTCGGTAAAACCTAGACCGGTATTGTTGTTGACTCTTCGTTGTCCATCAAGAAAACCATCCATTCTTTTATTGCTTTCTTCAGCCTTTTTGATAATTTCAATATGTTGTTGCTGAATTCTTATTTCATGTTTCAACTTTTCATTCTCATCCCTTAGTTCACCGATAGCTTCTATTCTTTCAATGAGTTCAACATTTAATCTGTTTGCCTCTTGACTCATAAGAATAAGGTGATTTGTAATCTCATGGTGTGCTCTGTATGTCTTTGTATTTCAGACTCTTTTTCTTGTAGCTTTGCTGTGATCTTTCTTCTATCATCAATAGCTAGTGTTCTTTCTTGCTCAACTTTCCTAGCATTGTTCATGACATAAATCATCCATACCATCTGTGTCTCTTGACCGATTTGTAGAGATTTAACTTATCCAGCCAGATGTAGATTGATTTCAGTTAGGCTTGTGATGCTTTCTTATGATGCATCTAATGCTTTGCTTGTAGTTGATCCTGAAGACTTAAAGAAATTTGGTATCACTTCCTCATGATAATCTATCTCACTACAGCGAGATGCCATATTCTTTCTTTCATCTGGCAGTTGTCTCATGTTGATTCTAGCTTCTTTATACTGTTCAAAGAACATATGAATTTCAAGATTTTTATTCTCAATATTTTTATCAAGTCTGTACTTCTCCATTGTATGATCTTTTCTCTTAAGCCTTCAATCTTTCCGAGACTTAGCTCTGATACCAATTGTTGGGATTAATGGGAAGTATGTACTGAGAGGGGAAGGGTGAATCAGTACCTCCAAAATTTTTATATCCCTTTTTTCAATTAACCTTTGTAATCAATTATATATCCATTCAATCTGATTTATACTATCTTGATGTGAGTTATATCAAATCATAACAATAACATACATGTGAACATTCATAGAAACATTCATGAAAGTAAATTGACACATAACACAAGATATGATATCATAAAAAACTTTTGTGAGGAAGTAAAAACTGCGGTGGGGATGGCACCCACAAAATCTTCACTATCTGCAGATTGAAAGGGGTCAGTTAAGGCTTACAATTTGATCACTTATGATGATCTACCCTATTAGGAGTATCGATGGAGACCTGTTAAATTCTACTCTGTTAAGAGATTTAGCAACACTATTGAGTGTGCACTCGGTTAAGAGATTTGTTGTTGGATGGTTAAATCCACCTTCCTTGAAAGGATTTTTACACTTCTCTCCACTTGTTAGATTAATAGAAAATTACAACTTGACCTAGTAAATGCAATCTCCTATTGCTGATACAGATCCTATTTAGTTCACATAAAAGGATTATCATTTAATTGTGATTGAATAATACCTTTGATTCTCGTTATGCTCTATTCTTGGTTCTTGCTAACCAAATTCATCTTTTACTGTCCTTGTTCTTGAAACTCTCAATCTGATCCATAGATGTGCTCATCTGATTCATTCATGTTCTCCTCTCTCTTCACATCATCTATTCATCCATTTTAATGAATGATTGCATCATCTATTTATATATGGATTGACTTCAACGAGTTATGATAAAGACAATGTTAACTCTAAGATCATGTTTACAACTTATACCTAGATCTCCTAGTCTATGTGTTTTAAATCAGTTAGACTGATTAAAGCACTTACATTCATGTATCTTGTCCCTAAAGAAATGGATTTAAAAATAATTAAATATCTTATAAATAGAATACACTTGATTTATCTGACATGGAAGTCAGATCCACTTTTTGTGGGCTGCAACTGACTTTTAGTTCTGTCTATCGGTCATGCTTGATTGTCCTTCGATTTTGTTATGTCAGTTACACAGTATCTGTCTTATCGGTCTACACAGTAACTTGCATATTAGGTTCCATTTTGTCTTTCTATTTTGGATTTCATTTTACACACTAACTTGTGTCATCAGTTCTCTTTAAACTTAGTCATCTTCGGTGATCTCTCAGTATCTGATCTTCATTTTGCTCATGTCCTATCTTTCGGTGTATACTTACCGAAAGTATAGTTTTCATACTAATGAAAAATTAAAGTCAACAATTTCAGTTTCCTACATCTTGGTATCATAATTTTGGTGTTAACACAGCTCTTGTAGCCAAAGCCGCATGACAGTCTAGTACTTCCTGCAGCCAAAGTGGCAGAACTGTTAAAGCATTATAATTGTGTTTTCAAGTCTTTTTGTTTTCAAGTTGTATTATTCCTTCAACATTTTCACTTCTGCATTTCCTTTCCAACATTCTTTACAGAATTTTCTTCTTACAGTTATAGATTAATTTCCTTTCCAGCATTCATTTCCTGCAGTTGTAGAATAGTTTCCTTTCAAAGCAATTTGTTTCCTGTAGCCATAGCGTGGTCTGAGTAAGAATTGTTGGTGCATATACTTTTCTGGTCCATTTCAAATAATATGTCCTTGGGTTGATAAATTAAATGATTTTCTATAAAGGAGGATAGTTGATCGGTCAAATGTCCAATCCATGAGTCATGGTAATTGCCTAGTTTTTGATACCTTAATAGAAAAGATCATTTTTGGAACCATTGCCGGGGACGGTGTCGAGCCAAGATCTTTTACTTAGCCATTTGTAGAATTCAAGTCAAGTATGTACATCCCTTTTAAATAGAGTTTTCTATCAAAAAGTCTTTCACTCCACCACCGCAATCTTTCATTTATTTGTATTCATAGAAGAAGAAGAGATGCTCTAGGAAGGTACTTACCAAACTACCCCAGCAACCAGTTAGGAGATATCTTTGTACCAGAAGAAGACAAAGAGGAGGGTTAGTTCATGGATGTAATTGTAAAAATTTATGTATCATCATCATCACTATCATCATCATCTTCAGAAGGAGATCCACTAAAATTTCACCTTCTAGAAGGTCAACTTGAGTTTAATCCATTTGCAGAAGCCTTGGCCAATCTCAGAATTCAATACCCAGATAATCAAGAATAAAATCCACTTCCCCCCTACCTTTCCATTTCCCATTACAAACCAGCATGATAATCACAACCTCAATAATATTCCCTCTTCAACACTTCCTAAATTCTATGGCCTAGTGACCGAAGACCCAAATACCTTTATCTTTGAGTTTGATATCCTTTTCCCTAGTTATGACTACACCATAGATGCCCATAGGCTCAAATTGTTTCCTGCAACTGTCAAGGAGTCTGCATTAAGATGGTTTATGGGCTTAGGCCAAGAAATTGTCCATGATTAGGAAGAAATGAAGGTAGTATTCTTGACAAAGTATAAATAGTAGTGCAGGGGAAATGATATGAGAGGGGATGACATCTTCAAGATGACACAGAAGGAGGATGAAATTCTAGAGGATTATTTGTCAAGATTCTTGTTTAGATTGCAGAAAAATACTCATCACCAGCTCAATGAGGAGTCACAAAAATTCTCTTTTTATGGGTATAAATGAAGGATGCACTGAAGCCTTGGATCCTATGGCTAGGGGAGATATCACCCAATCTACATGGGGTGATATCAAGAAAATCTTCCTCATTTACTCAAGAGCTGCGAACAAAAATGGTAGAGGATATAGGTCCACAATGGGAAAAACTAATGGAACCGCGGCCTCTCAGACAAAAATCACACATTTGTTGTCTGAATTCAAGTAGGACATTATCAATAACATGGCCACCCAGTTGGACACAATGCAGGAAAAAAAGAAGCACAAGGAGGCCGAAGCTATTCTGGTAGAATTCTATCCACATTGTAGACAGAAGAAGAGAGATTTTTGTTGCAAGTTGGTTGCCAACATGGAGACTGCACAACTACCAACTGATTACAAGATGATTGAAGGAGATGATGAGAAAGTATTCTTCATTGCACAACGAAGACCATGGGATCAAAGACAAGGTATGCCTCAGGACCCTCTTACTTTTAATGGTGTATTTTATAGTAGTCAATGACAACTACCTGTGAATAATCAATACCCTCCTTGGAATAATTCACAACCTTAGTGGAAACCTTACCCAATTCCTTAATGGAAACAACCCCAAGGGAATTGGAAACCTCCACAAGGCAATTGGCAGCAAAATCCTCAGTGGCGGGGAGGTCAGCAATGACCAAACCAACAACAGGGACTCCTGTAGCCACCAAAACAAGCACTTAAGCCACCTCATGCAACTTCTATAGTCCCCCCTAAGCCTACTCAACTTCCTACCTAGCCTTAGTTGAATCCTAATAATAGGCCTCCAACACCTCAAAAAAATGTCTATTCAGTTGACCCAAACCAATACCCTACCTACGCAATTAATGACATTAATTTACGGTGAGGAACTACTCTGCCAACACCTCCTATTATAATTGAGGTAACTCTAGAAGAGCCCATTCCTCAATCTAATCTTGAGTCCACTCTAATAGGTCTAACAATATTACCATAAAAAGTCTAGCCAGCTCCACCTCCCTTTCCACAAAGGTTGCAAAATGATAATTCTAAGCATATGAATGATGCAACCTTTGACATCCTAGACCAACTCAAGAACATTAATGTTCAGATTTTGATTTTTCAAGAAATAAAGGATGTTCCCATGTATGGAAAGGCTATCAAAGAGTTCTTATTTAAAAATCCTGGTCATAAGCGGAAGGACCCCCAGACAGTCCATGTCTTGGGGAAACTTGCTGATATCATGCTCGACAAAATAGTGGTCCCCGAGTATTCTGACCCAGGTAGCCCAATTTTTGAAGTTACCATCATGGGACAGCCATAAAAAATGCTTTGATAGACTTAGGAGCTTCCATAAATGTAAGGACTAAGGACATCATGTAGCAACTCAGGATCACTAACCTTCGGGAAACACCCAATGTCCCGTAGCTTACAAACAATTCCACTGTCAAACCTGATGGGGTAGTGGAGGATATAGTTGTTGACCTTCAAACCTAGTCTTATCCTACTTACTTTATGATACTCTCTCCTAAGGCCACCTTAGGAGGCTATCCCATAATTCTTGGATGACCTTGGCTGGCCACTACGTATGTCTTTATAGGATGTCTCTCAGGCGCTATGACCATTTCTAATGGTCAGCATACTAATACATTAGCCTTATACCCACCAACACAACCACAAATGGATTTAGCCTCACCAATTTGGCCTAACATTGGGGAGGAAGATGAGGTAGTCAACTCATGATGTTAAAAAGGGATCATTTCTTGTAGCTATAGGATGAGGACACCGTAATCATGAACATTCTGCAAAACTAGTATGGCCAAGATTCAGATCACATTAACTATCTCAACCCCAATAATTGTTCCTTGCAAGCAACTCTACCACCAATTTCTGCCCCATGAGGTCCAAGCACCTCCTTTAACGGATGCTTCTATGGTAGAACTTGTTAGAATAACTGAGGGGGGGGGGGGGGGGAATCAGTGGCCTAAAAAATTAANGGGGTGAATCAGTGGCCTAAAAAATTAATACAATAATTCAATCCAAAACTTTATACCACAAATATAAAACCTCTAGTTATCTTCAGTCCTACAAGATGTATGCCTTTATCAAACATATGTTGCTTGGTGTTTATACTCTTTATCCTTTCCTTAAGCTTTACTGAATAACAGTCTATCTTTTCTTAACCTTTACCGAAATATAGTAAATAACTTAGTGTTTACCGATCAATCCTATTTTAGTAATGTGTAAAGCAAAACATCAAAGCAATGAACCATATACACATTTGACACGTGGATTTTTAACGTGGAAACCCTGTTAAGGGAAAAACCACTTGGGACCGGTAACCCAAATTTTTCACTCTTCTGAAGTGAGCTTGGTGAAGAGCCAACCCTATTAAAGGTTACAAACACACTGTTAAGTGTGACCTTGTTAGAGGATTTATCACTAACAATTTATCACTTGACCTAGTATTCACTATGCTGTCAACATGAAAACCTTTTGATACTCATTGGGATGTATCTCAATATATAAAGGATGGTTAAATCCCACTATGTTAAGAGATTTTTTGAACAATGGTTAAACTGAATCAGTATATGATTTGTTCATAAATATAATTTAATCTTGCATATGTTCAGATCTATTGTAAGCTCATAATACCTTTCTCATCAATGTTCTCTTCAATTCCTTTTGCTCCACTTCTTTCTGCTCGGTGAATGATGTTGTTTCTTTGTTGCTCGGTGTTTGCAGAGTTCTTAGCTCTATTCTTTATCTTGTATGATCAGATTTGTATGAAGAATTCTATCTTCACCAGAATTATCTTCAACATTCCCTCTCATCATAATGAATTTATTTTCTCTTTTTATAGACATGATTTCACTGTTCTTTGTCCTTCTTGTTTTCTTCATTGATCACTTCTTAATCCATAAAGCTCGCCATGCTTTCTTTAGTTTTAATCCATAAATCTCTCCTTGTTTTATGGAATAAAACATGCTTTAAATCTCCTTCTTATCTTTAGATTTTAACTGATCAATGAAAAAAAAGTAAACAATCAGTTATCTATAAATATAGCTCCTTCTAGCTAAGTTGTTTTGTCATATCCTAACTTCAATTTTTGTTGGTCAACACTTCAGTTGTGCTTGGTGAATACTGTAGATAGCTCAGGAATCAACTTCAGTTCTATTCGGTGACAACTACAGTTAGCTTGGTAATTCTTGCTCGAGTAACACTGTGAAATTCTGTGCTCGGGGTTCACTGTTCATTGGGGTTTACTATCACTCGGTGTACATGATTACCGACGACAAAAAAAATGCCTCTTCACATCTTTAAGTGTTGTGACAATATGTGCATGAGAAATCATACCGTATCAAGTTGACATCAATGACAATACAATACATTAACTGATTTAATGTCTTGCATTTACTTTCTACATCTCGGTGACCATCAACTTTGTCATCTTCAAGCATTTAATCAGTTATAGTTCATCAGAACTCACAAAATAGTTGGAAGTTTCCCCTGACCGTTGCTTGTATATTAACAATGAACTTACCAACCAACAACAGACATCTTTGGCCAAATTGGTGAAAGACCATACCACAACTTTTGCTTGGGAATATTTATATATGAAGGGCTTGGACCCTAAACTGTGTACTCAGGATTTTCCTGAAAGAGGAAAAATTGCCTGTCAAGCAAATCCAGAGGCGTATAAACCCTGCGTTAAGAGAGATAGTCAAAATAGAGTTGCAAAAACTTCTTAATGCCAGTTTCATCTACCCTATTTATGACAGCTAGAGGGTCTCACCTTTGGTCATTGTCCCAAAACAAGGAGGAAAGTGACGAGTATGTGTCGACTATAGGAAACTTAATAATGCCACCAAGAAGGACCATTTTCCCTTGCCATTTACTGATGAAGTCCTTGATTCCCTTGCAAGGAAGTGTTATTTTTCTTTCTTGGATGGATATAGTGGCTACAACTAGATTAGGATCTTTTCTAAAGATCAGGAGAAAACCACACTTTCCCTTGGGGAACATTTGCCTACTTTGTACTTCCTTTTGGCCTCTGTAATGCTCCAGCTACATTCCAGCGAGCGATTCTAAGTATTTTTGCTGATATCTCACATGATTGCATGGAAATATACATGGATGACTTCACAACTTATGGGGAAACCTATGAGGAGGCATTGGTCAATTTGGGCAAGGTTCTTACCAAGTGTGAGGAGCATAATTTATCCCTCAACAATGAGAAATGCTTCATGATGATGAAAGAAGGTGTTGTGTTAGGTCATTACATCTCTGCTAAAGGCATACAGGTGGATCCTGCTAAAATTGAAGTCATCATGAACCTGCCTACACCAGCCAAGAAGAAGGATATCCGCAACTTTCTAGGGCACACTGGTTATTACCGATGGTTCATTAAGGACTTCAGCAAAGTGGCAGGACCCATGTTTTCCATTCTCACTAAGGATTCAAAATTTTTATGGACAACATCTTGTGACAAATCCTTCTTGCAGCTGAAGACTGTTCTTATTCAGGCACCCATTCTTTGAGGGCCTAATTGGGAATTACTGTTCCATATATACACTGATGCATCTAACCATGCTGTAGGCGCTATCCTAGGATAGAAAGAAGGGCTTGTAGAGCATGCCATCTACTTCATAAGAAAAAAATTATACGGCGTAGAGATAAACTACACAGTCATAGAAAAAGAACTTTTGGCTGTAATATATGCGATGAACAAGTTTCACCACTACATAACCGGTTACTCAATATTTGTGCATAATGATCATGCAGCCATAAAGTACTTGGTAAATAAGCTTACTATCATAGGGAGGATTTCCAGATGGCTCCTATTGCTCCAAGAGTTCGACATCACGATAGTGGATAAATTGGGAAAAAAAATGTAGTTGTTGATTTCCTCTCTAGATTACAGAATGATGATGACCCACATGTCATCGATGATAGATTTCCAGATGACCACCTATTTTCTATTTCATCTCATACCCCCTGGTATGCCAACATTTCCAATTATCTGGTTTCTCAAAAGGTACCACCACATTTTTCTCCCAAGGAAAAGAGGCTGTTAATTGAGAAAACCTTTAATTTTTCTTGGCTGGCCGACTGTCTCTTCTGCACTAGACCTGATCAGATTCTGAGAAGGTGTATTCATGAGGATGAGACATATGATATCCTTCATGTCTGCCATGATGAACCTTGTGGATGCCATTTTGCAGAAAAATAGACAACCATGAAGATACTCACTACTAAGTATTATTGGCCAACGCTTTATAAAGATGCAACCAATTATACCCGCAAGTGTGATCAATGTTAGCGAATGGGCAGGCCAACTAATTCAGATGAAATGCCTCTATTTCCTCAGGTAATAGTTACTCCATTTGATAAATGGGGGTTATATTTTTTGGGACCAATTAATTCCTCATCAAATGAAAACTCTTACATTTTGGTTTGCACGGACTATGTAACTAAATGGGTGGAAGTATGAGCTATGAAGCATGCTCAGGATAATAGGGTTACATAGTTTTTATATGAGGAAATATTTACTAGGTATTGTGTTCCATGAGAACTAGTCATAGATCAGGGAGCTCAGTTCACTTCTACTCTAATTACTGCACTTTTGGAGGAGTACACCATTCGCCACTAGAAGTCTAGCCCATATAATGCTAAAGCAAATGGTCAGGAATAGATCACAAATAGAGAGATCAAAGCTATCCTAACTAAGATAGTTCAACTACACAAAATAGAATGGAGTAGCAGATTTTAGGAAGCTGTGTGGGCTTACCGCACAACATGGAAAACACCGACCGATTTCACACCCTTTGAGTTGGTGCATGGAAAGAATGCTATAATGCCTATTGAATTTTAGCATAAGACCTTATGAACAACATTACAGATTGACTTGGATCTTCCTTCAGCTCAAAGAGAAAGACTCCTGCAACTTAATCATCTGGATGAAATCAGAAAAGCATCTTTACAGAACACAAAGATAGTTCGATTGCAATGCAAGAAATGGAATGACTCACATATACAGAATAAATGGTTTGTTGTTGGTGACTGGGAACTTCTATATGATTCCCAATTTCAAGAAAATAAAGGTAAGCTTACAACTCATTGGCTTGGTCCCTATGAGGTTGAAAAAGTTTTTGATAACAGTGCATTCCAATTGTCCACAATCAACCCTGTGCATTTCAAGTTATTGGTTAATGGTCACAGACTCCATCTGTACCATAAGCCAACCACTAAGGCTGAGTTCCTGTGAAAATTTGAGATTCCTCCTGTAGTGGCTGAACCTCCTGTAGCCAATGAAGCTCCTATAATTGAATACTTTCCTATAGCTGATCTGAGTGGATTTTCACTCCGGTCGTCACTTTGACTTTATTCAAAAGAAGTCATAATAAAGTTTTTGTTTCCCACAAAAATCTCTTTTTCCGCAATAAATCCCCCATCGCATCATATCCCATCAACTTTTTCTGCCATCTTCATTCACGCGTCCCATCATCATTGCGCCACTCATTACTTTTTTCTCAACACACGTTATCTGATCTTTCCAGATTTAGACATTTACAAGTGATTATTTTCTAGGTATGCATTCATTCATTGTTTGAAACATTTTTCATTTGATTTGACATTATTATAGGTTAAATTGTAATTATTTTAGTAATTCATCCAAGTACTATTGTACTTTATAACCAAGCATGTGTGGACACCTGTCACTTTTTTGTAGGGGATAGTCTGTTAAATTATGTTTTGCAATAATGAACCTCACTTAAGATATGTTGTGTAGTCATTTCAATTTAATTGATGTGACAACCCATAAGGAGATGAAATTCTATGATAAGCCTTTTGTTTTAAAAAAAATCCCAACTCACATTTCCAGCTCTAGTTTTTCAAATTTCCTCTGCCATAGTACCCAGATACCAAAATGAGAGCTCACCAGCTTTATCTAGCCAAAAGATTAGGAAGAATGTAGGGTAAGGAACATTAAGAATACAGAGGGAAAATTTGTGAAAGGCAGTTGGAAGTTGTAGTGGGAGTTTCATTGATTTTGATTTTTCTTTGGGCAATAAAAATTTTCAATGAAAATGGGTGGGCAATCCATACTCCATGAACCGGGGGATCACTCATCCCTATTGCAGGACCAGGCCAACGTCCAAGTATTTAACCTTGTGGGCTATCTTACATACTTTGTTAGGCTATGTGGTTACGATGAGGCTGTAACCCTGGAGCTCTTGCACACTTATAACAATGGTGTTGCCTATGTAAAAGGGTTAAGAGTGGAGGCTTCAAAGGCACAAATTATGGAAGTTTCTGGAATTCCCACCATAGGTGAAGATTTTCCACATGAACATGATACAAGGGCAGCCAGGGCTGAGTTTTCTTTGCCCACAGATGCTGAATTGGAGTCTAGAAAATAGGGGACCAAGAGAACATCTCTTCTAGAAGATTACTCTTAGTTGACTATCCATGTTATAAGGTAAATTACTTGTGAAGGACAGTTTTCATACTTGCATGCTGCAAATTTTAAACTGTTGAGTCATTTGTGGCATGTCTGCCTTGTAAATGTGCCCAATTTTCTGTACTCTTTGTTAAATTTGAGTTCAAAGGAGGTTAAAAAGGGGAAGTTAAATGCAGCTACCCATCATGGGTTGGTAAAACTCTTGGTGGATAGATCTTTATGGTATATCTCTCCTATGACCTAGGATGAGTTTATCACCGCACCCCATGTACAGTTACAAGGAGAAGGGCCACAACCAGTAAGTCAAAAAGCATAGGGAAATGTCCTTGATGAGGCCATACCTGACAATGATGACACTACTATTCCTAAGAATTTACACAAAATACCTTCTCCTTCATGAGCTGAAACAGAGAAAATGGCTTTCGGTAATCCAAACCCTAGCTAAGGGGTGGTGAAACTGAGGATTCTATAGATTTTCAGACTCCCAAAGAAAAATAGAGTACTCAAAGGAAAGAGAAGGGAAAGGAAAAAATAACTGAAGATACAGGGGAAGAAACTCATGTTTTACCTGAAAACCATGTTTCTCTTGCATCCATTCCTATAAAGAAGCAAATGACATCACAAAAGTTCCCTGCAACATTTATTGATAATCCTCCATGATGTAGTGTGCATTTAAGCACACAAAAAGCAGACAAAATGGACTCTCCTACAATGACTGGTTCATATCCTAAAAATCCAATTGAGGAGTCTTTCAAGGAACAACCACAAGAAGGGTGCTCATGTGAAAAGTGTCTAGATATGATGGAAATAGATCCTGTAGCCAAGGAAATGGACATGGAAGTAGTGAATATAGAAACAACATGCATGGAGACAAAACACACTGAAGCAACCAATATACCATCTTCTTAGCAAGAAGATGATCAAGGGAATTATGCCCTTGTTCCAACCCCTGATGAGTTAACTGTTGATGAACTAGAAGCAGTCACAACAACAAAAGAGAAGGTCACTCCAATAAGAAAGAACCAGGTAACACTCCAATCCATCTCCATTGATTACTTTACACAAATGCAATATGAAAAGTCAATGTGGGAATTGGAAAGAGAGAAATTAAAAAGGGAAATAGGAAGGAAACAACAAGAAGTACAACTTTTACAAGGCAAGTTAGATTCAGTTACAAACGTAATTCTATAACTAATAGATTGCACACCACCTCCAAGGGTTTATGCACTGTGTCTAAAGGAACAATTTCTAATGTTTGAATTAATGAGGGCTCTTAGAGATTTGCACACAAGCATAGACTCACCACATGAATTTGTGGCCGCATATGAATAATCACCAAATTGTATTAGGAATTTTTTATGTGAACTCTACTTGCACAATTATGTTGTTCCCTTTGATACAAATTGGAACCCCTTGTTATTTGTTGGTGATATTCACCTATCTTCTCTCCTTTCTTGGTCCATAAATGAGATAAAATATGGAGGGAAATTAAGTAAATAGAAGGGAATTGAACAAACTATTACACTCCCCTTGCGACCAAAAAGTGGTAGTCCCCGTAGATTATACTATGATTGGATGGAAATAGTTTATGGATTGCAGGACTCTACCCACAGGAAAAAGGATTCCAGGCAACATGGAGGAAGTATTTGCAGCATTTGAGAAACTCTAATTAGCAGAGGGAAACAAAGCAATAGAAGGATTGAGACAAAGGTGGGACAGATTAACACTGACACTAAAGAAGGCTGAACCTCACAGCCTCATCAACCTATGAGCTATTATGCAAAGAGTCTAGTGGTACATACATCTAGGAAGGAAACCTTGATCTAAGAGGTGGCTCCCTCTTTCCTTTCATCCTCCTCTTCTCCTATGGCCACTATACAACTATGTAGACAATGAGGTAGATGAACAATTAGAGATGAGTCGATGGGTCAAGATGGAGCGCACAAATGGTTACTACAGGCGTTTGGGAACCTCCATGAGTGAAGAGACTCAAGAAGGAGACCTATGGGTGCTTGCGAAGATCCAGAATATTTCAGTGCCTTAGGACCGACATTAGTCTTCGTAGGGGGAAAAATGATGAGGCATATTAATGCCATATTTTAGATGCCTTAAGATAGCTTTTGATAGGACCTTTTCCTTGTTTTAACAAACTTTCTCAAATACTTTATACTCATATTTGATATTATGTGGCATGCTGCCACCAGACCTATGCTATGGTTAAAACACACTTAAATATGCTATGCTTGGATGCATATGCTATGTTATTTACTTTAGAATTATGATTATGTCTCTATGGATGAAATATTTGTTTGAACATGAATGATGCATATGTATTTTGGTGTTGATTATCATAAATATCTCTATCCTAACATTTGAAGTGCATCGCATCAATATAGAAATCATCACCTTGACTAGGTAAAACACGCCCATGCACTAGATGCTCAACCCGGTCTTGCAACAGGTTCATACAGAGGAACATCAAGTACGACACCAACAAGTGGATCTGAGGTGATCAAAGTGGCAACAGTCAAGCAAAGACTGAGGCAACATAATGAATTCTCTAAATAAATCTAGGAGAGAGTGGGAAGTTAAATTTTTTGTCAAAAACAATTCTTTCCTCTTTCCTGGACCTATTCTATCTCCAATTTTATAGTTTCCCTTTATGTTTGATAGGATTGTAATAAAAGATTTGCCTATCTCTATGGTGTGATTAATTGGTAGTTATATGTTTTTCCTTCTTTAAATAAAGCTCTGCTCCTACATGAGAAGGAGGGCGTTATCAATTATAGTTTACATTCTATTGTTTTACAATTGTTATGAATCTTGTAATTCACTTTTTCAATCAATAGTAGATGAAGTGTTGATCTTTAGTTCAGTGTAATTGAGTTTGGATACTCACTCAAGGGGGCCCACTTGGTGAGGAATCTATGTTAGCTAGTTAGAATCATTTGCATGTAGTTTTAGTTTCCTGCATCTTGGTATCATAATTTTTGTGTTAACACAACTCCTGCAACCAAAGCCGTAGGATAGTCCAATACTTCCTGCAGCCAAAGTGGTAGAACTGTTAAAGCATTATAATTGTGTTTTCAAGTTTTAGTATTCCTTCAACATTTTGACTTCCACATTTCCTTCCCAACATTCTTTACAACATTTGCTTCTTATAGTTATAGATTAATTTCCTTTCCAACATTCATTTCCTACAGCTATATAATAGTTTCCTTTCAAAGTAATTTGTTTCCTGCAACCATAGCGTGGTCTGAGTAAGAATCCTTGGTGCATATACTTTGTCATCTTGTTTCAAGTAATACATCCTTGGGTTGATAAATTAAATGAGTTTCTATAAAGGAGGATAGATGCTTGATCGGATGTCCAATCCCTGAGTCATGGTAACTACCTAGTTTTTGATACCTTAATAGAACCGATCAATAATCTTCTTAATATCTTCTTCATATCCCCCCCTAAGACAATAAAGATTTTTTACTTATATCTCTCGCCCTTTGACATCAATGGAAAAGGGTTCCATAGCTCTTTTCCTTCTCTACACATCCTACCTCTACAAGGTGTAACATTTTCAAATATTCATACCTGCAACAAACCAGGTTCTTGATCACCCAAATATGTTCTGTTGTATTCCTATGATCACCCCCCCTGAGGAGTAGATCTGAACATCAAGTCCAGAGAATAATATAGCTCTAATAACTACTGGGCTGATGCATTCTTGCATCATTTAGTTCTCACAAGGAGGGGTTCTCACCCCCAATGTACCTCTGATATACTCAAAGACATCTTTTGACAAAGGTTTCATGAATATATATGCTATTTTCTCCTTTTTACTGATGTACTCCAATCTGACCTCCTTTTCTACAACCTTGTCTCTCAAAAAGTGATACTTGATTGCAATATGTTTGGTCTTTGAATGCACAACAAGATTCTTTGACATGTTCACTATGCTTGTATTATCAAAATGTATAACCAATGGCTCTTCAAAGGTTATCCCAATGTCCTTTAGCATCTGTTTCATCCAAACAACCTGTGTGCAATTTATAGCAGCAACTACATATTCTGATTCAACAATAGATTGAGCTTTATAGTCATGCTTCTTACTTAGCCATTAAACCAACCTTTTTCCAAGGAAAAATGCTCCACCACTGGTGCTTTTTGTATCATCAACACTTCCTTCCCAATCAACATCAGTATACGCATGAAATGTAAAACCATTAGACTTTTCATACCATAAAACATATTCTAGTGTGCCTTTAGAATATTTAAATATCCTTTTAACTGCATTAAGGTGAGTCTCCTTAGGATAATCTTGAAACCTCACAAAAATTCCAATTGCACTAGCTATGTCTGGTCTAGTGTGAGTTAAATACTATAAACCTCCAATCATGAACCTGTATTTGTCTGCAAAACACTTTAAGATTCATCAGTAGTAGTGAGCTTGTATCTAGTAACCATGGGTGTTCCAACATGTTTACAATCTTCCATTCCAAACTTCTTTAGCAACTCCTTAAGATACTTGGTTTGAGAAATAGAATACCATGTTTACTTTGAGTAATTTGCAAACCAAGGAAGAATTTCAAATTCACTTTTCAGTTCCTCAAAGAATTTTTTACTCATTTCATCATTTCCTCCAAAGATTATATCATCTACAAAGACTTCAACAATCAAGATTCCATCTTCACAAGTTCTCAAATATAGGTTACTATCTGCACTACCTTTTCTGAAACCAAGATGTAATAAATACCTATTTAACTGAGCATACCAAGCTCTAGGAGCTTGTTTCAGATCATAAAATTCCTTCTTCAATCTGTAAACCATGTCTTCATCATCTGCCAAAGGAAAACCTTTAGGTTTCTCAATGTAGACCTCTTCCTATAGCTCATCATTCAGAAATGCAGACTTCACATCCATCTGATATACCTTGAAGTATTTATGTGCTGCATAAGAAAGGAGAAATCTCACTGCTTCTAACCTCACAACAGGTACAACTATTTCTTGAAAGTCTATACCTTCCTATTGTGAATAGCCCTTGCAGACAAGTCTAGCCTTATTTCTTACAACCATTCCGTCTTCATTCATTTTTTTCTTAAAAAATCCATTTAGTTCCAATTACATTCTTGTCCTTAGGTCTAGGAACCAATTCCCACATGTTTCTTTTCTCTATCTGATCTAATTATTCCTCCATTTCCCTAATCCAAGATTCATCTTTACATGCCTCATTAGTAGTCTTAGGTTCTACTTGCGAAATCAAACAAAGCTCATTTCTAACTTTAGACCTTGTCATTATGTTGTTATTAACATCACCAATAATATGATTCTTAGGATGATTCATCTTAACCTACCTAGGTGTCTTTGGTGCTTCTATAGTCTCATACAAGCATGTATGAATCTCAAGAATTTGTTCTGTCTTTTGATTTTCAGTATTCTTCTCATTTTTCGGGATCTCAATTTGAAACCTCTCATCAATTTTCACATTAGCACTTTCAACTATTTTTTCTCAATCTCAGATTGAAACATTTATAAGCATTAATTCTTGTATAATAACTAAGGAAAATTGCTTCATCACTTCTAGCATCAAATTTCCAATTTCATCGTCTCTTTTGATATAAAACTTGCTACCAAATATTTTGAAGTATTTTACAGTAGGACGATAACCAAACCAAAGTTCATAGGGTGTCTTATCAGTATGTTCTTTGATTTGAATTCTGTTCAAAGTGTAGACAATAGTACTAACTGCTTCTCTCCAAAAATTTTACATCCCAAGTGATTGACTTGCACACCTCTATCAACTTCTTCATCATATATTATTACTCTATTTTATTTTTTGTGACCTTCTCCAAGTTTGTGAAATGGATATCAAAGTCATCCAAGACTTTGTTCAAGTTGTCAACAGTATCACTTCCTTGAAAATGAAAGGCAAGGGTAGGAGTTTGTTCACTTTGCCAACTTCCCTCTCTAATACCTTAGCCTTCCTCTCAGACTTCTATTTTGATCTCTCTATCCTATTCTTCTATTCATCCTTAGTTAATTCAATCTTAACCTCCTTCTTTTTATTCTCTTTTCAATCAATACTATCCTTTACTACTTCTTCGACCTTATTAGTTAGCTTGATCTGCTCCTTAGTTTGGTCAAATAATTTTCAGCAACATCCAAAGCCACAAGAGTGGATTGTTCTTTGTCCTTCACTAGTTCTCAAACGATGCTCAAAAATGACTAAGTAATCATACTTAAAGCTTGCAGTGTACTTTTGGTGCATTTTCCAATACATTTCAAAAATCTATTTCATTCCAAGTCAACCATGAAGTTCCAGGTGATCATCCCTATTACCTTTCAGACCTTGCGACCAAGTATGTAGCTTCCACACATATCCTTATGCCAGTATCTAACCTCCACTAGTACATTTAACCCCAAAAGTTGACCAACATTCCCGACCAAGAATTAAAATGGTTTTGCTTGGTCGGTTGATAAAAGGAATTTTTTTTAAAGTTATGCCTGTGTTGGTCGGAATACTAACCAACACGGGCATAACTTAAAAAAAAAGGTTTAAATTCATTTCATTATGTTATGTTACACTGCGAAAATCTAAAGGAGGGCACACAAAGTAACCAGCAGAGGGAATAACATGCCGCAAAGAGTTGAAGGAGGGCACACAAAGTAACTAGCAGAGGGTGTAACATGTGGCAAAGAGTTGAAGGAGGGAATGCAAAGTAACCAACTTAGGGCATAGCATAACAACTCCAAGATTTCTAAATTTCTCTTATTCTGAGGTACCCATCGACTCTTCTGGTCCACATTCTTGTTTATTAGAATTCTATTTTCTATCTAAACCTTAGTTTTGAATAAACTGAATGATTTTGATATCTTCTTGACACATTTTGTAAGGTCATTCATGCATGCCTTTCTAGACCAGTTTGATGATGATAAATTAGGGTTAATTCCTCATGATTGAAACAAATCATCGAGCAGAGAATGGCGAATCACCAACCAGAATGAAAAAAATTTCTTCATCGTAAGATGATTAGTAGTGGCTCTAATTGGTTGCAACAATCCAACATTCTGGCATTGTAAGTGTGAACCTTGCACTGCAGATGCAAAGAGATCACTTCCACTAGACAATTCAATGCTTCCACTAAAGTAAACAATAGGAAACTAGTAATATGATCTTACAGCTGAAGGAAAATAAGGTATTTCCAAAAGGGATTCATTTGAAAGCCTCCTTGTAGATGTTTCAACCAGATATTGCAGACATGGGAGAAATTTTTTAAAGAAATCTTGATAAGTTGATAGCACACCATCTTTTATCTATGATGCTAAGACTTTAACATTAATGAGTGGGTAATCCCAAAGATGCATACCCATTACACCTCTCAAGATATCACTTGGATCCCACACCATTACATATGTATGTCCTTGGTCTTGAAGGAAGCAATTCTTCTATTATAGTCTATGGGGTATAGCCTTCATCTCTCCTATAGAATCAAGAGCTTCGTGATATACTTGAAATTCCTCCACATGGGATTTAATCTTAGTTGAATCATTCTTCACAATATCATAATTAATTTCTTGAATATCATTATCACATGGTTCAATTTCTTCCATGCCTCAAACTTGGGTGGATGCTCCTTGATCAACTCTTGACATTTCTTCTTCATCTCAAGCTCTTCATGTTCAACCAACAAAGTCCTTCCTAGAGTCACTTCATCGGTCTTTTATTGGTATTGGTTTGATACCCACAACCACTACTGATCAAAAAAGGATCTTCACCTTCCCCTTTCTAAATGGGGTTCTCTTGTGGTAATTTGTGTTGGTATCCATGACTTAGAATGCAAATTCTCATCATAAGGAGACTTATCACCAAGATTGGAAGGCATCTACGGATTGTAATCATATTCTAAATTCAATTGATTTCTGACTTTCTGATTTGATATTTCACAATTCCTCTAATTTTTTCAATTGTTCTTGCTTGGGATATTTCATCTTTCCTTTGGGCTATTAAAATTCATTTCTTCTACTGTTATCAGCTTCTTCCTTTCATAGTTATCCATTACCATACATGTAAACCTCTGCCAATGACCACTAAATCTATTAAACTATATGTGATGTCCTCCTTGCGCATTATGTTCTTACATCTTCCAATTGTCTCCACCATCGCAGTAACCTTAAAGACTAACTTTTAATTCACTGGTATTAAGACACATGTAAGGTTGAATGTTATTCCACTACTCAATGTTGTCCTTTTATTTTTTAATATTCTCAAAATTTCCCTGGCACATTATTATTTTGTAATCTTTGATACATGAAATTGTCATCCCCTTGAATGGAATAGAACTACTTTATGGCTATTAGATACATATAATATTTATATTGTGAGACCTATCTCATGGGTGAAATAAAACACTTAATCTTTGGCAATAATATTAATATGATATGGTGAGATGAAAGGAGGATTGAGGTCATGGTTCCTATTCCTAAGCTATCCATACCTTCCTCTGATCCCGTGTGCCTTCCTGAGTCGTGCTTTGTATTGGAAAGGTATCTTTGTTATTCTAAAGGAGATTATTCATCTCAATTGACCCTCCTTGCTACAAATTTAAATGCATTAATACTCTTCCCCGTGTGACGCCCTTTCATAGTCTCTAAATGAAATTATTAAGGCATGATGAAGGTGTCTAATAATTACTCACAAGTTTGACCTGGAATTAATTATATTATCATTCATTACTGATGGTAATCATTAATGATAGGGAATTGGAAAATCTATGCATTGATTTATCTTCTATTGACTTGACCCACCACAGTAACCAAGTTCTCACTATTTCTGAAGTAGATGATTCACTTTCCACTACAATCTCTATATTGTTCCTTGAGAGACGGTGGTATGTTGGTGAGAGTATAATCTTCATGTTCTCAATTAGCTGCAGGTTGAGGCATTAATGGACGAACTCTTTCCTAGGTAACTGAAAAGATGAAATAAACAGGAGTGACCATAAAGCTTTCCATTAAGAAGCATGCTTATACTCGTGAAAAGACCATCCATGACTACAGTAGTAAAAATGGCCAAACAAAGATGATAAATAGGACATCCTATGACTCTTTGTGGAGGGAGAGAGGCACAACTATAGGAAAACTCAAGGAAACTGAGAGGCACAACCATTTGAAAGAGTAGTCGTTCCAAGCCTCCTATTATGATCTTGTATGTCTTTAGATTGATCATTACTAGTTAGTCTTTGTTCTCTAAGCATCCTTATATTGGTAATATGTCTTGAGAGTATTGATATGGTTGTAATCACTTGTTCTTCATTAAATAAAATTATTGTTCAATATCATTTACTGATTGGTGGCTTGAGGTCTTTCTCTCAATATTATATCTAATTGTTTATGCTTTTACTTGAAAATGGGACAATTGTGAAGTCTTATAAATAAGACAATTTTCCATTATAGGATCACGTATTCAACTTTTCTCTTGACCTGATATGTGCTAAGTGATGTTATTCTAAGGAGGGAGACATCATAGCATAGTGGTATTTTCTTAAGAGCATTAGGCCTTTGTTGGTTATAGATAGAGAACTTAAAGGTAACTGGTTAGATGTAGGGTTTTGTACCTCTATATCAGCCATTATTGAGGGCGCTTCCTTTGTTGTTGTAGAAGCTTCTCATTGATCATGTTTCTCAAAACAAATTGGATCTCTTGTAGTGTTAAGTGCATCTTATATCACCCTTATTATCTCTAACAAATCTTTTGGCCCCATGATCGTAGCCAGCATGTCATTTTAACTTTCTAAGAAAGGAATGAATCTTCTTAAAGCATCACTCTATCACCACATGCAATAAGAATTTGGAGCTTATAAGCTACCTTCTTGCACTTGTTAATGAATAGTTTGAGACTAATCTCAAAGTCTACTAGTCCTAATGTTGAACAACAAAATATCTAGCTTAATGAAAGTAGATAACATAATTAAATAACAATGAATGAAATCTAAACATAGCAATCCTAAAACTTAGTTCCATCCTTGACAATGATGTCAAAAATGACTAGTCTTTGTTATGTGCACAAGATTGGTATAGACAATTCAGTGCACACACTTAATGGAGCGAGGAACACATGTCACATTAGGTAATCCATTGACTTGGAGAGGATCAATTAATTATCAACTAGGAATGTATATACATAAATGATGCTGACACTACATGTGCAACCAAAGATTCTCTTAGCCATCTATTAGTTGCGTAAAGGAAACTAACTAAATTCAACAATTAACTAACACAACAAAAATGGTAGAGCGGAGGAATAACTGTATTACAATTAACTTCTAATCTAACTACCAACTCCATTAAGAGATTATATCAACTTAAGAAGCATAAACATAATAATTCTGATAAATCTTTTTTTGTTAAAGGAATTTTAAGAAACATTTTTTTTAAAGTAAATTTGATTTGAGAAAAGAAATATTTTTTTTTAACATCTTATCAATGAATTTTGCAAGTATAATATACATTAAGTTTTAGATTAAAAAAAAATATTTGTTGTACCTTTTTTACTAACTTGTGTTTTCTATTTGATGGTTAATTTTCATTATTTGTAATGGTCAACTTTCTCTCTTTTTCTTATGTATTCAATTAACATAGATATCAACATTTTTACATTTAAGTTGATTACAACATGTTGAGTAAGCATACACCTATTCTAGAAGCATCTTTTGCCTAAGCTACCATGAGAAAAGGAATCCATTTTATCAAAGACACACTAGGATTGAAATTGAATCAATCACACATTTAGAGATTTTGATTCTTCAAGGATGTTCTAATGCATCACCAACCTCACTGCTTAGGCTTAACCCCTTTGATATCTTTCTCATTTTTCAATAACTTACAAAAAAAAAGATATCCATTCATTATGTTTACTTATGCGCACGCAGAGTAACTAGTAGAGGGCACACAAAGTAACCAGAGTAACCAATAGAGTTGAAGGAGGGCACATAGAGTAAACGGTAGAGGGGATAGCACAACAACTCCAAGATTTCTAAATCTCTCTTAATCTCAGGTACCATGAATTCTTATCAATGCAAGGTCTGTCACATTATGACTGACATTGTTCAACATTCATATGATTGTCATGGGAAGCTCCATTTTTTCTCTACTTTGAAAGTGCCTTAGCATCTCGAGGACTATGTACTGACATTGTAATGACCACCAAATGAGCTCTCTTCACTTCTTTCCCCTCTTGAAAGCACATTCTTTTCTTGACTGTCCCAATTGTTGTTTGTAACTTGTCCTTCATGTTTGATGGATATTGTATTGGTACATGACTAAACTTTTGTTGTATGTTGCGGTATCATGTCTGTCCACAACAAATTGTATTTTCCCTGAGCCGTACACTATTTTTATTTTGCATGTGGACTATAATTCACACCTTTCACTTGCTTCATAGTTTATTGCTTTCTTTACATCTTCTCTCTCTTTATATTTGTTGTTTCTTGCCCCATGACAGTCTAACTTAACATGATAATTTTTTAAATTTTTGTATCTCTATCATTTACATAATTATGTTTACATTTACATAATCATGCACACACACACACACACACACACACACATCAATATGTATGTGTATGCATCATTATGTTGACACTCTTCTTCATTATGTTGGCATACTTATTCATTATATTGTCATACTTATTCATTATTTTCATTATTGTTACTTTGTTTTAGATCTTCTCAATGGATAGGAATTTTGGTATTGAATGTTTTCATTTGGAGTTCTTGGAAGAACAATGCTCCAGATTATTTAATGTGTGTAATGATGACATCAAACATGCTATTCAATACCTTCTAAAACTTAATATTGCTGACTCGTATGTACACGATGGGGTGATCTATAAAATAGTATTTTCTACTCTCTTTCAAGTTACCAGTTGGTTTGAATGGGTCTTGAAGGTGGTTAAGCATGTGGTTGTTTCCAACAATTCAGAAAATGTTGCGCAGGGGATTCACATGATCAATCCAAACATTATCTCTTGAAGGCTTGGCTCAATTTTTGGTAATAGAGCTGGCTTTGAAAATAAAATGATGGAGGCGTGGGATATCTTCAAACTATCTTGCGCTAATGATGACTACGCTTCTATGAGTATCTTCCATGGTCACAATGAAGATTTTTTCACTTGTGACGATAAGAATGTTATGATGGACTACTTTTTTGGAGTTGACATTTTTGTCAATAAACTAGGTCATCTTTAGATCATTACAAAAACTTATCTAGATAAAGAAATTTATATCCTTATGCATTATAAATTTCTATCAAACTACAGTTTAAAATGCTCAAAATGTGAAAAGATATGTAAAGAAACAAAACATGGTAGGAACAAATTTTAATTTGATATTATAGAAATTTCTATCTTGTTGAATGTTTGAAAAGATATGTAAAGAAACAAAACATGGTAGGAACATATTTTAATTTGATATTATCCTTGGATAATGCTCTGGTAGATATGCATGCCGATGGTGGAACCATGAATAGGAAAATCAATAGAATTGTTTGACATTATGCCTTAATAGATGCCTACACATGGAAATAATGATTTTTCATTGAAGCACATTAATATTGAGATTCCTATTAGATATTAGTTGCAAATGCTCCAATAGATGCACCTGGAAAATCTGAAGTTATTTTAAATGGAAAATGAACTTTTTGATAGTGTAGCTTCTAGGAGTGGCATCCCATGGAATAAAATGGTCAATATTTTCATTAATATGGCTTTAGAAACATCCAAGGAAATGCAGATGATGAGGAGATAGTTAAATTCCTCCATATTTTACTATTATTCACACTACTTGCATCGAAATGGAAGCTTTGTAATATTAGATAAGGTTGGAAACACATAAGCTTTGTAATATCAGAAATCAAAGAGAGATATCCCATACATATCGACACACACACACACACACACACACACACACACACACACACACACACACACACACACACACACACACAC
>MU224790.1:5341867-5361754 GCA_018584345.1 Thuja plicata
TATATATATATATATATATTCATTAATAATAATGGAGTCATAATCATATTTGTCCATGTTCAGATTTGTTAATATTTAGTACCTGAAGAGGAAGGGACTAAAGTGTTACCTAGGAGGGGCTTGTATAAATCCAAGCAATGGATCTTATCCCAATAGAGGGTAGGGGTCAACGTTCCGTAAGCCTTCATTATACGGACTTGGACCTATAAACTTTGAGGGAGTCCATTCACTGGTCTCGAGGCAACTTGGATAATACCTACACCTTCCATTCATTAAGCCAAATAGTAATATGATTGGATATACAGGAACTAATGTTACTTCCTATTTATGAATATTTTAAATTGAATTATTGTGTTCTTGGGACATACAGTGTAATTTCAAATTATATATGTAATAATTATGTCCAACCTAGCAGGGGACATTACACTAATCTCTCAACAAGAAAATGTCAAAATAGAAAGATGTTAAGACTCTTCTTCAACTTGGTCTCACCCACTCTAAGTCGTCAAACACCCTCTGATGCTTAAGGGCTATGAACACAATGATCAAAGAAGAAAACAATCATCTCCATAATAGAAAACCTCTAACGTTAATCTCCTTTCTTAAACAATGATGGAATATATAGCAGCGATAATTAGAAGGTGACCATGTTATGTGGAAGCGATAATACCAAAACAACGATATTACATAGTAAGTCAAACTAGTGTGGGGATATTACCTATTAAGTAAAAAATACTATCAAGTATCAACTCTAGGAGGGATCGTTGGCATTAGTCAAGTGAGACTTTGGGTTATTAGTGATCTATTTGAAACGTCAACATGGAAGGGATATCAATTATTAGCATGTAAACAGTAGCTAGTTAATGACTTATATAATATTGGTTAATAATATAAGTGTGGCCACTAAGATTTTTTAGGAATATCTAAGTGTCAGTGTGGCCCTTTACTCACGGTCATAGAATTAGGTAATATGTATCTCTCATACAATTATAAATCTTGTAGGTTTGGGATAATGTATATTACCTTAATATCTTACAAGAATTGGTTCTCCATCGTAGTTATGAACCGTTGGGTAGGTAAACTTATGAAGATGTCTACATATAACTTATTTGTAGGTAGAATCTAATTAGGATCTCATCCTTGTTCACCTAATTGGGTGGCAGCCAATGGAGACATTGTCTGGGGACTCTACCTTAGAAAGAGGTTGCGTAGCCAATTCTACCATCCTTTAAAAGACTGGTTTTCAAGTTAAACCCAAACTATGATGTCTCTGTGAGTTACATAGGCAAGGCCATCTATGATAAGCCCCCGAGGCATTAGGTCTAGCCCTTAGGTCTTGTACTTTTGATTTCTTCCTTGATCTTGCCATCCCTTACCAATATTTTACATAATTTGCATCTCTTTATGAAACTAGTTTTATATACCTCATGATGACTTCATCATCATTAGAAAAAATTATCTAGTTAATGAAATTTATATCCTTATGCATTATGCTACTGTGATTTTGCCTCTTTTTTTGGAAACTACTAATCATTGGTTTCTCTTTTTCCCTTGGGAATGCTTTTCAGGTAGAAACGGTAGGATACCATCTATCTTTCTGGAAGACTCTTTATCAAAAGGTGATCAATTTACTTTATCTTCAATCGAATAATGGGTGCAAAAGATTGCTCTGCATCAATTGGGTATAGAAATTGAGTGCTATACCCAAATGATGTAGAGCACCTTCTGTACCCTTGATTCCAATGAAGAAACATAAACACGACAACTGAGAAACATAAATGTAGATATCATGGTCACAGTTGTTTGGAGACACAACATAATTGAATGGTATACCCAAATGATGCAACGCAACCACTACTCCTCTGGTTCCAAGTTGACACTACGGGATCCAAGAATAAATTTAGAGAGCAAAGGAGGGCCGTAACGACCAAAATAATATAGGGTCCCTATATTATTTCGGTCGTTATGGCCCTCCTCCTCTGATATCTAAATTTATTCCTTATCTTTGGTTTTTGGATCCCGTAGTGTCAACTTGGAACTGGAGGAGTAGTGGCTACATTGCATCAACTGGGTATACCACTCAATTATGTTGTGTCTCCAAAAAATTGTGACCGTGATGCCTACATTTATGTTTCTCAACTATTGTGTCTCAGGACCCCTTATGACCCTTTATGACCCTTTACGATCCCTAAGAATACATCTTAGAGGTCTTAAAGTGTTGTAAATGGTCATAAGAGGCTCCTAGGAGGGGCCAAATGAGCTTCCACCTTCACGTGGTTGGCCTTGTTAAGTAGAGTATGTTAAACTATTCTCAAAATAAAGAGAAGCTTGATATATATATATATATATATATATATATATATAGCATATTGTCACAATTGCGATGGTGTTCAGAGAATGACCTACGCCAAATCACTACATGGGACATCTAGATGTCGGATATTACCGACAGCTAGACGTCGCATGTATAGCATATCTATCACATACCCGTCGTAATTGCAACACTCATAATGTGTAACAAGGGAAGGTTGACCATCTTAGACAATGCATATTGTGATGGTCAATACCGTCCTAATTACGATGGTATTCAGAGAAATAATGGGTACCCAAGAAGCTACCTCCAATTAACACTGATTTTTGTGTTAACAAGAGCATATATCACATAGCTCCATCCTTATTACATGGCTTGGGCCTATTTTCTATGGATGGGATAAAGGTATGTTAGAAAAAATTTGTTGAATTGATGGAGTTTGTCGAACCTTGTTATAATTTCCCCGATTGAATGCAGATTGCTCAATATAAAAAGTATGCATAGGTATGCACTGTTAGCAAATTATATACAATGGATAGAAAATGGTCAAAGTAAAATATTTTCTATGTAGATTGATGGGAGACAAAAAACAAGGAATATTGTGGATTTTATAAATAGTATGCGACCTAAAACAACTAATAAGCAACCCAATTGCATATTTGAGGCGCGTGAGGGGAATCATGTTTTTGTATGTGTGATAAAATCAATAAGTGCAGGAGAAGAACTGCTAATAAATTACCATTTGAAACACATGGATAAAAACAAAGTTACTATCATGGGGTGGGGGGGGTAAGTACTATATACCATTTAAACTAACCTCAAGTTTATGACTCCAATATACCATTTTATTAATAAGTTTTTTTGCTAAGTCTATTGCATTCAATTTGCTGAAGTTTTTATATTTAATCTTTGTCACAGGACGAAATGGACCCCCCACATGATGGAGGTGCCAGGGATGCTCCACCCACCCATTCTTCAGTAAAGGTAAACCTTATTATAATTGTACAAATTAGATAGTTGAAAAATGTTATATTATTATGTTCTTTTATTTAGGGTTTTGGAGTTATTCTGATAGTTTTACTGATATTCCTTTCACAAATTGATGTTCAGGATAGGGGAAAATCACCTGCAAAAACAAAGGAAATATCACATGTAGATACAAATGAACTCCTAGATTTCCTTAACCCTTTAAATATGGTGAAGAAAAAATTCCCCTTTTCTTCATCCTCCATGGCAGTCTGATCAGATGCAAAACCTTTGAAAAAGAGGGTGAAAGAGACCTCGAGACAAAACCTACAAGAATCAAAACTAAGAGAATGTTGAGTGGAACTTTTGGACAGACTCATACAAAATATGTGAGGAAATTTATAACCTTAATGAAAAGTATTGTGTCATAAATGATACCCTTATTAAGAAAGATACATTAATATAGAGATATAAGTGTATCTTTCTTAATTAGGGTATCATTTATATATCTCTACATTAATGTATATTTCTTAATTAGGGTATCATTTATGATACAATCCTTTTCATTAATGTTATAAAGTTCCTCACATATTCTGTATGAGTTTGTCCAAAAGTTCCACTCAACATTCTCTCACTTTTGATTCTTGTAGGTTCTATCCCGAGGTCTCTTTCACCCTCTTTTTCAAAGGCTTTGAATCTAATCAGACTAGCATGGAGGATGAAAAAATGAGGAATTTTTTCTTCACCATATTTTATATTTGTGCTCTTTAAGCTCTTTAATGTTTTCTCAAGAGTAAGTTTTCTTTCTTCTTTGTTGTCATTGATGGGACCATTTACTGTCTCTATTATATTGATCTTAATACTCTATTTTAAGTATTAACAAAACATTTGTGGACTTATAATCAGTTGAACCTATGTCAAAGTACAGTTAGAACTGTCAAACCCATGGGTAGATAGTTATGTCATGTTTTGCCAATATTATATATATTGCAGTATTTCATATAGCAATCAGAATGTGTGTTCTAATATTTGGATCAATTTGATTAAGTTTACTTGTATGAATGTTTCTGCATGATAACTAACCTGCCAAGAAGTAGGAGCAGCTTGAGAGTGGTCGACAACATTAAAAGAGGACGTTGAAATCTAGCTGCGATGGGTAACCATCATGGCACCAGAAGACATGAGTACTACAAATGAGGAGCCACTATTCCAGAAATGTAGGAATGTAGCACTACTATATTCCCTCTGTGCTCATCAACATGTTGACTTGGTCACCCAGACTTCTTTGCATATGCCGTGGGCAGTTACGTTTCCCTTTTCTTTTCTGGTGTTATTTCAGTCAGATCTTTTCTTTTTTGTTTTAAGAATAAAGTGTCGATCATATATATATATATATATATATATATATATATATATATAGGGATTTGAGTGTTAGTTTGTAAGTTCAAATTTTTTTGGAATACATTGTTCTATTGCATCTTGCTCAACAAGTTCAATTCCAGTTTTATGTATCGTTCTTATGTAATCAGTTCTTGAAATATAATGAAGTGAATTTTGGTTTATCTTCTATGTTAGTAGATTAGCAGAAGCCAACCAAGGGGGCCCACTTGGGAGGTGGATTTGAATAGAGTAGAGTATATTTACTTTCAGCATTCCCAACATTTTTAGATAGAATATTATAGTTTCTTCCTACATCATTGTACTTTGTGAATGTTCCTGAAGCACCTGCAAGGATAGTTATAGTGAATGCTCTAGGTTGAAAGAATAGGCTTAAGTAGAGTTTATAATTTGTAGCATTCATTTCAGTAAGGAATAAGTGTGTTTTCTTTCCTACAGCTCTAGTATAGATTCTTTTCATGCATTTTGCCTTCCTGCAGCATAGGTAGAATGACTCTTTAAGGGACTTGGTGCACATACTGTACCGTACCATTTCAAGTATACATCCCCGGGTTGAAAAAATAAATGCACCTCATGGTGGGAGAAGTAATCCTTAGATTGAATAAAATATTCCTAAGAGAGGCCTTGGGCATGACTACTAAGCACCTATTGTGAGGCGGTTCATTTTTAGCACCGCTGCCGGGGATGGTGTCAAGCTAAGAAACTTTCTAAGTCATCTTTTTCATTTCTAGCTAGTTTTTAAATAGTGGTTTGTAGTCCTAAATTTGCTTCACCAGTATGAAGAATTTATTTGCATGCATCGAAGGAGAAGAAGAAGAGATGAATATAGTATATTTCTTCCAGGAGAGTCTACAAATTTGAACGAAGAATTTGAAGAAGTTGAGTTACCTTTTGTTGACGCAAGTACCGAGTTTCTTGTAGCATCTTCCTCTAGAGAAGAGCCTTTTGATATAAGTGGTTTTCGACCTTTTGCTAAAATATTGGCCAACTTTCTCGATAATTCTGACCCAAACACACTTGTTGTTAACAATCTTGTAGCTAATATTCCTTTCCAGTAGCAACTCCAGTTCCCAATACCTCCAGTAATAGCACAACCTACTTTCCCATTTCCTCTTTCGAGCCTTATAAACAATGCTAATCTCAAAAATATACCCACTCCCACACTTTTGAATTTTTATGGCCTGATAATTGAAGATCCTGACACCTTTTTGTTTGAGTTTGACATCCTCTATCGTAGCTTTGACTATAATATTGATGCCCACAAACTCAAACTATTTCCAGCAACACTGAAAGAGTTAGCCTTACGATGGTTCATGGGCTTAGGAGCAAATGCAGCAGGCACTTGGGATGAGATGCAGACTCTATTTCTGCAGAAATACAAAGAGTATTGCAAGGGGAGTGACCCAAGTGGAGATGAAATTTTTAGAATGTCGCAAAAGGAGGATGAAACCTTGGAGGATTATGTTTCACATTTCTTATACACAATGCAGAAGAATCCCCAACACGTGCTGGCTGAGGATTAATAGAAACTAGTCTTCTTAAGAGGAGTAAATGACAGCTGTTTGAAAGCACTAGAACTCATGGCTAGTGGGGACATATCCCAATCTTCTTGGGATGACCTTAAGAAAATATATCTCAACTAATCCAGATCAACTATGAAGAGAGGCAAAGGATATTGGTCTACAGTCACTAAAGGGATCAGTTCGGGCGTCTCCAAGCTGGAGATATCTAACTTGCTTCTGGATTTCAAGCAAGAAATCATTAATGATGTTGCTACACATCTTGACAGCATGCCTACCAAGAAGAAGCATGCAGATGCTGAATCACAGTTAGCTGAGTACTGTCCTCATTTCCGTAAACAAAAGAAAGACTGTGGATGCAAGCTAGTGGCGAACCTGGAGAATCAACATTTGCCTACCAAGTACATGAAGATAGAAGGAGATGATGAGCAAGTGTTCTTCATTTCTCAACATCAACCATGGGCTTCAAGACAAGGTATGCCTCAAGACCCATTACAATTTTCAAATCCTTACAATAATCAATGACAAAACCAAAGTTATCAGAATCCTTCTCAGTACCCTTAACCTGCCTAGAATAACCAATGGCCTAACTAGAAAATAACCAATGACCTAACTGGAAAAATAACTAGTGGCCTAACCAATAGAATGACCAGTGGCCTCAGCCTCAGAATCATTGGCAACCACCACAAGGAAATTGGCAGCAAAATAACCAATGGAGGGGGCCTCCATAGTGGCCTAACCAAAATCTTGCTTTTGCACAGTTACCACCTCCAGTGCCTTCTCCTACAATAATACCACCTCCTGCAACCACTAGTCCTAATCCAAAGCCAACCCAATTACCTGCTTAGCCACAACCTAATCCCAATAGCAAGAAACAACAACAACCAATGTATACCACTGATACACAACAATACCCTGCCTACACACTAGAGATATTTGATATCCATTTGAGGTCCGGTACCACTCTGCCTGCACCAGAACATCCTATTATCACAAAAGTTGTAGACACTCCTGCAACATCAACACCTCTTCCAGAGGCTACACTTCAAAATACCACCCAATCAACTCATAAATCTAGCAAAACTGATGTTAAAACCTCAGTTGATCCTCCCTTTCCACATAGGCTCACCATAAAACAACCTATATCCCAAGAAGAAATGTCATTTGATATTATTGAGAAGCTGAAAAACATGCACATCCAAATCCCTCTATTCCAAGCTATCAAAGACATTCCTATCTATAGAAAAGCTATTAAGGAAGCATGCCTTAAAAATCCTAGAAGGAAGAAGAAATACCCTCAAATAGTTCATGTCATAGGGCAACTTGCGGATATCATGTTGGGCAAGGTAGTTATACACAAGTATTCAGACCCTGGAAATCTAGTAGTTGATTTGATAATAAATGAACACTCTATGAAAAATGCTTTAGTGGATTTGGGAGCAGCCATAACTGTAATGACCAAAGACACAATGCATCGACTAAGTATAGAGGGATTAAGAACAATTCCAATAGTGTTACAACTTGTTGAGAGTTCAACTGTCACTCCAGATGGTCTTATAGAGGATATAATAGTCAGCTTGGACTCATGGGAATACCCTTCTAATTTTCTCATCTTATCACCTAAAGTAAACTTTGTTGGCTATCCAGTCATCCTAGGGAGACATTGGTTAGCCACCAGTGATGCCAAAATTAGTTGCAGATAAGGAATTATGAAGATTTCAAATGGTCAGGCAACAAAGAAGCTAGCACTGTATCCTCCTGCCCAACCCTAGCCAGACTTGGGAGATCCTATTTGGCCAGATTTAGGGGATGAGGAAGAAGAGATCAACTCTGTTGCCCAACTCATGATGTTGCACAGACAATCTTTTCTGAAAATGCAAGAGGAAGATGATGTAATATAAAGTATTCTTACCAATGAGTGTATAGTAGCAAAGGATGTTTCTGAAAGTTCTATTTTATAGCTATGTACCTATGAGGATTGTGTCTTTCTAACAAATCTTGAGATAATTAGCAAATTACTTCCATGTGAAGTAGCAACAAGCCCAATACCTGAAATGTCAATGGTAGAGCTAACAACCACTATGGAAATTTACCCTAGTCACCATCTCCATGTAAACAACAAGTTGCTACCACCACAATTGGCATTGTTAACCAAACTCTTGCGTAAGCATGAGAAATCCTTTGCTTGGGATTATGGAGATATGCTAGGTTTGAAACCCAAAATATGTACCCATAGGATCTACATTAATGATGACAGCCTACAACTTTGTCAGCCTCAAAGAAGGATAAACCCAACCTTGCAAGAAATAGTCAAAACTGAATTGCAAAAGTTACTAGATGCTGGTTTCATCTATCCAATCTCTGATAGAAAATGGGTATCAACTTTGGTCATTGTACCTAAGAAGGGAGGAAAATGGAAAATATGTGTGGATTATAGCGAATTGAATAACGCCACCAAGAAGGATCATTTTCTTTTAACATTTATTGATCAAGTCCTGGACACTCTGGCTGGTAACAAGTACTTCTCCTTTCTGGATGGATACATCGGTTACAATCAGATCAAAATTGCTCCAAAAGATCAGGAGAAGACCACACTCACATTCCCTCGGGGCACATATTCTTATTATGTATTACCATTTGGCTTATGCAATGCACCAGCTACTTTCTAGAGAGCTGTAATCAACATTTTTGTTGACATATCACATGATTGTATGGAAATATACATGGATGACTTCACTACATTTGGTGTCACCTTTGAGGAAGTCCTAAAGAACTTGGAAAGAGTACTAATCAAATTCCAGGAACACAACTTGTCTCTCAATAGTGAGAAATGCTTCATGATGATGCAAGAAGGTGTAGTGCTGGGACATTTTATCTCCGAAGCTAGAATCCAGGTAGACCCTGCAAAAATAGAGGTAATTCTCACACTACCTATCCCTATAAAGAAAAAGGATGTTAGGTCTTTCCTAGGACATGCTAGCTACTATAGGAGGTTTATCCAATATTTTAGTCAAATAGCTAGCCCTCTGTATACTTTTCTTACCAAAGAGGCTGAATTTGTTTGGATAAAGGACTGTGATGAATCCTTCCCGCAACTGAAGTCACTTTTGACAATTGCACCAATACTTAGGGGTCCTGACTGGTCTTTTCCATTTCACATTCATATAGATGCTTCAAACTATGCAATAGGTGTTTTCCTAGGAAAAAAGTATAGTAACCTAGAGAATGCAATTTACTACATTAGAAAGAGCCTCCACGGACTAGAGTTAAAATATACGGTGACTGAGAAAGAATTATTAGCAGTAGTTTATGCTATGAAAAAATTCCACCATTATATAACTGGTTATCCCATTTTTGTCCATACTGACCATGCAACAATTAAATATCTCATTAACAAACCTGCCATCACAGGCAGGTTAGCAAGATGACTTCTTCTTTTGCAGGAATTTGACATTACCATCATTGACAAGCCCAGGAAGAAAAATGTGGTAGCTGATTATCTATCTAGAATCCACCATGCTGAAGAAGATACTACTTTGATAGATGATGCATTTCTAGATGAGCATTTATTTCATATTGCTATCCAAAGTCTGTGGTATGCTGATATAGATTATTACCTTGCAGCTAACAAAATGCCAACACATTTCTCTTATAAGGATAGGAGACTTCTTGTAGAGAAAAGCTTCTATTTCTCTTGGATTGATAACATACTATTTTACACTGGACCTGACCAAGTAATGTGAAGATGTGTGTGAGAAGATGAGACATATGAAATTCTCCATGCATGTCATAATGAGCCATGTGGGGGACACTTTGCAGCAAAAAGGACAACCTAGAAGATTTTAACAACTGGATATTACTGGCCTACACTTCACAAGGATGCAACAAGCTACACAAGGAAATGTGATAAGTGTCAGAGAATGGGCTGACCAACAAGATCAGATGAAATGCCCCTCAATCCATAGGTGGTGGTAACACCATTTGACAAATGGGGCATGGACTTCATTGGCCCAATAGACCCTCCATCCAATGGGAAGTCTTACATCCTGGTGTGCACTAATTATCTAACCAAATGGGTTGAAGTAAAAGCAATGAAGCATGCCCGGGATCACAAGGTTGCATAATCTTTGTATGATGAAATTTTCACCAGATATGGAGTACCAAGGGAAATTGTTACTGATCAAGGCACTCAGTTTACTTCCAATCTGATAACAGAGCTCATGAAGGAATATAATATTAAACATCAGAAGTCAAGCCCCTATCATCCTCAGGCCAATGGACACGTCAAAGTTACAAATCGGGAAATTGAAGCTATCTTAACAAAAATAGTTCATTTGCACTGCCAGGATTGGAAAAGAAAACTATCAGAAGCCATCTGGGCATATAGAAAAACCTAGAAAACCACCACAGGGTTCACTCCATTTGATCTTTTATATGGAAAATCACCAATACTACCTATTGAATTTGAACACAAAACTTTACGGACAACACTGAAGTTAAATATTGATCTTCCTACAGCACAAAAAGAGCAATTAATGCATCTCAATTCCTTGGATGAAATGCACAAATCTGCCCTGGAGTGCACTGAAATAGTCCAGAAGCAAAGGAAAAAGTGGCATGACTCACATATTAAGAGAAAGCAGTTTCAAGTTGGCGATTGGGCATTACTGTATGATTCCAGATTCAAAGAAATATCGGGCAAGCTGCAGACAAGATGGATGGGTCCATATGAAATAAATCATGTCTTCACAAATGGATCCATCCAGTTGACCATAATTTACCCAGTACAATTCAAGCTATTAGTCAATGAACATCGACTAAAGTTGTATCACCAACCTCAAACAAAAGAAGACTTTTTGCAACAATTCTGACAACAAGATTCAAAAGAGCAACAACTAACACTTCCTGTAGTAGAGGGTGAAAACCTTCTTCCTGTATCTCTTCAATAGAATTTCTTCGAGCATGTCCATAATAAAAATTTCATGTTTACATGAAGTCCATTTCTCCATTCACTTTCTAATTCTTCTTTCCAACTCATCTCATTTCTTTATCTTCCACCCACCCACCTTCCACATCATCACCATTTTATTTTCTTTGCTTCAAATAAGAGCCAAGTGCGCTGATGCAAGCCACCTCCACCATCATTCCATTCTCACCACCTTTTTTTGGCACGTGCACTGATCAAATGACAGGTATAAGCTTTTCAATTTTTTTTTCCATTTTTAGCGCATAGATTTCGATGATTATATCTAGTATTACAATAAATGTATCATTACGACATTAAGCCAGTTCCATACCTCATGCCAAGTATGCCAAGTGAGGACACTTGTCAATATTTTTTAGGGGGTAGGGAAGTGTATTAATTCCTAAAATGTCATTTCTATTTACTCCTAAAAGATTTAACGTCACCTCAAATATGTACCTTGCCTTTGTCTTATTAAAATCCCGTTGCTATATCGCACATCTGTCATACCTTTATTCCCAATTTCTCCCTAATTATCAGAGTTGATGTGACCTATAATTAAATTATGTGGAAACCCATAGTAAGAGCTATAATTTCTATTGTTAAAATACATCACCATTGTTCATGTTAAGAATAACAGAGGAATTCAGAAGAAAGTCCACAGTTTTAAATGAGTAGTCTGAAACTCAAGAAGAAATAAGGCATTTATCGACTACAAAGCAGAAAAATTGAAAAAATTAGGAAGCATAGATGGGAGGGAAGTTGTAGAGACATGAGCTAGTAGTACATGGTGTTTTACTTTCAGATGTTGAAGCAGTAAGGAGGTTTAATGCATGTGGCTGGTTAGGATATTTCTTGAAGTTAACAAAGTTTGATGAAGATGCAGTGACTGAATTTGCAAATACATTTAAGGAAGGGAAAGAAAATGTATGGGGATTGACATTGGTCACCACAAAATAATGGATAGCAGAAGTAACTAGGTTATTAATGGTTGGGGAGCACTACCCCAGTGTACACGATGCCAGATCAGCTAGGGCTCAGTTTACCCTACCGAGTGACCCTCCTCTGCAGATTACCAAGAAAGGGTGCAAAAGAATGTCTATCCCTCCACCATATAATGAATTGGCTACACATATTATTAGGTATTTTACCTGTGAAGGAATATTTTCTAATTTTCACGCACATCACTTTAAATTACTTAGTTACGTAAGGCATAATCTTCCAATGAATGTTCCCAATTTCTTGTACAATATGCTATGCATTAGTGCTGAGGAAACCCAGAAAGGAAATGTCAATTCTATCACCCACCATGCCCTAATTAAATTTCTAATAGAGAAATATCTTAGGGATGTCTCTCCATTGGCATGGTTAGAATTTGTCCAACATAAAACCCTGCAACCTCAGGTTAACCCTAGTGTGCAATCTAGCCATGATGATGCAATACCCATTGGCCCAGCTGTTGAGCAAGACACCCAGGGGGTAGAAACTGAAAAATCTACAAGAAATTATGCCTTTACCTACTCATGAGAGAAATGTACCTACTTCTACCCAAACAAAAGGAAAATAAAAATTAGAGGGAGAAACTTCCGTTCCTGTAGCCAAGCTACAAAATCCTACAACCTCAAAGGGGAAGAAAAGGAAGTCGGTTCCTACAATAGATAAACCGAAGAAGGTTATTAAGAAAAAGGTTGTGGAGATTGAAGAAACCCCTGTGTGAAGAAGCCCTAGAATGAGAGGAAAAATCCCTAGAGTATCCTCAGAAATCCAACCCATTTCCCCCAAGCAATCTGATGAAGAGCCTCATGTACAAATTTTTGGAAAGTTGAATTTCTGAGGATGCATGACTCATTTCGTGTTGTCATCATGGCAAAAAAGTCATGTTTAGTTTCTGTCTTAAAAGAAAAAATGACTAAGTATGGAAATTAGGGCAGACAGAGATACTCAGTGATCAACACATCAGCGCACGTGTGAGAGATCGATTCAGCTTATGCGCGTTTAGATATACATTGTATGACATGTGTACATGCTACATCCAGACATGCATAGTACGGAACAACAATACAAAAAATTTACAGGCAGATCAGTAGACTAGCAGTCTAGAAGATAGAGCATGGAAGCCAACTACTATTTTGATCAACATGAATTAATTTGTAATGTAATGGCTAAGCGCCTTTTGTTCTATGTTTGTAATGATGTAATTATCATTGTAGTAAACACGCTTGAGCCGACTTGTTTGGAAGCATTATATATTTTGTTTTAGGGCGGACTAGTGTTTTGTTTTGGGTTGTGCCTATTCAGATATGAACATATAAGTATGTAATGTAAAGTAATGTTACAAGCGTCAATTATTATGCAAGAGGAAGATACCGAGGGACAGTATAATGAAGTCAATATATGATATAGCTCTTTAAGAGAGTAAGAGAATTTGCGCATACACAGAACTGATCAGACAATAGTGTCATCACAACAGTTCATTTTGATATAGTGCATATCATCTTTCAGAAGGTTGTAGCCTTCATCTTATTGGGCAATGAGCCATATACCTTTAATAGGGTTTTGTAAAAGACTCCTAACAGGGTTAGACCTTTAACCAGGTCATTGTATTCATATTGTAAAGACTGCTTCTAACAGGGCAAAGGAACTCTCATAGGTTCATTATACTTAGTAAAATATTTGTGGGCACTAATTCCCACCAGGGTTTTCCTCTGATCAAGGTTTCCCCGTAATCATATCATGTGTTATGAGTTCTTATGTTAAGCTTCATTCTATGTATGTTTAATTTATGTTTAAGTTGCTGAAAAGTAATTAATAGACAAACACTGATTCACCCCCCCCTCTCAGTGTTTCTAACAATTGGTATTAGAGCTTTGGTCCTTAGCAAATAAGTTTAACCACTTGAGGTGATCATGGACTCAATAGAAGAAAAAATTTTTAAAAAGAATCTTGAAGCAGCTCTTGAAGATCTTGATAGATCTGAAAAAGAAAATGAAGAACTTAGACTGAAATTTGATGGCTCACAAATGCTTATCAAGAAATTAATAAAAGATTTGAAAGATTGTTCTACAAGTGACTTAGGGAAAATGATCAAAAAGCTCAATGAAGAGAATATATCTTTGAAAGATAATGTTGAGAATCTGGATGAACAACTCACAGATAACCAAATTGCTATTGAAGAAAAGATCAAAGAAAGCAAACAAGTAGATGATGAACTTTCAAAAGAAAACATGAAAGTTATGGACTTGGAAAACATAAAAAAGAAGTTGGAATCTGAATTAACAGAAGCAAAGGATAATATTGATAAACTCCACACAAGTTCTTATTCACTTCAATCTCAGCTCAATGCACAAAAGAAAAAAGGCGACACTACTGGTTTTGGATTCAATATAACACAAACTGAAGTCAATTCATTACAAGAAAGAGAGAAACCTCATGAAGCATCTTCAGAAGCAAGGAAAGTTGAAAATGTTGAAGAGATTAAAGCAAATCTACCAAAAAGGGAAATCAAGCAAGTTAACAGAACTTGTTATGCATGCAACAAACATGGTCATTTGGTAAGAGATTACAAAGAGGTAAGACCCTTTAATGGTTATTGTTTCTCTTGTAATAAATTTGGTCACAGGGCTATACATTGCAGAACAAATCAAAGAAATCAGTCACAATAGAATCAATGAAGAATGAATCAAAACAATCAGAGAAATCTGCAGAACACTACATGTCAGATATATAACTACAATGGACACACAACAAAGCAATGCAGCATGATGAACAAGAGAATCAGACCTCCTATCATTTGTCACACATGTGGAAAGGCTGGACACATCTCAAGGTATTGTAGATCCAAAACTCAAAAGCAAGAGGATCCTAAGAAATTACTATTTGAAGAGAAAGGAGAAGTTAAGTTTGTTCAAGCAAATGAAGATTCAAGCAAAATTTGGGTTGAAGTAAAGAAGGAAAATGATGTTGACAAAGTAGTTGATGCATCCACAGTAGACGCACCCTCTACTTCTACTTGAATAGACCTTTTTGGTCTTAGGGGGAGCTATTCTAGCTCTGGACCCCTGTGCGGTTGGTATACTCACCTCTAAGTATGCACTTATGAAATCATGGTTACAGGAACATAATATTGCTATGTGCATTCACACACTATCTAAAATGCATCGGGATCTAAGTTTCAAAATCTTTGAGTAATTTGCGTATGATTTCAAACATTAAATGCGGTAGATTGTATAAAAGAAAGTAAGTGTTCGATCTTCCTCACACTTGCATTCGAGAGCACAAAATTTGGAGAGCATTGGAGCACTAGACATCAAGGCATGAAAGCATAATAGATTTGGCAGTTAAGTGAACAGACAAGGAGTTTGAAATGGAACCCTAGCAGTCGCGCCATTTTGGAATTTTGTGAAACCCTACTTAAGAAATTTCCAAGTAAGTATGACAACCCCAGTTGTGTTTGATATAACAGAGAAGAAGAGATTTGTATTCAAGAGGCATCCATTCAAATCCATACTGGATGATGTGGAAGGGGCTTTCTCCAAAACCCCGCTAGGTGTTGTTCACGTGGAAGATATCCGTGCGTATATTTACTGTAAGAAAGAAATAGTAGGAGATGTCAGCATAGCCACTCATATGGGATCAATGATGAAACCTGATTACACATTCAAGGATGAGTTCACGCACTTGATAGATAACCCTATTTTTGAATACTCAAATGTGCATGAGTTTGATGAGCCAGAGTGGGTAAAGATTTTGTTAAGCAGAATACATGATGATCTTTATTGGATTGGTGAGGTCCCTGTGCGCATCACTACAGACCTAATCCATGAATTAACTAGACTTCCCAAGACTAGACCAATTTTTCCTACTGGTAAGGATGTCAAGAAATGAATTGAGCAAGTTTGCCTATTTAGGAGTGACAAGCGTGGAATGATATTTGACCCTATCAAAGAAGATGACATAAAACTCTTAAAAATGATACTTGGGTACAAGTTTCAACAAGCAAGCAGGTTGAACAATGTTTCTGCAGCAACAGTCTTAGCAGCTATTAGAATGGTGAAGGACAACACTCAATACAACCTATGTGAGATCTTGCGTGGTCAATTGATTGACAACATTTGAATTATCAAGCATGACAGGAGCAAGACATTCAGGTTTGGATCTCTGATCATCTACTTGTATTTCCATATAGTTGGAAAGGTTGCAAACCTTTACCTAGACATGAGCAAACCCACAATGTCTCAGATTTCTCTTAAGGTCACTTTAGAGAGCAGTGCAAGGGATTCCATGGATATGGATATAAACACATTCAGAATAAAAATGCAGAACAGGTTCAGACTATCTGAGAAGATAGTTGACAAATACAAGTATACCATATGTTTCATGGTAGAAACAGATTGCACATGCATGGAGGCAGTTGGACCTAGAACAAAATGGATTCATCCTCTTGGTTACAAAGTGGAAGATCATGTGTTAGAAGGATATGCGCAAGTTCTATTGTCAGTGCCCAAAGATCCTAATAAGCCTAGGTGGGGCACTTACAGAGAGAAGACCAATGAAGTGGATACTATCTTACACAGTGCTGATAATAAAAGGAAAGCATCCAGAATTACATCTAATATACTGAAAGCTCATGGAGTCACTTAAGAAGATCTTGACAAAGCCAAAGATGCCAAGATAGCAAAAGAACTTGAGAAAGCTGAACAGATCCAGAAGAAGAAGAAAGTAAAGAGCACCTCTGGGCCCTCTACCACCATTGACTTAGATTCATCTCCACTGTCTACACCAAGCAAGAAGACTAGAGGAAGAAAATAGGCACCCACAAATCACCCATCCTCAAGGAACACTCAGAGAAAAGCAAAGAATACTCAAGCTCCTCCTGAGGTAGGAGTTAGACCTAGTCTAAATGTGTTGAGGAACAGGATTGTAAATGAAGGGAGATTAGATACACTTTCTAAAGTCTATGACAAATATCAAGAAATTGATAAGACTGAGATACACTCTATGATCATATCTCATATGATCAAGTTTAAGAAGACAGTTCTTGAACTCAAGACAATGATACCGAATCAGTTATGGAACTTGTTGGAGATCATGAAAAGACATTCAATTGAGGAAGACATGAGGATAAGAGAAGAAACATTGGATACTCTTCTTCCTATATGCTAGCATGATGAGAAGGCTATATTATTAGATCTGGTGAAACCTCATCTCCGAACTAAGACAAGGACCTTAAAGATTATGAAAAAAAAAATGAGTAGATAGGTAAGGAGACTAAAAAGGAATTTGCACAAGTGTTTATGGATAGACACATGTATCCACCAATGGATCCTACAACAAAAGTTACTCCAGCTCCTCCCAAACAGGTTACAAAACCAGTGGTTTAGATTGCACCTATGACAGGTCCATAGGTTTGAGCGCCCACAGTGACAATAACTTCTGATACAGATAAAGACTCAGAAGACACTATAGTAGTTGACAATGTCGAGATATCCATGACTGCATCTGAAAAAGATATGGACAAAGTTGATAAGGCATTTGTAAGCACTGAAGAAATGTGCACTAGTGATACCTCTGCACAACAAGATGAAGTTCCCATCAATGATCAAACTGACATAAATGAAGATACTCAAGATGATACTCAAGGTGATAAGACACCAATAAAAGAGAAACCAGTAAAGGTTGAATGCATGGATACAAGTCAGAATACTATATTCTCACCATCCACTCAACTATCTACCTCATTGTTGTCAAGGTTAACTCCTGATTCAGCAAGTTTGGATGCATGGGGAGAAGAAGACCTAATTAAGATTAGCGTTCTTGCTATGGAAAAGGGAAAATAGAAACAAGTGATGAGAAATCCTTGCTTTTTGGAAATAGTAAACATATTGAATGACTTAGTGCCTGTTGATCAAAAAGTAGCTAAAGTCCAATCAGTTGAAGATGTGGACAAGATTTTGTCAAACTTCAAATCTCACTTTATAAGCTTAGTAGACTCTGATACTAAGATTGTAGAAGATGAATACAAGAAGGAGAGAATGAATGATTTGGTAAAGAACTTTACCTTAGATTTGAACTCCTTAAAAATTGGGCAATCCATACTAAAAGAGTTGGCAGCTAAAGGAAAGAGAATCATAGCAAACTGCATGGACAGAGTGAAGCTCACCTCTAAGCACACCAAAAAGGTAGAAGAGGTAGAGTTAATGGTGGATAGCATCAGAAAATTAGTTGAATCATCCACGCAAGACATGAACATATGCAATAATTTCTATCAAGGACAGTTGGATAAAATTGAGAAGGCAAAATTAGAAATCAGCAAGATAAGAATAAGACAAACCCAGTTGAGAAATGCACTTGCGCCATCTCTAGCAGTCCTTAATGAGAACATTAAATAGATTGATGACACCATTGTGACATATGATCAAAGTCCTTGCATGGATTTAATAAAAATGGAGAAACTGACATATGCCCTATGTGCGCATCTTCAGACAGTTGATGCTATGAAAGTATTTTGGCAGAAAGAGATTCAATCTCTTCAAATTGTATACCCTGAAGTTTATATGGAGTAAGTATGTAGAAGGCTTACTAGTTTTTGTACACCTTTTTCATTAATGTCAAAGGGGGAGTAATATAGAATGTGTATATGAAAAAAATTATATGTATATATCAATAAGTTATGATATACAAGTCACATTTTGTGTTTAGTCATTTTGAGTAACTTGGCCACATTCCTTTGTTGCCATAAATGACAAAGGGGGAGATTGTTGGAAAGTTGACTTCCTGAGGATGCATGAATCATTTTGTGTTGTCATCATGGCAACAAAGTCATGTTTAGTTTCTGTCTTGAAAGACAAAATGACTAAGTATGGAAAGCAGGGAAGATAGAGATACTCAATGATCAGCACATCAGCACACGTGCGGGAGATCGATTCAGCTTATGCACATTAAGATATAAGTTGTATGACATGTGTACATGCTACATCCAGACACACATAGTATGGAACAATAGTATGGAAAAGTTACAGGCAGATCAGTAGACCAGTAGTCTAGAAGACAGAGCATGGAAGCCAACTACTATTTTGATCAGCGTGAATTATTTTGTAATGTAATGGCTAAGTGCCTTTTGTTCTATGTTTGTAATGATGTGATTATCATTGTAGTAAACAAACTTGAGCCGACTTGTTTGGAAGCATTTTATATTTTTTTTTAGGTCTGACTAGTGTTTTGTTTTGGGTCGCACCTATTCGGATATGAACATATAAGTATGTAATGTAAAGTAATGTTACAAGCGCCGATTATTATGCAAGAGGAAGATATAGAGGGATAGTATAATGAAGTCAATATATGATATAGCTCTTTAAGAGAGTAAGAGCATTTGCACATACACGAAACTGATCAAACAACAATGTCATCATAGCAGTTCATTTTGATATAGTGCATATCATCTTTCAGAAGGTTGTAGCCTTCATCTTATTGGGCAGTGAGCCTAGGCAGTGAGACATATACCTTTAACAAGGTTTTGTAAAAGACTCCTAACAGGGTCAGAACTTTAACTAGGTCATTGTACTCATATTGTAAAGACAGCTTCTAACAGAGCAAAGGAACTCTTACAGGTTCATTATACTTAGTACAATATTTGTGGGTACTAATTCCCACCGGGGTTTTCCTCTGATCAAGGTTTCCCCGTAATCATATCATGTGTTATGAGTTCTTATGTTAAGCTTCATTCTATGTAT
>MU224790.1:5400627-5419968 GCA_018584345.1 Thuja plicata
TGGTCGTATAATCATTGTTGACTTGACTGATGATCAACTGCGAATCTCCAAAGACTTTAAGGTTCTTGATTCTCCATTGAATCGCTATTTTTAAACCAATGACCAGTGCCTCATATTCTGCTATGTTTTTGGTGCACGGGAAGTTGAGTCTAAAAGACTTTGGAATTGTATCATGATCTGGAGTGATAAGCACTATCCCTACCCCTGCACCATGGTTCATGTATGACCCATCAAAGTATAGTTTCCATACCTCAATCGCTGGTTGTAGTGTCATGATAGATTCATCAGGAAAGTTAAAAATAATAGGTTGATGGTCCTGAATGGGTTCCTCTGCTAGTTGATCTGCGATCACTTTCCCTTTGATGACCTTTGTGTCTACATACTCAATGTCAAACTCACTCAAGATCACTACCCACTTCGCTAGTCATCCAGTGAGCACTGCTTTGCTTAGGAGGTACTTTAAAGGATCAATATGTGGGATCAAATTTGTTTGGTGACTCAACATATAATGTCTCAGCTTCTGGGAAGTGAAGACAACTGCAAGGCATGACTTCTGATTTGGAGTATAGTTGAGCTCATATCCAACCAATGTTCTTCTTAGATAGTAGATGACCCTCTGTTTACCTACATCATCATGTTGTGCCATGAGTACACCTAATGCTGACTCCGTCACTGAGATATATAGAAGCAATGGTCTACCTTGGACTGGTGGCACCATTATAGGAGACTTGAGAAGGTATTCTTTGAATATTTGGAATGCCTGTTTGCATTGCTCTGTCCATATGAATTTTATGTCTTTGTGCAATAGATGTTGGAATGGATGACACTTGTCTGCTAGTTGAGCTATGAAGTGCCTGATTGATTAAAGCCTTCCTTGTAACCCCCTTAGTTGCCTTAGGTTCGATGGTGGAGGCATGTCCAATATTGCTTTGAATTTTGCTGGGTCTACTTCGATTCCTCTAGTGACACTATGAACCCTAGTAGCTTTCCTGCTATGACACCAAATGCACATTTCTTTGGGTTTAGACAGACCTTGAATTCCTGCATTCTGTCAAAGATTGGTCCCAATACTTGTAGATGATCCTTGCGAAGAATTGACTTGGATAGTATGTTTTCCACATAGTCTTCCATTGTCTTGTGGATGAGATCATAAAATATAGTTGTCATAGCCCTTTGATATGTTGCACCAGCATTTTTGAGACCAAATGGCATGACGTTCCAACAGTAAGTGCCCCAAGGACATGTGAAAGCTATTTTATGTTGGTCCTCTGGTGTGATCCTTAACTGATTATACCCTGAAAAGCCATCCATGAGTGATAACATTTGATTTCTAGCGGTTAGATCCACTATCATATCAATGTTGGGTAAAGGAAAGTTATCTTTGGGAAAAGATATGTTGAGATACCTGAAGTCTGTGCAAATATGTATTTGACCACTGTGCTTTGTTATTGGTACCAAGTTAGATATCCAGTCTGCATATGGTATAGGTCTTATGAACTTAGCATCCAGAAACTTCTTCAACTCTGCCTTGACTAGCAATACAACATGGGGATGCATCTTTCTCAGCTTCTGCTTGACAGGTTTGGTGTTGGGTAGCAATGGGAGATGTTGTAATACTAGCTTTGGATCTAACCCTAGAATATCTAAGTAGGACCATGCAAAATTGATCATCCTTGCTTTAAAGAAGTTGATAAACTATTCTCTCTCCTCAGGGGTGAGTGATTTTTCCAAGTATATGTTCTTTGGGTTCTTTTCCTCTCCCAAATTGACTTCCTCTATTTCTTCTGCAAGTAATTCTGATTTCTCCTCTGTCAAGGGGAGGAGTTCCTTCTTTCCATCTTCTAGCACCTTAGTGAGGTTTTCGCTAGAAGATACATCTTGTTTTAGCTTTTTATCATTGTTTTCTTCTTTTTTATTTTGTGGAATGGAAAGAGGAGCTTCCTCCCTGAAATATGCCACTCTGTCAAGGTCAATGGAGAAGCCTTCCTTGTGGTCTCCTGATGGAATGCCTTCCCTAAGCCCCATGAAATCAACAATAGCCTCATCATTCTCGAAGACATCTAAATCAGGGGGTCCTTGTTGATCCCACTCTATTAGCTCTAGGTTTACAAGATAGATACTTTAATGGTTGTCTGACTCTAGTTGACTGAAAGGGACTACAGATATGGTTCCTACAAAACTAGACTATGACATGGACACACCACTTGAGGTCTGATAAATGACATGATTATCTTTGCAAGGTTGATCGGCAATGGATAGTTGGTCAAATAAGTCTTCTAGGATTATGATAGTGTTTGACCGATGGGAATAATCTGGGATTAACGGTTTAGATCTGTGAAGGGATCTCCACTCATACTCATGGGAGTCAGTCTCGATAGAACGGTCGTTAGATGTCTCACTTCCTTGGTTATTGTTGATTGCTATGTGGAGGTCTATTCAGGGTTGTGTGGTTCCCTCTTTGATGGGCAACAACTGTGCTAATATGTTGCTTATCAAGAAATGTTCTATTTTTTGCCCCTGATGCATCTCTGCTATTTGTTCTTGATCGACTTGAATGTCTTGGATTACAGGACTAGTTCTTTGTTGTCCATAGCCCAATCCTCTCGTGTTTCTCTAGGTTGGCGGGAGAGACAATTCCATTATGACTTGTTGTCTTTCCCCCAACCCGGTTATACCATCATACCTGAATCTTTGTAACATTGTATAACCATTACCATAATTTGACAAGGGTAAGGTTTGTCAAATTGTTTCTTGTGGGTCTTGGTATAACCATGTACTGATATCTTGTTCGAATGGCTTTTCTTCCTCTATGTCTCCCCATTAGACAAAGGTTGTGGGTAGACATATGAATAGAATAGGCTGTGGAGTTTATGTTGTAATAACAGGTTGTGGGATGCCATAAGTTCTTAGGCTCTAAGGCATGTGCGTGATGATGAAAGCCTCTTCATATCTGTACTCACCACAACCTTTGTCGGTGATGGATATTTTGCCTACTTTCCGTGTGACATCTTTAAGATTTGAATTTGAAGAGGAGGGAATACTTGCATCTTGGTTAATGACTATCTTTCCTGCTGTCCGTGTTACATCCTTGGGAGTTGAATCTGAAGAGGATGGGATGCTTGCATCTTGGTTTGAGGGTACCTGGTTATCAGTGCTAATTTGGACAACATTATAGTATTGGAAAGGATTGGGGTCTCCCTCTATGATGATTTCCTCTCCCTGGTGTGGGAACTTGACACATTGATGGTACGTCGAAGGTATGGCTTGCATTTCATGTATCCAGGGTCTCCCTAGTAGCATGTTGTATCCCAAATCAAGGTCTAGGATTTGGAAGGAAGTGTTTTTGACCACTGGACCGATACAGATAGGTAGAATGATAATACCTTTAGAGGACCTTTCCTCTTCATCATAAGCTCTGATATTTATCCTTCTCATGACATTAATGCTTGATTCTGAATAGCCCAGTTTCTTGATTAAATTTAGAGTATAAATGTTTAACCCAGCTTCGCCATCAACAAGGACCCTATGGATAGCACTTTTTTGGACCTGGAAAAGTAAGCACAAGGGATCATTATGCAGGGGTTTTCTACAACAGCACATCATGGTTCGTGAACGTGTCATGTTTGTTAGAAGCTATATGATTAACCATCATTTGGAAGCTCTTCGGTGTTATGTCCCTTGGGATAGCTGCATTTTGAAGGGCTTGGTCAAGTGCCATTTTATGTTGTGGAGATATACATAATAGGTCAAACATGGAGATTTGGGCAGGTGTGCACTTTAGTTGATCCACTATGCTGGGTTGTGGATCCGAGTTTGCTTTAGGATTGGTAGATATAGTAGATTAGGATGGTACTCCTGGAAAGATGACTCTGGTGTGACGAGTTGTTACAACACATTTGTTACCTGTGTATTTGATAGTGATAGTAGTCACACCTATCTAAAGCATTGAGGCAATTGATAACATTATCACTGTTTGCATATGTATAGTTAACTTGTTTTGCTTGTCCACCAAACCTAGAGGATTTTCCCTTGTTGTGATCATGAAAGGTATCGTTGAAGATAGTGTGATCAGTCATGCCTTTGGTTTGGGTATTTGTTACATCAATGACCTTTGTGTCAATCATAACTTGGATAGCGTGTTTCAATTGGTAACAGTTAGATGTTTTGTGCCCTTTCACCCAATGAAACTCGCAGAAACCTTTGTCATTATACCACCTTGGTTTGTTTTCATCCTATTCAAAATCCCTAATTTCTGGGAGAGTGATAGTGTTTGATTGTATCAACTTGCGTAAAGATGATTCGATCGGCTCTCCCAATGGTGTGAAATCTCATTGCTGGAAATGAAAATGTGGTGTGCGTTGATTCTGTTGTTGATTGTTTGACACAAAGACTGCTTGTATAGGAGGAGGATGGTTTTAGGTGTATTCTTGTTGAGTGGGCCCTATGGGTTTTTGGTTGGCCATAGGTTCTCCTTGTAGTGACACCTTGGGTTGTGCATAGTTGACTGTCTTCACATCAATGACACCATCGCTAGTGACATTTTTGTTTTTGTTCCACCATTTAGCTTTGTCCGTTGCATTTTTGTTTGTATTTGTTTGTGTGGGATCTACAAGGATTCCTCGTTTGACTAAGTTCTTATCACAACAAACTCCTTGTTTGATGAGTTGTGTGAAGTTTAGAGCTAACTGTAACTCTGTTGTGAATGAATGTCTGGAATTAGATTGTCAAAAAACATGACTATCAAGTCTTGTTCGGGCACATCATATGTTATACAGTTTTCCATATTCCTCCATCTCTGTAGGAAATTCACGAAAGATTCTCCATCCTTCTGTTTGATATCACAAAGGTCCTTGATGCTGACCTTGCGCTCGATGTTATGATGGAAGTGAGCTATGAAATTTTCTATCAGTTCACCCCAAGACTGAATGCCATGAGGTAAATGTGAGAACCATTCCATTGCTGGTCCAGCCAAGCTTTGTGGGAACAGTCGCATTAGGTATGTCTCATCATGGGCAACTTCGATGCAACTAGAAAAAAACTCTCAGATATGTTCAATAGGGTTGGTATTGCCCCTATATTTGTCAAATTTTAGTACCGAGAAGTGATTTGGGAATGGAGACATGTAGAGAGAGTGGTCAAAGGGGTATGGGTATAAATCCTCTACGGTGTAGGATTTAGTTTTCCCTTGATTTTAAATATCCATCATTTGGGTTTGAAGGGTTTGCATTTGTTGCATTAAAATATCCATTTGACATTGAGGTTGGTGTGTGAGGATGTTCCTCTGTGCTGTAGTGGGTATGAGGCTGCGCCTCTTTGTCCCTTGAGTAGGGACATAGGATTTCATCCTGGGGACTTGATATTGATTTCCCACCGAGTGATTTGTAAATGGGGGCACATGAGTAGCCCATGGTGGGTTTTGGTGTGTTTGTTGTTGTGATTGAAACTGGGGTTGATACTATTGGGGTTGATATGGCTACTGCTAAGGTTGGATTTGAGGAAACTAAAGCTGGGGTTGCTATTGTAGGGGTGGGATTTGAGGCAACTAAAGCTGGGGTTGGAATTGAGGAAAATGAAGCTGGGGTTACTGTTGCAGGGTTTGGAACTAAGGCAATTGAAGCTGGGGTTGCAGTTGTGGAGGTTGGATTGATGTCAGAATGGGCAAAGATGTAGCCTTGGGTGGGCATTGATTGTAAGTTGTACCTGTAGAGATGGATCCCCGTGGGCATGAGGTGTTGATCCCAAGACTAGTGTGACTTGACAGCAGCAGTAGAATAGTTGGTGTTTTGTGGGATGGAAGGCATAGCATGAGAGCTTGATTTTCCTGGCCATGAGACCAAAGGTGGAGGCATACTAGTGACCATGGGTGCACTTAGTTGCGAACCTATCATGATTTGAGTGGAAGATGTGCTGGCCTGGGTTGTGTCATTGGTTTGGCTGGCTATAGTCTATGTAAATGTGGGTAATACCAATGGTGGAAAGATTTGAGACACAACAGGTAGTATCTGAGGAGGCTGAGTAGTGTTTTGACCTGAGAGAGGGTTTTTGGGCCATATGGTCGATACATTGAATTTAGTGGGGAGTTTGACTCCCTTCTTTATTAGCATAGCTAATTTACGTTCAGGGTTCCTCTCTAAAACAACATCAAGTACTTTTGTGGAGTAAGCATCTTGGACAACATCTTCAAGCTCTACTTTTGTGATATCTTGGAAAAAAGCTGCCCCATGTGGTTGTTTAATGAATAGAGCAGAATTGGTATTCATGAAAGGATCGTTCTCTTGCTCTATTTCCCAAGTGGGAAATCTATTGATATATGACTCATCAGGTTGTGTTCTAGCCTTAGAACTTGTGTAAGGACCTCCATGAGTTGTTTGAGACATAGTGTGGTCCAGGTTTTGTAACTAAAACAAGTGATATAAAGAAAACAAGGAAGAAAATCCTTTCTAAGGAAGTCTGAGTTATGTTTTGGACAAGGGTAATTCTAAGGACAGATTTTGATATAGCTTGATCTCAAAGTGGTGATGATAAAAAGATAAGAGTTTCTGACCTTTGTTTGGGACAGAGTCACTTTGATAAAGGTGATGATGTTTGATATGATGAGATCAAGGTATTTCAAATATGAGCTTTCAAACTAACAATGTTTTTGACAATAATCGTTCTTTACAAAGAAGGGATGATCTTTAATGTTTAGAGATTCACACAATGTTCTTCACATTTTCCTAAGATAGACACTAGTTTTTGACACCAAATGAAGAGTTCTTTCAAGGTCTTTAGGTCAAAATAGGAATATTGTATCTTTGGTCAATTGCGGTACCACTCCACCGATTGTAGTGAAGTAGATGGTTGATTGTGGTAGTTTATCACTGATTGCGGTAATAAACAAGATGATTGTGGCAATAAACAAGTTAACTATGACAGACTTCCTTCAATTATGGCACAATGCGGGCAATTTCTACCTCAAGGATAGAACCTCTTGAGGTGCATGCTGTTGATGTATCCAGGGAGTTGATCTCCTTTTGGTGTCGCCAGTATGAATGCCCCACTCTGAGTAGAGCTGACAATGACAAATGGTCCTAGCCAGTTAGGCTCAAACTTTTTGGGTTTGATTCGCTCTACTTGATTCTTCTGATTTTCCATGAGGACAAGGTCTCTTACCTCAAATGTTTGTGGATTCACCCTCTTGTGATAGTTTCTTCTAAGGCAATTCTAATAGCCTTGTAAGTGTTCGAAGGCATGCTATCTTCTTTCATCTAGTAACTCCAGTTCACTGAGCCTTGCTACTCTATAGTCTTCATCTGTAATCAGGTTCTTCAATGATATCCTTAAGGATGGAATTTCCACTTTGAGGGGTAATAATGCCTCTAATCCATAGACTAGGGAGAAAGGGGTGGCTCCTGTAGGTGTTCTCACGCTAGTTCTATATGCCCCTAATGCGGGACTAAGCAGTAAATATCAATCTCACCCTGATTCGTTCACTATTTTCTTCAAAATTTTCAAGATTGTCTTGTTTGTAGCTTCGGCTTGGCCATTCCTTTGAGGGTAATAAAATGAGGAGAACCCTTGTTTGATATGGAACTGTTCACATAGATCTTCAACATCCTAATTCTGGAAAGGTGTACCATGACCTATCAGGATAGTTTGAGGGATCCTGTATCGACAGATTATGTGTTTAAGTATGAACATTGCTATTTTCTTTCCAGTTATGTAAGTGAGAGGAATTTCTTCCACCCACTTGGTGAAGTACTCTATTTCTGCCATGATGTATTTGTGTCCATTTACTGAAGAAGGTGTAATTTTTCCCACTAGGTCAAATCCCCACATGGAAAATGGCAATGGTGACATGTTAGGATTTAGTTCCTGGGCTGGTGCATGGATGAGGTCTCCATGAATCTGACACTATCTACACCTTTGTACATGTTTGTGTGCATTTGTCTCTATTGTGGGCCAATATTATCCCATGCGAATGATCTTCTTAGCTAAGCTGTTGCCACCTCCGTGGGTTCCACAAATTCCTTCATGTACCTCGTACAAAGCTTTCTGGGATTTCGTGGAAGTGAGACATCATAGTAGCATTTCATCTGGACTTCATCTGTATAAAGTAGTTGAGAGGATGGTATACCTAGAGGCTTGGTGGATGAAGGACTTTCTCTAGTTCCTAGACAAGTTGGGAGGTAAGACACTATTTTGGAGATAGTTATAGACATCTTGGTACCATGGGGATTCAGGATCAACAAGGATGCATGCTGATTCTATGATGGATGCCTAATGTGATGGCACAAAGAGTTGCTCTACTAGAAACTAGAATCTTGTTTCGTTACCAGGCATATCAATCAATGATGCTATGCTAGCCATTGCATCTGTAGCTTTGTTTTGTGCTCATGGGACTTGCTTAAAGAAGATGTAATGGAACTTGGTGCATAGTTTTTCCATCTGTGCTCTGTATGGTATGAGCTTCTCATCTTTGGTTGTATAATCATCGTTGACTTGACTAATGATCAACTGCAAATCTCCAAAGACTTTAAGGTTCTTGATTCTCCATTGAATCACTATTTTTAAACCAATGACTAGTGCCTTATATTCTACTATGTTGTTGGTGCACATGAAGTCGAGTTTGAAAGAATTTGGAATTGTATCATGATCTAGAGTGATAAGAACTATCCCTACCCCCATACCATGGTTTTGTGGAGTAAGCATCTTTATCCACATCTTCAAGCTTTTCTTTTGTGATATCTTGGAAAAAAGCTGCCCCATGAGGTTGTTCAATGAATAGAGAAGAACTGGTATTCATGAAAGGATCATTCTCTTGCTCTATTTCCCAAGTGGGAAATATGTTGATATATGACTCATCAGGTTGTGTTCTAGCCTTAGAACTTGTGTAAGGCCCTCCATGAGGTGTTTGAGACATAGTGTGGTCTAGGTTTTGTAACTAAAACAAGTGATATAAAGAAAACAAGGAAGAAAATCCTTTCTAAGGAAGTTCGAGTTATGTTTTGGACAAGGGTAATTCTAAGGACAAATTTTGATATAGCTTGATCTCAAAGTGGTGATGATAAAAAGATAAGAGTTGCTGACCTTTGTCTGGGACAAAGTCACTTTGATAAAGATGATGATGTTTGATATGATGATATCAAGTTATTTCAAATCTGAGCTTTCGAACTAACAATGTTTTTGACAATAATCGTGCTTTACAAAGAAGGGATGATCTTTAAAGTTTAGAGATTCACACAATGTTCTTCGCATTTTCCTGGGATAGGCACTAGCTTTGGACACCAAATGAAGAGTTATTTCAAGGTTTTTAGGTCAAAATAGGAATATAGTATCTTTGGTCAATTGTGGTACCACTCCACCGATTGCAATAAAGTAGATGGTCGATTGCGATAGTTTATCACCAAATGCGGTAATAAACAAGACGATTGCGGCAATAAACAAGTTAACTGCAATAGACTTCCTTCAATTGTAGCACAATGTGGGCAATTAAAAACTCAAGGATAGAAACTCTTGAGGTGCATGCTCTTGATGTATCTAGGGAGTTGATCTCCTTCTGATGTCGCCAGTATGAATGCCCCACTCTGAGTAGAGCTGACAATGACAAATGGTCCTAGCCAGTTAGGCTCAAACTTTCTGGGTTTGACTCGCTTTGCTTGATTCTTCTAATTTTCCATGAGGACAAGGTCTCCTACCTCAAATGTTTGTGGCTTCACCTTCTTGTGATGGTTTCTTCTAAGGCGATTCTGATAGCCTTGTAAGTGGTCGAAGGCATGCTGTCTTCTTTCATCTAGTAACTCCAGTTCACTGAGCCTTGCTACTCTGTAGTGTTCATCTATAATCAGGTTCTTCAATGATATCCTTAGGGATGGAATTTCCACTTTGAGGGGTAGTACCACATCTAATCCATAGACTAGGGAGAAAGGAGTGGCTCCTATAGGTGTTCTTATGCTATTTTTGTATGCCCATAATGCGGGACTAAGCTGTAAATGCTAGTCTTGCCTTGATTCATTCACTGTTTACTCCAGGATTTTCAAGATTGTCTTATTTGTAGCTTTGGCTTGGCCATTTCTGTGAGGGTAATAAAATGAGGAAAACCCTTGTTTGATATGGAATTGTTTACATAGCTCTTCAATATCCTTGTTCTGGAAAGGTGTACCATGATCTGTCAGGATAGTTTGAGGGATCCCATATCGAAAGATTATGTGGTTAAGTATGAACATTGCTATTTTCTTTCCAGTTTTGTAAGTGAGAGGAATTGCTTCCACCCACTTGGTGAAGTACTCTATTGTTGCTATGATGTATTTGTGTCCATTTGCTGAAGAAGGTGTAATTTTGCCCACTAGGTCAAATCCCCACATGGAAAATGGCAATGGTGATGTGATAGGATTTAGTTCCTGGGCTGGTGCATGGATGAGGTCTCCATGAATATGACACTATCCACACCTTTGTACATGTTTGGTGCATCTATCTCTATTGTGGGCCAATAGTATCCCATGCGGATGATCTTCTTAGCTAAGTTGTTGCCACCTTTGTGGGTTCCACAAATTCCTTCATGTACCTCGTACAAAGCATTTTGGGATTCCGTGGAAGTGAGACATCGTAGTAGCATTCTGTCTAGACTTCATCTGTATAAAGTAGTTGAGAGGATGATATACCTAGAGGCTTGGCAGATGAGGGACTTTCTCTGGTTCCTTGACAAGTTGGGAGGTAAGACACTATTTTGGAGATAGTTATAGACATCTTGGTACCATTGGGATTTAGGACCAACAAGAACACATGCTGATTCTGTGATGGATGCCTGATGTGATGGCATAGAGATTTTCTCTAATAGAAAATGGAATCTTGTTTCATTACCAGACATATCAATCAATGATGCTATGGTAGCCATCACATCTGTAACTTTTTTCTGTGCTCGTGGGACTTGCTCGAAGAAGATGTAACAGAACTTGGTGCGTAATTTTTCCATCCGTGCTCTGTATGGTATGAGATTCTTATCTTTGGTCATATAATAATTGTTGACTTGACTGATGATCAACTGTGAATCTGCAAAGACTTTAAGGTTCTTGATTCTCCATTGAATCACTCTTTCTAAACCAATGACCAGTGCCTCATATTCTGCTATATTGTTGGTGCACATGAAGTTGAGTTTGAAAGACTTTGGAATTGTATCATGATCTAGAGTGATAAGCACTATCCTTTCCCCCACACCATGGTTTTGTGGAGTAAGCATCTTGTTCCACATCTTCAAGCTTTGCTTCTGTGATATCTTGAAAAAAAGCTACCCCACAGGGTTGTTCAATGAATAGAGTAGAACTGGTATTCACAAAAGGATTGTTCTCTTTCTCTATTTCCCAAGCAGAAAATCTATTGATATATGACTCATCAGGTTGTGTTATAGCCTTAGACCTTGTGTAAGGCCCTCCATGAGGTGTTTGAGACATAGTGTGGTCTAGGTTTTGTAACTAAAACAAGTGATATAAAGCAAACAAGGAAGAAAATCCTTTCTAAGGAAGTCCGAGTTATGTTTTGGACAAGGGTAATTCTAAGGACAGATTTTGATATAGCTTGATCTCAAAGTGGCGATGATAAAAAGATAAGAGTTTCCAACCTTTGTCTGGGACAAGGTCACTTTGATAAAGATGATGATGTTTGATATGATGAGATCAAGGTATTTCGAATCTGAGCTTTCGAACTAACAATATTTTTGACAATAATCGTGCTTTACAAAGAAGGGATGATCTTTAATGTTTAGAGATTCACACAATGTTCTTCACATTTTCCTGGGATAGAAATTATCTTTGGACACCAAATGAAGAGTTCTTTCAAGGTTTTTAGGTCAAAATAGGAATATAGTATCTCTGGTCAATTGCGGTACCACTCCACCGATTGCGGTAAAGTAGATGGTCGATTGTGGTAGTTTATTACCGATTACGGTAATAAAAAAGATGATTGTGGCAATAAACAAGTTAACTGTGATAGAATTCCTTCAATTGTGGCACAATGCGGGTAATTGTGACCTCAAGGATAGAACCTCTTGAGGTGCATGTTGTTGATGTATCTAGGGAGCTAATCTCCTTCTGGTGTCGCCAGTATGAATGCCCCACTTTGAGTAGAGCTGACAATGACAAATGGTCCTAGCCAGTTAGGCTCAAACTTTCCAGGTTTGACTCGCTCTGCTTGATTCTTCTGATTTTCCATGAGGTCAAGGTCTCCTACCTCAAATGTTTGTGGCTTCACCTTCTTGTGATAGTTTCTTCTAAGGAAATTCTGATAGCCTTGTAAGTGGTTGAAGGCATGCTGTCTTCTTTCATCTAGTAACTCTAGTTCACTGAGCCTTGCTAATTTGTAGTCTTCATTTGTAATCAGGTTATCAATGATATCCTTAGGGATGGAATTTCCACTTTGTGGGGTAATACCACCTCTAATCCATAGACTAGGGAGAAAGGAGTGGCTCCTGTAGGTGTTGTCACACTATTTCTATTTTCCCATAATGCGGAACTATGTTGTAAATGCCAGTCTCTCCCTAATTTTTTCACTATTTTCTTCAATATTTTCAAGATTTTCTTGTTTGTAGCTTCGGCTTGGCCATTCCCTTGAGGGTAATAAAATTAGGAGAACCCTTGTTTGATATGGAATTGTTCGCATAGCTCTTCAACATCCTTGTTCTGGAAAGGTGTACCATGATCTGTCAGGATAGTTTGAGGGATCCCGTATCGACAGATTATGTTGTTAAGTATGAACATTGCTATTTGCTTTCCATTTATGTAAGTGAGAGGAATTGCTTCCACCCACTTGGTGAAGAACTCTATTGCTACTATTATGTATTTGTGTCCATTTTCTGAAGAAGGTGTAATTTTTCCCACTAGGTCAAATACCCACATGGAAAATGGCAATGGTGATGTGATAGGATTTAGTTCCTGGGCTGGTGCATGGATGAGGTCTCAATGAATCTGACACTGTTTACATGTTTCTACATGTTTGTGTGCATCTGTCTCTATTGTGGGCCAATAGTATCCCATGTGGATGATCTTCTTAGCTAAGTTGTTGCCACCTCCATGGGTTCCAAAAATTCCTTCATGTACCTTGTACAAAGCTTTCTGGGATTCCACAGAAGTGAGACATTGTAGTAGCGTTCTGTCTAGACTTCATCTGTATAAAGTAGTTGAGAGGATGATATACCTAGAGGCTTGGTGGATGAGGGAATTTCTCTGGCTCGTAGACAAGTTGGGAGGTAAGACACTATTTTGGAGATAGTTATAGACATCTTGGTACCATGGGGATTTAGGACCAACAAGGACGCATGTTGATTCTGTGATGGATGCCTGATGTGATGGCACCAAGAGTTTCTCTACTAGAAATTGGAATATTTTTTCATTACTAGGCATATCAATCAATGATGCTATGGTAGCCATCACATCTGCAGCTTTGTTCTATGCTCGTGGGACTTGCTTGAAGAAGATGTAATGGAACTTGGTGTGTATTTTTGACATCTGTGCTCTGTATGGTATGAGCTTCTCATCTTTGGTTGTATAATCATTGTGTACTTGACTGATGATCATCTGTGAATCTCCAAAGACTTTAAGGTTCTTGATTCTCTATTGAATCGCTATTTTTAAACCAATGACTAGTGCCTCATATCCTACTATGTTGTTGGTGCACAGAAAGTTGGGTCTGAAAGACTTTGGAATTGTATCATGATCTGGAGTGATAAGCACTATCCCTACCCCCGCACTATGGTTTTGTGGAGTAAGCATCTTGGTCCACATCTTCAAGCTCTGCTTATGTGATATCTTGGAAAAAATATGCCCCACGGGGTTGTTCAATGAATATAGCAGAACTGGTATTCACGAAAGGATCATTCTCTTGCTCTGTTTCCCAAGTGGGAAATCTATTCATACATGACTCATCAGGTTGTGTTCTAGCCTTAGACCTTGTGTAAGGCCCTCCATGATGTGTTTGAGACATAGTGTGGTCTAGGTTTTGTAACTAAAACAAGTGATATAAAGAAAACAAGGAATAAAATCCTTTCTAAGGAAGTCCGAGTTATGTTTTGGACAAGGGTAATTCTAAGGACAATTTTTGATATAGCTTGATCTCAAAGTGGTGATGATAAAATAATAAGAGTTTCTGACCTTTGTCTTGGAGAAAGTCACTTTGATAAAGATGATGATGTTTGATATGATGAGATCAAGGTATTTCGAATCCAAGCTTTCGAACTAACAATGTTTTTAACAATAATCATGCTTTGCAAAGAAGGGATGATCTTTAATGTTTAGAGATTCACACAATATTCTTTGCATTTTCCTGGGATAGACACTAGTTTTGGACACCAAATGAAGAGTTCTTTCAAAGTTTTTAGGTCAAAATAGGAATATAGTATGTCTAGTCAATTGCAGTACCACTCCACCGATTGTGGTAAATTAGATGGTCGATTGCGGTAGTTTATCACTAACTGCAGTAATAAACAAGACGATTGCGGAAATAAACAAGTTAACTATGGCAGACTTCCTTCAATTACAACACAATGCGGGCAATTGCGGTACATGAGATACAGTCTCAAAAAAGACTAAAAGAAGGGTATCACCGCTTGAAAAAAGTGATATTTTTGGAACAATGCTTCTGATTTGCAAGACAGTTGATGTTGAAAACCCTAGACTTTAACACATTTTGACAGTTTGGATGTTTTGTTTTGCATTTTAAGAAACTGAACAAAGGAACAAGCATGACAGACACCGTGTTTTGAATAATGAAGACTGAAAATGTGTATGTTCTACAACTTTTTGAAGTTGCAAGGTTATCACAAGGTCTCAACAATGAATAGTTAGATTAATCTAGGTCAATGGCTTTAGAATAAAATTTTATAGGCCCAATGCTTGAATGTCTGTTAGCTCACACAACAATTGTCACACTACTAGGACACGAAGGTCCATGATGTAGGTGCCCATGTTTTTTCCATTTCCAGGTTTTTTTTCGTGGAGTGAAGATCTCTTTCACTACACAAGTATCGTGGGACACATATGTTGGAGATCTTTGGGGGAAATTCTGCAACCCCTTGCACTATAATAAGGTACCTATTTGGAGGTAAAACGGGTTGGCCTCTAATTAATCAATGTTGTAGTAAGGGTTCGTGGTGTCTCTCCAATCGATTTGTACGTGTGTGACTCACTTAAGAGCCTAGTTGATCACACTGGATCCTTAGGGATATTCACCCGATCCAGACTATTACCAACACACCTCGCCCGAGCTTGGCTAGATAAGATGAAACTTTGGTTCGCGCCTTGTTTATATACTGATCAGAAGGATTACTGGTTTAAGGTCATTCTCCAAGGAAGAAGCACATTCCCTGGACAGGCCTTTCTAAAAAGTATAAAGGTTTCTAATCTAATAGTTTGTGCAAATGCACCCAAAACTCAAGACACAAGGTAAATCGATTAAGCTCCAAAAGTTTGAAATGTGAACTAAGCTACACCACCATACAAGCACCAATGTTTAATTTTAAGCCCTAAAGTAGGTGTTGATTTGCATGTTCAATTTTAATGCACCAATTTGAGAGATTTTTTGCCTTGTTCAATTTTAGTCCCCATGTCAATTTGAAGCCCAAATTTGAAGTGTGAGATGTGAGATGTTTGACAAACACTATTCTTTATAAACCTAAATCGACAAGTGAATTCCTTTTAGTTTTCTTTGTTTAAACAAGTTAGTATCAAAAGGAGTTTTGCAAAATAAGAATATGTGTAACTTTGAAACAATGAATGATACTCACCAACTTACCCTTCCTGTTCGTGGGAACTCGTTCCCCTGCAGAAAAATAAAGAAAGTATCAGATTTTTAGATTGCAAGATAAAGAATATTGGCCTTGAAGAGCAATTTTGCAAGTGATTGGGGTAATGCACTGGCAACTGTGGTAAATAACAGGTGATTGTGACTTAAAAATATCAATTGCAAAAAATAACTTTCAGTTGCGGTAATGCACAATTGATTGTGGTCTGGATCGGTCAATTGCGGTATAATTATTTTGATTGTGGTACCAGTGCATCAATTGTGACAAACTGTAGAAAAGACAAAGACCTAGAAGATGACAGAAAAGAAATGCGGAAATCTACAACCGATTGTGGTATTAAACCAGTCGATTGTGACACAATTTCATCAATTGCGGAAAAATACCAGAAATTATGAAATAACATAGATATCAAGAAAAATATAGATTTTTAGATTTGCAGCCATATGACCGTGGTTGATCAATTCTATTTGTCATCTACAAGAGATAATTAGGCTGTTTGATTCATGTTGGGTTCACCAAAATGTACGCCTCCTCTTTGTGATCCGTGATTCCCAAGCTTTCCAAAGGCAAGGGTTAGTAGCAAGGTTTTACAAATGATATAAATCAAGCACACAAAGACTACTAAAATAAATAAATTGAAACGTAACCAATAAAATGTACAAGCACAAGAAAGGAAAACAAATGAATGCAAACCCCGAAGCGCTTGAAGCTTCTATTGTCTCTCTCTACTCCTTCCAAAATGATGTTCTTGATGCTCAGTATTGGTGTGGGCAGCGTCTGTGACTTGAAAAGTGTCAAGAATTTGCTAATTGAAACGAGTGTGTGATCGCAAGATGGCTTGAATGCTAGAACCAAATTGACATAGTAATGGCGCACGAGAGCTTGAAATCCTGGATCCTTCAAATGGTTATGAAGGGTTTATTATATAGGAATTGGGGATGAAATGAGCGGTTGAGATCAATCCCAGAGATAGGGAGATGAATGGTTGAGATTCAAAGGAACTGGAGAAGCCATTAATAAACTCCACCTCTTCATTTGGTAAAGAGGAGATAGAGTTTGGTGGACTAAAGAGCTAATTGTGAGTTACCTTTTTGAACTAAAGAGGTGGGTGAAGTTACCCATGTGGACTAGAGAGATGGGTGGAGTAACCCATGTGATCTGATTGGAGTTATCTCTTAGAAGATAAATGAATATTTAATTCATTTATTTAATTAAATTTTTCAACATGTGAGATAATTGAATTCTTTTTGATTTAGAATTGCTTTATTGAATGAAATTAAATTAATTTAATTGGAAGAATTTAATTAGTAAGTTTAAATACTTGAATTTAAACTATAGGAAATTGAATTTAATTAATTAATTAATGGTAATTAATCAATTAAGGTTAATTAATTAAATAAAATTAATTATTTAATTAATTTTGGGAATTTGATTTGATGATTTGGAGAATGAATTTTAGAAGAAAATAGATGGTTAATTAATGATTATAAAATTATTAATTAATAGATGAAAATTAGTGTTTTTAATGTAAGGTCGCAAGCCTGTCCATTTTTGGGTGTCTACACTTACTTCTTCTTTCAGAGAGCCCTGGCTGGTGCCAGAAGTAGGTGGATTAGATTACCCAAAGTATTTAAGAAGTCAGAGCCACACAACCCTATCAACCTCCAAGTAGCTATTCACAGAGCACCAAAATACATGCAACTGGGTAGACAAATTAGACAAGAACTCTGGTGTACACTCACCATACAGCCACCCATGCTCCTTTGGCCCCTATATGACATTAATGCTGAAAGGCTTGACTGACTGCAGGAGGATCACAAAGTGGATGTCTAGGAGAAGACAAGGGGTTTCTTTTACACTTTCAAGAGCCAGACGCGAATGCTTGAGGACAAGCATTCAAATTACTAGGGGGCAGATGATGAGACCATTTACCGTCTCTATTATATTTATCAAGTAATACTTTGTTTTTAAGTATTACCAAAAACTTTGTGGACTTATAATTAGTTGAACTTGTGTCAAAGTACAGTTAGAACTGTCAAACCCATGGGTAGATAGTTATGTCATGTTTTGCCAATATTATATATATATATATATATATATTGTAGTATTTCATATAGCAATCAGAATGCATGTTCTAATATTTGGATCAATTTGATTAAGTTTACTTGTATGAATATTTCTGCATGATAACTAACCTGCCAGGAAGTAGGAGCAGCTTGAGAGTGGTCGACAACATTAAAAGAGGACATTGAAATCTAGTTGCGACAGGTAACCATCATGACACCAAAAGACACGACTACTACAAATGAGGAGCCACTGTTCTAGAAATATAGGAATGTAGCACTACTATATTCCCTCTGTGCTCATTAATGTGTTGACTTGGTCGCACAGACTTCTTTGCATATGTTGCGGGCTGTTACGTTTCCCTTTTCTTCTCTGGCATGATTTCTGTCAGATCTTTTCTTTTCTATTTTAAGAATAAAGTGTCAAAACTTTTAAAATGAATATCCAATGAATAAATAACATTTTTAAATTGTTATTGGTTTATACTTCTAGAATAATTGTTCAACCTTCAGATTTTAGTTGCAGTTTGGTTTATTTTTGGTGACTGCAGATTTGAATATTGCAGACTCATTCTTTGTTTCAGGTTTTCATTCCTTTCTATCTGCAGGCTCATTATTATTATTATTATTATTATTCCATATTTGACTCATTCATTCTTTGACTCACTTTTTTTAAAATCTGGTCAAATATTTAATTTCATAATAAGTTTAATTGCTCAATCTTTGATTCATCTCTAATTACTTTAGTTTATTAATTTTGTTGATCAACATTAACAATTAGTTTAAATTAATTCATTTCTTATAATTTTGTTTTAAGCATTTGATTTAAATATACATTTGTTTACATCAACTTGGTTATTCAAATCATTATTATTCATTTCTTTTAATTCTTTTTAATCCAAGCTTCACTTAATATTAATCTTAGTTTTTTTTTAAATTGTTTAAACTTAAGAAGTTTAAACGTTCATACATTCTTCCTTCTCCATTTTAACTCAATTCGTTTCATTTATAAGCTTTCTATATCATTTATAACCAAAATCTATTGCTAGTTCTGTAATTCATTGCAATTAAAATTTGTTTCACCATTTACATTAAAAATTAAAAATTTGTTTAATATATTTATTTACCTATTCTATTGTAAGTTAACATTAAGTTAAACTTATATTTCTTAATCTTGCACATTATATATTCACTATTATTCACTTTGTTTAAGTAAATTTGATCATTAATCATGTCTACTCTTATTCCTGAAATCAAGCTAAATAGATCTAATTATCATCAATGAAAAACTCATGTTTCATTTTTATTTCGATTTAAACACCTCCTTGAAGTTGCTACAGATGCTTCCATTGAACTAGCTACCTCTGCTTCACAAGAAGAAAAATATGCATGGAAAACAAAAAATGAAGAAGCCCTTGGTTTGATTGGTCTCTCCATCATCCCTGATCTTTATGTCCTAATTGGACATTGCACCAAAGCTCATGAAGCGTGGGCCATTTTGCAACAGACGTA
>MU224790.1:5425990-5448400 GCA_018584345.1 Thuja plicata
ATGAAGCTTTCTTTTCTAGATGTTTGGGTGTTTGACAAATTAAATCTATTCTAGATTTGACTATTGATATTAATAGGAATAGGTAGCTTTTATAAATTAAATCAAATCTTTATATATTCCTTCTACAGCTGAAAAAACTTTATCATGGGTGATTTCATTTGTATTCAACATTGTGCAAATCTAAAGCAACATGCAAGTATCAAATAGAATTATGTCATGCAATTTTTAAGATAAGTGATCATAGAATTAGGTAAATGTATCTCCTCTCATACAATTATAAATCTTGTCATTTTGGGATCATGGATATTACCTTAATATCTTACAAGAATTGGTTCTCCATCATAGTTACAAACCGTTGGGTAGGTAACCTTATGAGAAGGTCTACGTATAACTTATTTGTAGGTAGAATCTAATTAGGTTCTCATACTTGTTCACCTAAGTGGCTGACAACCGATGGAGACACTGTTTGGGGACTCTACCCTAGAAATGGGTTGCGTGAACACTTCTACCATCCTTTAAAAGACTGGTTTTAAAGTTAAACCTGAACTACGATGTCTCTACAAGTTACGTAGGCAAGGCCATCTATGATGAGCCCCCGAGGCATTAGGTCTAGCCCTTAGGTCTTGTACTTTTGAGTTATTCCTTGATCTTTCCACCCCTAGTGGATTGTTTGCATTATTTGATTCTATACAAGATCGACCATCAAAAGACTAAAAAATTGCACCCTAAATTCACTTGAAGCATCAGATGGCCCAAAGATAGGAAGAGAGAAATACAAACAAAAATTGTCTATCTCTTCCTATCTTTCAAGCATCTGAAGCTTCAAGTCTATCAAAAGAGGGAGAGTGATTTTGACTACCACATGAAGTTGCAGTATGATATACAAAGAAAGTGCATAATTGAACGTAAATGCAGAATACACGGTGTAAAAAATAATGAGGAACTCCCTAACAAAGAAAAGAAAGAGGTTGAAGGTGAAATGCAATCTTATAATAGTGCTGAGAAGGAGGAGGAAAGAAGGAATAAAATAATATTGCTGAACAAGAGAAAGAAAATTGATCGAAAGCTAATTTTCAATTGTACTCTTAAATACTATTGTTTCATTAGTTTACTTGTGTTTGTATGCATGCAAATTTGATCTAATGTTCACATTCATGGCATTGTAGAGTGATGGTCAAGAAGGAACTAATGGGAATTAGCAGGGTCTGCAATTCAGAGGTGCAATAATCTACGTTTATTGCTTTCATTTTACTTTCTTCAGTTGTTTTATGTTTAACATCTAGTGTACAATATTCTAAATTTCTCAATGTTTGACATTCAACCCTATTAAAGAAATGGTTGAAGGAGAACACTAAATAAAGTATCAACTAATTTTTCAATTAGACCTTAGCCTGCCTTGTCAAAGAAAAATTAATAACAACATATACTAGGTGGAATTAACATGAAGCTCAAAAAAGATGTAGAAGTCGCTATCCTTCTCCTCTTTTATTGAAAAATTGATTTACAATCAATGAAGAATACTCAACTTTCAAAGGGTCACATGATTCATGGGATAGAAGATAACATCCTTCAATTCTATCAAACCTTTTCCATGTGTGAATAAAACTCCAAATCATAATTGCAAATTATGTGTTGATTCCAATCTCACGTAGCTAGCAAATTAGCAAAGATAGTTCCAAAAAGTGGTAATCAAAACAGATAACTGTAAAATAAAAAATTAAATTGTGTAGATATGTAATATGCCAATAGTTACATCCACTTAGTTTGGCATAAACACATTGATACTGAAAAACCTAACACCGCATGCAAACAATCAATGAGTCTTGAGATATAGCAATTAGAATCATACTTGTAGTACAGTTGAGTATCTAGAACTTGAACGAAAGTAAGATACTGAAAATACCCACACTGCAAGCTCTAAAAATGAAATGCAGAGAATTCAGTTTTCTCCTTTGAAATCCTCTTTGTCTTTGCTATCTTAATAGTGTTTGGTACACAAACATCTCTAATTTGAAAGGTATTAGTAATTATGTTAATGATAATTTAATGATGTCAGTATTCAAATTTTTTGGCTATTAATCATTAAGATAGCACTATTAATCACTAGTAATTAGTAATTAGTCATTATTGTTGGAATTATTAATAGTATTAATCAATATCAATATCTTCCAAACATGTATTATGACTAGTTTATTTGTTCAAATTTATTAATATGTTATTCATTTGGCATTTTATTGTAAAATAAGTGTAGGTTTAGTTGTATTAACATCTTCATGGCATTGCAAAATACCATATATACATATCAAATTTCAAAAGTATAGAATTTCCTTACTTGTGCTGACATGTGTTACAATTTTTTTTGATCGGTAATGTTTGATTTTTGTATTGATTTAAAAAGAGGTTACATTCTGGCCATACATGGCATTCATTTACAACATGCAAAAAATTCCTTGCATTCAGTATTTAACTACTAGGGTTGGCTATGTAATAGCTTATACAATAGCAAAATGAGACATATATTAACAGACATCTGCGAACAGACACACCAAAAAAGAGACTTTAGTTCAACTAACGGAACCACTTTGCAACATCCTCTTTGGAAAAGTTCCCAAAGGCTCCACATTTCTCCATGAGGGCCCCAATTTGGGTGCTTTCATTGACTCCACCGCTCGTACTAGCTATCATTTCCTTCCTGACCTGTCTAGCTGCTATGGCCTTTCCACCCCGCCTAGTGACTGACAATTGACGGCGGACATTTGGCCTGCCATCCTCATCTAGAGCCGTAGAATACTTGATGGGTGTAGTCTTCCTTTTGTGTTCCTTGAGCTCATCTTCCACATTTTCTTTCTCCGCCTTGCTCCTATGCAGTGCCACTAGCAGCTCCTTCCATCTGCTCAAAGCCCATGCCAAATGGACGTCTTCGGGGCTGGCAGTCAACCAAACTATGAGCAGTTGCAGACCTCGATTCCCTCTTCCCACCATTCAGAAAGGCTCTTCACCCATACACAGCCCCAAACCCACATCCGCCCTTTGAATAATATCCTCCACACCATCCACCCATTTTAACATCATGCATTGCCTGATTACCCTCCTCACTTCCTCCTTTGATTCCGCAACCATCAGAGTGAGAGCCACAAATAGGGAAGAGATATCCAAGTTTGTCCTTGGCCACCATCCTTTCTGCCAAAAATGCTCTCCTAAGATTTCTCTAATGGCCGCCCAAAATTCATCTCCCTCCCCTGTGAAGATATGGCTCAGCCTATTCATGGTGATGGGGCCTTCGATGGATGGAATTTTCCCCATGGTGGAAAGTGAAAAGTTATCCTCCATAGCTCTGTTGTTTCCACTTCGTATCAAACAATGTAGCCTTGCTTATGTCACCAATGTTTTAAACTTGCTTTCGAAGTCTCTGGAAGCAAATGATGTTTCCATCAAATTGCCGAGAACAACATCATATCTCTTTACTCCCTCTTGTAGGATCTCAACTTTCGCTTACCATGAGTTCTCATTTTGGGGGCTTCTAATAATTACGAGCTCACCCTCAACTCTTGGCGGCATTCATGGCTTAGTTTCTTGCAAGCCTGCTATGTATTTTGATGGTGTGACACTACCATGCGCAGGTTTTGAGAATTTAGCCTCGGAAATGGTTTCTCCCCTTATTAGGTCCCAAATTTTATATCTCATTCCTAAAGTCTTCAAAGATTTCAAATTTATCCTCAAAGGATTCATCTGCTCCCAAATTTGAAAGTTTATCTGCCATCTCATTTTCCGATCTCGACACCTGTGTGGATTTGAAATCTTTGAACTTTCCCATCATACTCCTGATTCTTCTGATATGCTTATTCAGATACCATGTATCCATTTGGCCCTTTGTGATCCCATTTACTACCAGGAGAGTCACCTTCCAAGTGAATTCTCCTAAAATGGAGTCTTCTCGCCATGAGGACACCTTCAACTGTAGCCATGCATTCCGCCTCATTATTTGTTCTATCTCACAACCTTTTGGCACCTAAAGCCAGAATCTCTCCCTTTTCATTACGAGCTATGTATCCTATTCTAGATATAACATGATTGCCTCTAGAGGCACCGTCAAAATTTATTTTGACCCATCCGAGGGATGGTGGTTGCCATCTATTTCTTTGTACTTCCTCTTCCCAAGTCAGAGGTTGCACCCTCCCACTCCCATTAATGGGTCATGTGTTACAAAATATTCATTATATTGACACGTGTAGATATAATTCTCATAGGAGGGCGTAATAATGCATTAGATTTGTAAGCATTCTGGAGTGTATTCTAATTCAACTACTATACATTCAATGAAAAGATTAGTAAAAGTAAATATACTATATATATTAATAGATGATTAATATATATATATATATATATATATATATATATATATATAATGAATGTCATCGCTATTTCAACAACCATCCAATATATCAATGAAATAGTTCGACTAGAATGCTACGGTCTCAACACTTTTTGACGTCTCTATTTCGATGGCCCAAAAATAGATCAATGAACAAATTTGACTGAAATCCCATAGTCTCAACGCATTCTGATGTCTCTATTTTGACAACAATGACAATGATCAATGTACTATTTTGACCAGAATGCCACAGTCTCAATGCCTACTGAAGTTGATAGTTTGACGACGATGACACTGATCAATGGACTGTACCGACCATAATGTTCATAGTCTCAACGCATAATACATTCGATAATTTGAACACCAATATGGTCGATAATTTGACAGAACATTTTTGGGGTCGCTTAATCGACGAAAAAACTCCCACGACAAGAGTGTTCGTTTGGCCGACCAACCGACATTGAAAAATTGACCAACTCGCATAAAAAATATGGCCAAAATTTACTAGTGCTTGCATCATCTAAATTTGTAACTCAGGGGATGGATAATAGATTGTTATATTTCTCCAAAGCTCCCCCTAAGGCCATTCTTGGCCATTTAGGATGATGTGTCAATAGTAACATTAGGTGAAGATCCAGTAGCATCTACTGACTCTCCCTGATCCTTAGACTCACTCGAATTCTTTAATTTCTATACCTTATCACTGTCCTTGTTTCCTTTCTTTGTAAACTTTTTATTAAACTCATCTATATACTCTTCCATACTCTTACCAACATCACCAATGTTCCTCTTTATCACTGTAGGTGGTTTCTTATTTCTCGCTGGTTGATTGTATTAGCAAAACTTCACCATGTGTCCTTGATTATTTCATTTATAACATGTAGGTGGTGGTCTGTTATGATTAACCTACAATTTTCAAATTCTTGCAATGTGCCAAAAGTTGTTGCACTTATAAAATGTGATCTTAGTTTCTCTTTCCTCACTGATGTAATCTTGCTTCTTTTATGATTGATCAAATTTTCTACATTCTGCCTTCTTGTGCCCATATTCATAGTAATTATCTTACCTCTACAATCCCTCTTCATGTGACCAATTTTGTTGCATCTAAAGCATCTTCCTCTGAAAGGTCTAGATTGCACATTAGGTTCCTCTTGCTGATTAGGTTCCTCATCTATTTTGCCTTTAGATTTTCTTTCTTGAGATTTAGAGAATTCAACTTCATCAAAACTAACTCGAGTTTTATCACCTTTAGGCTTTTGTTGTTGAAGTTGTTCATCAAGATTGAATCTGCCTGCTTGAAGTTTCTCTATGTGACTCTTTTCCTCAACAAGTTCTCCCTTAATTATGATATTGTACTTCTCTAATTCTTGAAACCTGGTTTTGACATCATTGATTTCTAGCTGCATTTTTCCCATCTGAACAGTTGTACTCTTCAAGGTCTCTTCAAGTTTACTCTTCTCATAGTTATCTTTCTAAATTTCCTTAGACACCTGTAAGGTAGTAACTTCACATTCATGTTTCAATGCCTCCTTTTCCTGCTTAAGCTATTCAATTAGGTATGATGAATCATTTTCAGGTTCCTTTTGTATCTTTTCCACAAGTTCTTTCCTTTTTTTTCTTTGAGATTTCAAGTTGCTCTTTAAGCTTCTTGATGTAATCTTCAACTCTTCTCAGTTTAAAGTTTAATTCCACATTATCAACATTATCCTTATCCAGGTCTTCAAGCGCTGCTTCAAAATTTTCTTTCTAATTGCTTGAATCCATCAAGATCTCCCTCAAGTTGTTAGGATTTTTCTCCAAGGGCCTCAAGCTCTGATACCAATTGTTAGGATCAAGCAACATTGTGAGGGGGGGGGGGTGAATCAATGTTGTAACACTGTTAATTAACCTCAACCATTTGAAACTTAACCATGCAATAACATAAATAATAAGAATATACACACAAAGTAGTTAACTCATAAGACCATGACTTTTTTTTGAGCAAAAACCTGTTAAGGGAAAAACCCCAGTGAGAATTAACGCCCATAAATAATGCACTGTAAATATTGTATCCTTATTAGAAGATCTAGCCCTATTAGGAGCTAATTATTATGAGTATTCTAAACCCTATTAGGAGTCTTCTCAACACTGTTAAGAGTTGAATGAAATGATGAGCTCACTACCCGAGCACACTGCCCAAAGTGAAGGTTAAACCCACCTTCTGGATCCACTGTCCAAAGAGGATTATACAAGTATACTTATAATAGTGAACATACTAATAGCAACTTGCTTTGCCTATACAGTTCCAATTAAGTGCATTACAAACATAATCACTACTCCACTTCCAACATAACTTGCATCCACATGCTCGCAATATCCAATACATCCAATCCATGCCCTTATACATTAAGACATTACTTTCCTTTATACAAGTTACAATAAGCAATTAGGCCGACTTGTTAAGACTTCCCCAATGCACAAACAATTACATATACCCTTGATAAGATACACACGGTACCTTACACAAGTATTTAATAAAATAAAAATCATCAGTTACGCGCCAATATCTATAATTTACGCTCACCAATCATTAAACATGTTACATCTTTGTGGCCAGCCCCAAATAGGTATTTGCTAGTCCACACACCTTAGATGATGTCATCAAGAATCCAGTGACCCAATAATTACAAAGAATGTTCTCCCATGTATCTTATATCATTCCTTAAGCTTGCATACCATGACCCATCCTCGCATCCAAGTTATCCCAAAAACTCAGAGACCATCTTTGTCATAATCCTCTATCACTTCTCTGTAACCACTCTTCACCAAAAAACTATAACGCATGAAAATAACAACATAAGATCTAGTGACCTTAGACATAAGGTATACACTCATTCCTCTACATATATCCATGCTCGCATACTCTCACACACTATACATTGTTTGTACACATATGTTAATCTTGCCTGTAATTATGATAACTAGTCTTACTAAAACTTCTAATGCATCCAACTAAAACATATGTTGACATCAATGAAAAAACATGAATGTCAACACCTCAAACAACAAAAATTCCAACAAGATGAACAATAGTTGTAAGAACTCCATAAATAGCACTATCATGAAACAGAGAAAGGCACATCATGTACAATCATTAAGTATGGAACACAAAACACTCATATTTTGAGTAGATACATGAAGAAAAAAATGCTTCAAAAGATGTGGAATCTGTTATCACCTAGAAAAATAGGTAAAATTCTCATTCTAAAATTTATCAGATTATAATAATCTCCTCGTCATTGTCCTTGATAATTTCTATAATTTTTCCACTACTTTCCTTCAAACCCCTTAGAATCAGTAACATTCTGCCTATATATACTTCTCAAATGACCAGATTATCAAGAAAAATAATTCACATCGGAGAGACTTCATGAATGTCTCTCTGATCAAAGAAAACATGCGAGAAAAATCCTTTGACAGGAAACAATGTGTATCAGTAGGGGATTAGCGAAGTGATAATGATCAAACAATGTAGGGAATGCAATTATGTGTGATCGAAAAGATAGTATATATCTCTCCTCAAAGAAGGAGAAAATCAGAGAGAACATAGGGATCATGAAAAAACCATTGGTCACTCTGATGAAAATAATATCGGGAGGAGATATCTGTTATCTCCTCGAAAGAAGCAAAAGATATAATGTTCTTTACGAAGACCTTGTCTATCAAGATGATTCTTTTAAGTCTGGTCGATTGAACATGTCACAACAATAGGAGCTTATTTCATACAAACAAATGACATGTCTCTCCGATGTGTTTGTCAGTGAGGAAGATGCACTATGTTCTTCCAATATCAGAGAGACTAATATCATCGGGGTGACTTCCTCAACTCCATTCAACCACACATATCACTCTAATAAATGCTTATGTTAGGGAAATAACTAGTCTTTCTGTCTAATAAATGCTTATGTCAGGGAAATAATTGGTCTTTCTCTCTAAAGGCCCCGTTTGTTTGCAGGAATTAGAAGTGACACTTCCCGGTTTTGGGAGTGACACTTCTCATTTTTGCAAATCCGCTGTTTGTTTCTCTAAATTGCAATTCTGGATTTGTCAAGTAAAACCAGGTTTAGACACCAAAATGAGTGGCATCATCTTCCTACTAATANNTGGAATTAGAAATCATACCCTGGTTTTGATATAATAAGGTTTTGAGTCAAATTCCAATTCCCCAAGATGCAAAACCAGGATTTCAAAACCTGGTTTTGTGATAATAAGGTTTTCACTCAATTCCAATTCCTGCAAACAAACGGGGCTTCATAACAAGTCAATACGGGTTTTGGGGAGAAGTTTAATATGTCTCCCCGATATGAAATCGGAGTAAGTTATTTTACATATTTTTAAATAGGGGAGTCACACCAAGGAATAAGTTTTTCGGGAAGAGATTTCATATTCCCAACTATCACATAGGTCATTCCAATATCGAGGAGACTTAGGGTGTCTCTTGGAAAAGTTACCAATGGTTTGACAAAACACTTATCCCATTAAATATTTCTATTTTGGAGTGAGACTAGAATGTGTTCTCGATAACTTAATAGTATTTGGGGAACTTTGTGATTGTCACCCCAAGATTACAAGAACCATAAGTGAAAGGATGAAAGGTTATACCACATCAATGAAATCACTAATATGTTCTTCCGATCAATTTCAAAAGGTATTTTAGTTCAAAAAGATATTCCAATGGTTTTGACAATCAACAATTGAACTTATAAACATGATTGGTGCCAAATTAAGCATACAAATTGACATGACATTAAACAAGTCTTATCGATCAAGTAAAATCTCATGACTAATATTTTAAAATTCAAAAAGCTCCGTGCATTGATTACTAAAAGTCAACATTAATGGTCACACAGTTGGATACTTAATAAACAAATGCTGATCGAATGAATTGTATTAATTTTTTTTTTCAAATGTGAAAGAAATAGTAGAGGATCAAACAAAGATTGAAGAATATATTAATCAAGTTTTGATCAAGTAAGCATATAGACTTCTTTGAAAACTTAACTAGTTTACATTTAAACTTTGCAATTAGGGTTATATTTCATAAGGATAATTGGTAGTATGGATAGCCCTAGAGAATCAAAAGGGAAAATACAAAAAAGGTGAAACTAGAGAACATAAGAACAAAAAACAAAAAAACTAAAGTTGAGAAAGGCGAGGAAGAGTAAAGGAAGTTACACGAGGACATATTAGATCAATTCCCGGGGTCTGGGCCAAAATCCAGGTGAACTGCACAATTAAGGCCTGATGTTGAATATTTGACGATAGACACAGGGACTTGGGTGCTATATGGAGTACCATTTGAGGATATAAATTTTTCATCTTCCATTACAATCTAAGAACTAAACATGAACTAGTCTACAACCCATGGAGACTTAACTTGGGAAAATTAGTGGTGCCAAATGTTTTTGTAAACCTTGACCTCGTGAAACTTTTAACAGGGTATTATAACAAAAATTGAAGGCTATCTACAATCTACAAGGTGAACCTTTTATACATGTATCCAAAATTGCAATCTCTGAGGTATTTGACCTAGATGATACATGTGATTATCCAATTGTACATGAAGAGCTCAAAAATGAATACTAGGGAATAAATACCACTTATAAAGGGTGGAGGTTACCCTTACACAGGCCCAAGATAGAAGGGAACCTGGTTCTACTGCAAGATGATGATAAACCTGCTTTCCATGTTGATTTATTTGAAATCTACTTAAAATTCACCTATACTCTATTGGACAAGTGACAAGTATAGAGGCCCTTGACTTTATATCAATTGAGCCCACGGTAATTTCTCTGGATGTTCAGTGTCACAATACCAAACCTTTTGAGTATGTTGCACATATATTTAGAATGATTGATTTAGGGTTAAGTGCTATTAAGAAAGGCCTTTCAAAAGATGTAATTCAATCATTATTCCCTACTATTGCACTTGATATTGTACTATAGTCAGGAGATTGGAATACATGGCCAAAATAGTTGAAAATTACACAATTTGACAAGGATGGTCAAGCATTGCCTATGTAAATATGGACTTCTACTTGGGACAATAGATTTTTAAGGTCACACTATTGCTACTTTGAAGTACTTTGTTAAGAGATTGTATAGGTTATACAATTTCCCTTGTGATTATTCATTGTCTGATGAGATCAAGAGGTTTTTAAGGTCCAAGGATTTGGATGACAGAAAAATTGTGGACCATAATTGGGGTGAATGGTACTATTTTGTTGACTGCACCATGATTAAAGTATATGGCTTTGAGGACACACCTTTCATGTTACCCAAATTTTTTCTCGACTAAATATACTAGTTTTGGAAAAAAAAAATGAAAAGATCATTTTATAATAGTTGTAGTACATTCTACCTCTATCTTTCCCAGACCAGTTTGACAACAATGTCAAGCAAGTTATATACGATCTTGGAAAATACATGAGGTAAGCAGTGATATTTGTTCAATTTGTTGTATATATATTATATTTTCCATTTGTTTGACTTGTTATGTATTATATTGTATATCATTTTGTTAAGCCTCATTAATATATTTGTGTCTTAAATCGCTTGTACTAGATGGTTGTCATCTAAATAAATCTATAAAGAAGATATAAATTATTGGAAGAGAAAAATTCCTCGTCTAATGTGTGAAATGCAAAAGTGTCTACCTTCGACATTTTTTAATGCACAAAAACACTACCTCATACACCAATTTGAGGAGATTGAATTGTCTGGACTTGTACACACAAGGTCAATGTGGATGGTTGAGAGACACTTGAAATTTTTGAAGGCTTTGGTTCGACAAATAGCACATCATAAGGGTTCTATGGTGGAGGGATATATGGTATACCAGACTATGGTGTACATTACTGAATATCTTTCTAAGTTCGCAGAAAAGATCCATGTAGCTCGCATTTGGGATCCAAACTCCATTAAAAAACTCAAAAGGGAATACCTGATTGGGAAAGGTAGATTGAGGAAAGTGAGAGGTAATTATAAGGTGTTCATGGACATTAATCTGAATACATTTTACATTTGGTTTTTGTATATATATATTATAGTTAATTAATTCTTAATCTTCAACATACATCAATTGTAACTCGTCTATTTATTTTTATATATGTTGTTTTTTGCATACATTCAACCAAGAATAAATATGTTTATCAACTGGTGATGCAATAATTTTTATATGTTTGACATATTGCAGGTCAAACACCACAAGGCTATGTGGTGCAATGGTCATAAATATTTTATTAAAAAGTTGGATGACACGAAGAAAACTTGTGATCCAGGGATAACTGCAGTCTTTCAGGTGACTAATGTTTCATCTAAAAGTGACATACATCCTCAAGTCTCATAAAATTGATACTATGAAATTTTGGATGATATACTTGAGTGTGACTTTAATTCCTTCAAATTAGTTATGTTCATCGTCCAATGGTACAAGCTACAATTGAATCAAAATGATCCTGACAGAATTGTTATTGAACATGATAATGAATTTACAATGGTTAATACAAGGTCATTTGAGTGAGCTGGAAATGAGCCCTATGTTCTTCCAAGCCAATGTGAGCAGGTATTTTACTCAGAGGTTCCACATAAACCAGGTTGGTCATCTATTGTTAGATGTGATCGAAGAGGAAGGCCAGTAAGTTGTAATGTGCTGGAAGAAGAAGATACCCTAGAAGTAGAAGATTATGTAGATGATGATCATGATTGATAGTTAGTTGATGATGCGTCTAACAAAGATGTTGAAGAAGATGAAATATATCATGATGATGTTCATAGATATGATATCCATGTCAATGATGACATTATCAAAACAGATATCGATGATGATGATGGTGGTGGTGGTGGTGATGGTGATGGTGATGGTGACAGTGATGGTGATGGTGATGGTGATGGTGATGGTGATGGTGATGGTGATGGTGATGGCGATGGAGATGGCGATGGCGATGGTGATGGTGATGGCAATGGAAATGACGATGATGATGAAGATGACGATGACGACGACGATGACGATGATGATGACGATGACGATGACGATGACGATGACGATGATGAAAATGATGGCGATGACGTTGACGATGGCGATGACGATAATGATGACGATGACGATGACGATGATGATGACGATGACGATGATGATGACGACGATGACAATGACAATGATGATGACGATGACGATGACGACGACGACGACGACGATGATGATGATGATGATAATGATGATGAGTTGGATGAAGAAGAAGATTAATGACATGATTGAAATGTATGAGGTATGCGATTAGTATATTATCTATTTGATATTGATTTCTTGATAGAATTTTATTTGACTTATATGGTTACATAATTAATTCATTATGTTTTTAATTATAATGCCATTACATAATTAATTCACAATGTACCTTTTAATTTTTTTATTTCATGGTCCATCTCTAGTAGGTCCTAATAGTAGCACTATGCCATCTCCAGGAGATGGAGACAGAGAAAGTGTCGACTAGCCCTCATTTTTTGTGACATTTTTTGAACCTTTGACGATTTCTTATTATGATTGATACATTATTTTCTGATATATATGAGATGAGGCATGATTTTTGGCAACAAAGTTATATTTTGTGTTTATTTATGGAATGTGGACTGTTTATTATTTATGGAATGTGGACTGTTTATTATTTATGGAATGTGGACTACTTATTATGTGATGGATTATAACATGTTTATGATTCTAATGTGTTGTGTATTTAGGATGTGTTATATGCTTATTATTTATTATGATATGATGTGCTAACACATGTAAAGATGCAGGATGGATGTGATGTAATGTATGATTATGATGGTTATGTATCATGTTCCTATATGGAATATGGGTGATGGCTGTGATATCTATGTGATGCATGCATGGTTGATATCTATAATGAGTTCCTATTATGATGTATGATGAACTTGATGAGTTATGTTGTGTTATGTTATGAATATGATTCCTATGATGTATGTTTATGATGGATTCTTATGATGAACTTATGATGGATGAACATTATGATGTCTAATATGATCAACATTTTTTGTCCAAAGTTTGATGAATTTTTGAAGTCATACTATAGTGTCCTTATCTAATTTAAGTTTTTATGAAAATTATTATAAATAAAAATAGAAATTATTATTATCTTAAATGAAAACTTAAAATAAATTAGAGATATACTAAAGTTACCATTCAAGTTTAATTAATGCCAGGGTCATAATTCAATTACAATTAGTGGTAGAGTTCAACTAAACTCACTATTTAAATAGGGTTAGGGTTTTATTCATCTAAGGTGTTTGAATCACTTAAGATTCAATGGAAACATATAAAAAAGACTCTTTATAATTAAATAAAACTGCATAGGTTTTCACCTTTCTATCATTTTTTTATGGTCAACATGTTTATGTCAAAAGAATAATAATTGCATATAAAATTGATAGATTTAAGGTATTTAGACTTATTTACACATTTATAAATGTTATTATATCTATTAAATTTAAATATCATTATAAATGTCAATATGTCATTATATCTATTAGGCCTTATGATTTATGATTATGATTAGGGTTTAAGGTTAGGTTCATTATTTTGGCTATAATCGTGTTCCCACATGATGGTTAGTATTAAGGTAGGGTATATATCAGAGTTTGATTCAAGATTAGGGTTTAGCATTTAGGATTAGGGTTTACTATTTACAATTAAGGTTTATGGTTCAACATATAGGATTAGGCTTTGGCATTTAGAATTAGGATTTAAAATTTATGATTAGGGATAGGATCAGGGTCCAATATTTACGATTAGAGTTAGGATTGAGGTTTAGCATTCAAGATTAGGGTATTAGAGTTTACCATTTAGGATTATGGTTTAGGTTAAGATTAAGGTTTAGCATTTAGGATTAAGGTCTAGCATATACAATTAGGGTTAGAATATGGTTTAACATTTACAATTAGGTTTTATTATTTAGCATTTAGGATTAAGGTTTATCATATACAATTAGGGTTAGGATATTATTTAGCATTTACAATTAAGGTTTATTATGGATTAGGGTAAGATTAGGATTTAGGGTTAGGATGAGAGGATATAGTTTAGGGTTAGGATCATGGTTTAGATTTGAGGAATATTATTATGGTTAGGTATAGGAGTTATATCATGATTAAAATTATAGACAGCGTTAGGATTTTTATAAGGTTTTAGGGCTTATGATTTAGGATTAGGATTAGGGTTTAAGATTAGGTTCAAATGATTTAGAATTAGGATTAGGGTTTAATATTAGGTTCAAGGTTTCATCTTTATATGATGATTTAAATTATGGCTAGGGCTAGGGCATTGATTAGAGTTAGAGATAAGGGTTAGGGTTAGTAAAAGGGTTTAGGTTTACACCATATATTGGGTTAGAATTGGGTTCATACTAACCATGATTAATACTAACTATGATTAATACTATCCATGATTAATACTAATCATGATTAATAATACTAATACTAACCATTATTAATATTAACCATAATCATAATACTAACCATGATTAATAATCCTAATACTAATCCTAATAATAATAATCCTAATACTAATACTAAACAAGGAATTTAGTCGTGAACAAATTAGTCACAGAAAAATTAGGAATTGGCCACACAAGGAAGTGATATTTTCTGGTGGGGGAAGAATTTGGGGGAATTTCAAAATTGTGGAGGAACAATTGTTGCGCAAGTTTGAAAGGAGGTTGATGCATTTTTTTTCTCATTATGTGATTGTGTCTTTGAATCTCTTCCCTGCGAACTCTGGTGTCCCCCAAGTGATCACTTTTCTCCCTATTTCACCACTCATTTTCACATTCTAGTTGTTGGATTCAGTCATTATTTGACCTTTTGGAGCTTTCAAATTGCATAAGTTGACCTCTTTTCCATAGATTTCAAGGTTAGCTTTTTCTTATTCTTAGTTTTCACTCCTAGGGTTTTGTTGCTTTGTGTATATTTTGGTTTTGTTGTTTTGTCTAGGGTTTTCTATGTTTCACCTTGATATAATTGGTTATCCCAAGTTGTTGAATATACAAAAAAGATTAACGAAGCCATGTAATCTACACTTGAGCAAATAAACCATCCTACATGACGGGTTCTTAAAATTTCACCCTAAATATAAAAACTAGTATATAATACTCAAAAGTCAGTCGATCTAGTGAACATACCATAGTATTAATTACAACTACATAATCGAGTGAGAATACCATCTTACAACATAGTTTGTAAATATAAATTTTTATACATTTCCTAAACACTATTCTAATACCAAACAGTTGTCAGATGATTTTATTGGCTATTTTAATACATATATTGTTCCTTTCAAGCATCTCCTTATCACAATTCTGGTTTTGGACCTTCTAATAACGTGTGTTGCTATTGATGAATCAACCTTACTACAGTTAGCAAGCATGCAAAAAATTAATCTTGGAAGTCACTAGTCAAAACTTTAGTATTGATAATGATAGCACTATTGTGAGAAAAGTGTAGCACTATTTCATATATTCATTTATTTTTTAAAATAATTTCTTAACTACTAGTTAGTACAATATCTATAATTTTAAGCTTTCTATTGATAATGACTAGGAGGAAATCTATTGTCATGTATGGCCATGACTAAAATGTGTTAAAACCTCACTAAGTTCAAGAGGATGAGACTCATCATTGATTAGGAATTTTAAAAAAATTAAAGTTTTAAGAAATACAAGAATGCAAAACATATTAAATTCACACTTCTCTCTGAAAATCAGATAATATGCAACACAATATTTACACAGTGTTGTTAGTGATACATTCTTTATTATACAAAAGTTCATAGATCTTGACAATTCAAATTTTTATCTAAATCATGGTTATGGCACTAACCTTCTAGATTAAACATCTAGAGAATTGAAATTGGCAAATCAACTTCATTATCATCCACAGTAAAATGCTCCTCAACAGTTTCTCTAAGTTCCTTTAATTTCAAGCTACAAATTACTTTGAGAAAAGACAAGTTTGTAGTGCAAACTAGATTGGTCTTTCAAAATGAAAAAAATGTTAATCATAATTGAAGTTTTTTGCAACAAACGCTCTATTTTTAGATGGATAAAAAGGTAATTTTATATCCCATTTACATAAACTTGCTGATTCAAGGCCTAACTAAAAGCCTAATCCCTACAAAACTTGAAATTATTTTGACATCAATTTTTCCACAAAACAATTCAAGGGTTGCCTCAACAAAGAGAGATTTAATGGGAGATAATTTACAGGGTTTAATTTCATAGCTTTCAAACACACAAGAGATAGTTGATGTTATTATTATTACAACAATTCCCACTTTCTTTTTTGGACCATCAATCAGCTTGGGTAGAAGCCTTTCCAAATGATCTTTGTTTATTATGCTGTCCATGTATATGAAAATAACATCCTCCATAATTGATTTCATCTTTAATACCAGTAAGTTTCTTACCATATGAGATTGGATTTCTACTCTGCTAGGATTTTATTCCAGAGTTTTGTATGAGAGTGACCTTTGAATATTTCCATCTCTAAAAATTTAAAGATGTAAACACTTTATTTTCCAAGGTGGTTTTTCCTACTCCAATGTTGTGTACAATTATGGACAAAGCTAGCTTGCCATCATTCCACTCAAGGTCTTTGACCACTTCAGTAATGTTGTGAACTATTCTCATAGCTACAGATAAAAATAATGTATTATGTAACATATTGCTTAATATATATGTTACTCTTTAATTATGTATACTAAACCTCATAACTTAATTATTTTCATTTTAAGTATGATAAGATGAAGCTAAGTTATGCCTGTAAATATGAAACAATGACAATATCTCCAGAGCTAGGTTCATATTAGCCAAACTTTCCTCTAAAACCCAAACTCTTACGCCTCGATCTGCAAGATCTTTTCCACCCAATTGACTAAGAGTAAATGTATTTCATGTCTATTTATGATCATGGTCCATCAATGCCCCATTGCACCCATTCAGGACACTTTGCAAGCAAAAAATATAACATAGATAAGAATTTTAATTAGAGTTAGGTAATGTATCAGCTAAACTAAAGATGGATTTATGTAGTTTAGCATTTCTTTTGTATTATAAGTAAGATTATCTACTTGATTAGAAGAAGGCATTACTGCGTCTTAGCTAGAATTGGAGTTTCGTGCGCTATTTCTCACTTTTTCTGTATGTTTATCTAAATTAATGCAGTTGCAAGTATATAAAAATGAATCACTTACAAGTATGTAAAACTATGTGTTCTAGTCCAGTCAATGCAATTGCCCAGGTGTCTTACAAAAACCATTCCTATTAGACAAATATGTACCTCCTCCAGAATAAAGGGTGTATAAGATACTCAATCCACATTGTGGCATTTTTAATGATGTTTAATCAACAACAATCAGTGTCATAAAAATAATTCCTAAAACATTATCTTACAATCATACAATATAATTTAAAATTACATGATCTGGCCAAAATTTCACCTCAACCACAGGTTTGGAAACCACTTCATAGACTCTTTTGTGAATTTGTTTATGTGAAGACCTCATCAAACTTAAAAATGTCTAAGAATTCAACTGAAAATGTCTCAGAATTCTAATTATTCTTCCTCAACTTTAGCCTCCTAAGTTGCACAGGCACACTGCAACCAATTTTAGAGTTAGTTTTACGTCTATTGAGGTATTCCATACTGAATGAAACTATTAAATTATAAATGATATAAAAAATTAATTTCTGTGTCAACACATTTTGTAACAAAAAGGAGTTCAATTTAATCTTGCAAAAAAATTATGAGATACTTTTTTCTCAAACTGTAAACATGTCGAGACTTTTCTGCTACATATTCACAGAATAAACATTGTTGCTTATTCAATGAAGCTAATAAAACCCAATCTGTGAGGATAAAGGTAGATGTAAAATAGAAAATTAAGCTACCACGTACATCTGCTATGCCGAATCTGAATGTGTGAATGGAAAATATGTGCGTACTCATGAATTTACTATTACTACATATGACCCTATCATAATGCCAAGATGGATCTTACAATCTTGAATTGGCCCTTTTTTATCATTAGGCCTAGGTGCCCCTATTAGTATGAACATGCACTGAGAGGGTGGGGGGTGAATCAGTGTACACAAGTACATAAGAAATTTCACCACCGATCTAACAAAGCTTATCAACAACTTCCAACTAATGAACCAGGAATCTGATAATATCAAATAGAAGTAAACAACATCAAGAATCCACAAAAGAATCACATATGAAACATATATTTTCACATGGAAACCCTTGTTAGAGAGAAAAAAAAGCACGGTGAGGGTGACACCCACAAATTACCTTACTACAATAAAAATGTTTTCCCTGTTAGGAGCTACAATACCCTTTCTAGGGTTCACCATATTAAAAGTGACTAGTACCTTGTTAGAAGTACCAAAATACTTGTTAGAATCTACATTTCTAGAGGATTTCAACCTTTAATAAATAAGTTACCATGTTAAAGGATTTACAATAAAGACCTCTTAGGATCTACCTGGTTAAGGGATTTAACATGTTGTAACTATTAGGAAAACAATAGTAACAATGATCTATAGAATGACATTGATTGCCTATCAGATCCTTTCTACTCCTTTTCTCCCTAACATTGTATTGATCTCTGATTCTTCAATCTCTAATTGTTGCACTTCCAAATACGATCACAACCCTAAATCACATGATTTAGTTATCCTTATATATTGTGTTCTTAAGTGGTTTAAGACGTAAAAACTTTTCATCAAAGTCGACACAAAAAACTTATCAACCTCCTTGAAATTGACGTCAATCATACCTAGCATGTCATCTCCAGAAATAATATACATTAACATAAATGATATTTGACCTTAGATCCATCACCTTAATTGATTCATCATGAAATTTTGATCGGTGACTCAATAGGTACACTGTCTTCCACTTCAAAAACATAATTCATTCAAAACATCAAATTAGTTGTCACGATCAAAAGCATGCCTTCCTCATACCATATGAATGTCTTCTCTAAGATCACATCTTCTAATTTTCTCTACTACTCTACCGCTACCAATTTAACTGATAGAAATTGTTCTTCCTATACTTCTCATGTACACTAATCAACACAGTTAATTGTATATGCCTTTACCGATCATGTATGGATGTTATCAGTCACTCTAATAATATTAACTAAACATGTTTCCATTAGTGACAAAAAATTATGTATATAAATATGATCAATCTTAATATCTCCTCCAAAAACTACCATAATGCCAATGATCTCCCCCATTGGCATTTATGGCAAAAAATTTGTATGAACTCAAAATTCTACCATGCATAACTTTGTAAGTATCGACAGACAATGTCCCTAGTAACTCTCAAAATATTCCTTTTATCAAGACTGTGGACCTACAGGAAAGAAATGTTCAATTACTTAAGGATGACATGGACGATAAGATTGATCCTCCTTTTGGGGTTCTCCAAACTACCAAAGCTGCCTCTATGTACTCCTTTCGGTTAATGAAATGGGTGTTCCAGGAGATCAAGAATTTACACCTTAAGTATCACTCCATTGCTGCTAAGGTGGATACTCTGCAGACTTAGATGGAGTCTGGCCCTAACACCAAGGAGGACAAGGTTACCAATGATAAGGATAATAATGTCCAGCAGTTACAAGCCAGAATGGAAACCATGGAGAGTACTATGAAAAAACATATGCTAGATTACAACTTTATGGGTTTGGCCATGGATTGTTTCTTGACCATAAAGGATGAGCTGGATACTGGGTCACCAGGTAACAAACCAGAGGACACTACTAAGAACCTGGAAGATGAAGGCCCCGAAAAATGCACGAGATCAGCTTGAAAGAAGAAAATTCATGAAAGAATCCAGGAATCTCTGAGTTCAATGCTACGATAAAGAAGATATCTGAAGCGAAGTAGGAAGCCGCTGAGGCTTGTAAGGAGCTAGTCTAGTGCTCTGGTTTCTGGGTTTTATGGTTGGTCTTTTTTGCGGGTTTCTGGCTTTTGGTTTGTTTCCTATTTTTTGTTGTTAGTTTTTCTGCGTACTGGTTTCCAGTCCTGTCTCTTTTTGGGGTGCTTCATTGTCTTATCTCTGTTTCTAGCATGTAAGGGGTTTCAGGTCCCCATTTAAAAACCTATTTTTCCTGCAATCAAAAACTCTGTAAGTATCGACCTATATTGCATGACTAGCACTGGTACAAAATTTGACTCATTTAACTCATACTCCCCCTTACACTATGCATTCTCTCACATAAATCTCCCAATATACATATATCTCTCCCTTTTTGTTAATAATTAAAAAGGATTACAAGTACATACCAGAATTATATTCTATCAAAGACATCCTTGAAGAGTGTCTTTGCAGACTCCAATGACGTTTCCCATGATTCTTGTAAGCGCTCCATAGATATAATTTTTCCATGTATAACCAAATTTGACCCTTCCATATCATTCAAAGTACTCACCTCTAGTAGACTTAGTATTGTGTCGGCATTACTCACATCATGTTGCATAAGATCTATGGTGGGAGCTAGGTAGGTTTGCAACTCCATAAGTGATATAATTCTTTTATCTTTCTCTGCTTGCAACTGATTCATGTTGTATGAAATAATTTTGACCTTAGCATTGTATGTTGAAATTGAACTAGTTAGGGGATAAAACCTTTCAACCAAAGCATTATGCTCTTGTTGAGCTTCCTTTCTCTTCTTCTCTAGATCCTTTGTAAAACATGTAAACTTGGACACTTTTACAAGTAACTCTCCTACCTCCTATATGATATCCTTTACTTTGTTCACTAGAATTGCAAGTGATTCTTTTTCTATTGATATAATCTCTTTCAACTTGTCAGTTCATTTCTTCTCATACTCTTTCATTGCCAACTTTGTAGGTGCATTCTCCAAGTTAGATACTTGATCAAAATATGCTTTGACCAAAATACCCAGTTGATCAATAGGTTTATCTTTTTTATCATATAGCACATCAGGTACTAGATTTCTGATTATATTCCTTGATCATTTTAGTACAATGACCTTCTTCTTCTTTCACTTTATTTTGTCTCTTTCTGCTTTCTCTCTAAGATTCTCAGACATCTTCATCAGCTCCTTAGGACTCATTTTAGTAATGTGAATAGTTTCTTGGATTTATTCATCTTCAGGTTCACCTTCCTCTTCTTCCTCAAAACTAGTAGACTTTTTAGTTTTTCTCTTTTGTGTGCTAGCTTCACCGGTTAAGTCTAATTTACTCTTCACTGATAGTACATCTTCATCAATATTTTTCTCTTCACTTTTTTGTTCTATTACTTTATCTCTAGTCTGATCACTTGGTGCATCCACTTGAGTTTGAGTATTAATGTTCTATATTTGGTCAAGTATGTCAGAGATAACATTATCTATGTGTACGCCTCTCTCTCCGGTTTCCCACAGCTTTCCAAGGGCAGGGGTTAGTAGCCAAGGTTCACAATTGAATGCAAATCTATTAAGCAATAACTACTAAACGAAATGATCGAAACGCAAACAATAAAATGTACAAACTACGAAAAGGAAGACAAATGAATGCAAACCCTCCGGAGCTTGAAGCTTCTATTGTCTCTCTCTACTCCTTCAATAACACTGTTATTGATGCTCAGTATTGGTTGGGCAGCGTCTATGACTTGAGAAGCGTCGAGATGTTGATAATTGCAAAGTGTGTGTGATCGCAGGATGGCCTGAATGCTGACAGAGTAATGGCGCTTGTATACTTGAAATCCTGGATCCTTCAAATGGTTATGAAGGGTCCATTATATAGGAAATGCTGATGAAATGTGTGGTTGAGATCAATCCCAGAGAAGGGGAGATGAACGGATGTGATCAAAAGCAACAGGAGAGATCCACAGTAAACTCCACCTCTTTATTTGGTTAAGAGGAGATGGAGTTTGGTTAACTGAGGAGCTAATTGTGAGTTACCTTTTTGAACT